>VZTU01012599.1:0-44841 GCA_013400835.1 Zapornia atra | reverse complement strand
TCCAACCTATGCCATTCTATGAACATGAATGTATGATCCGTGTTATAAAACTATTTGACAGCTTATGCTATTTCTATTTCTGCAGAGCTAGAAACATTCAGCAGGGATTCCCTTCGTCCATGCAGGATCTTGCCAAAAGACATCCACCCTACAAGTACTTCTAACTTCTTTATCTTGACTTCAGACTTGTCAGTGCCATGAAAGCATTGTTAACTGAAATTCCTTCTCTAGAACAGAATAGCAGAAAAGGGCAGGAAGCAGGAAGATTACCATACCCTACAGAAGCTTTTGATACCAGTCAGGCTGCATCATCTATTTGTACAAGCAGATATGGCAGGTAGTCCTTCCTTCTCCAATTTCTATTTACCCAAGGACTCTTCTTAGACTCATAAAGCAGCTTGAATTTGAAGGGCGCCTAAAGACCATCTAGTTCCACTCTCCACTAGACCATGTTGCCCAAAGCCCCATCCAAGCTGGCCTTGAACACTGTCAGGGAGAGGGCAGCCAAAGCTTCTCTGGGCAACCTGTGCCAGTGCCTCACCACCCTCACAGGGAAGATTATTTTCCTTATATATAATCTAAACCTCCCCTCTTTTAGTTTAAGGCCACTACCCCTTGTCCTATCAGTACATGCCCATATAAACAGTCCCTCTCCAGCTTTCCTGTACTCCAGCCTTCTCTTCTCCAAGCTGAACAAGCCCAACTCCCTCAGCCTGTCTTTACAAGAGACGTGCTCCAGCCCTCTGATCACCTTTGTAGCCCTCCTCTGGACTCACTCCACCAGCTCAGTATCTTTCTTGTACTGGGCACTGCACCCCAGAGCTGGACACAGTGTTCCAGGTGGGGGTCTTACCAGAGCAGACTAGAGGGGCAGCATCATCCTCCCTTTTTTCCCCCAGAAATCTCAGCTACAGTGTGTCATTATACTCTACCCAATCACTCCCTCCGCCTCCTTCCTCCTCCATAACAAATTTTCAGAGATGACAGGGAGGAGATACCCACTCAGACACCATCATTTTTGACAGCTGAAAAGAATTTACATATTGACTCTTCCAGAGATATAACAATCTTAGACCGGCAGTTAACCAAGTTAAAAAGTGATGCCAGTCCAAAAAAGAAAGCATGTGGGAAAGAAAATTAATTCCTTTACATGAGGCCCCTGCTGACGGCTCAAAACAGTAGCTGGGAACTTAAGAAACTTCTTCCTATTTCTTAAGGCTGCAAAAGGGCTCCAAACCAGGGCAGCATCAGCTAATGCACCAGCTTATGCAGTTCTGGAGCACAGCTTCATGTATTCTACAGTGAGAGAAACAAACTGTGCAGCAACAAAACCAAGACCTGCTCACACAGGCTGAGTACACAGCAGCAACATCTGCCAGTAAGAAAAAAGAGGAGACAAGTAAATAAAGCCCCCCTCCCCTCCAAAAAAAAAAAATCTTAATGGAAGGATCACAAGCTCAACTTGAACTTGAGAGAAACTACAAGGAAGAATCCTAACTTAGCTTCCTACTTGGTCTGCACAAGGATTTGGAAAGTACCTGAAGAGCAGGCTGTGCCAAATGAAACCCCTGCAGTTCCTGGGCACAACCATGAATCTAATGCAGAAGGAATGAGCCTCCACACTGCCTTGCCTTCAGAGATATGGGTTGATTCAGTTTTAGTTTTCATGCAAGTCCTACGATGAATAGCTGTACATGGGCACAGGCACACAAACCCCAATATTCAATTGTAAGAGACATCATGGGTACAGTAACTTTATTTACTGGGAGTAAAATGCATTCCTGAAACAAAATTTTAAGCTTAAACCACTTATCCACTAAATTAAACTCTACGGAACACAAATGTTTAAAACGTCCATCATTTTCTATTTCCTTCCAAGAAAAGCAAAGCTTGGTTGTCCAGGGTAATGCAACTTATGCTGCTGATGATCAGACACTGAACACAAATTATGCCTTCCACAAACAACTGGAATGGATTTATCTTTTTGACCAGTTGTTATGAAGATAAATGATCCTAACTATGTATCAGTATTTCTCTACAGGAGGAAAAGTCAGATGACTCAAAGGAGGGATGTCCAACCTCCAAGCCTCAAGGCTACAGGTCACCGGTCAAAACAACTTCATCTGACTCGTAGCCACTTTGCAGTCACCCACCTTCCCTTCGGTCTCAGGTTGGTAACTGCTAGCTGTCAGGCCCCTCCCTTCTGAGGGGCAAAGGGGGTTGCGCTGGTAAGCGCTGTCCCAAAGCAGCGGTGTCCGGCAGGGCACGGGCCACATTGCTCAATCAATCTGCTGAGCACGTGCAGATCCTTTGGGAACATAAACCCCACTGAACAGGCATGGATCAGCAGCACTACACACAGGCACACACAGGCTAAATTTGCTCACATGAGAGGAGAGGAGGAGGACTTTGGCAGAGAAACCTCTGCTGCTACAACAATGACTATTACATACCCCATTCAGCTGAGAAATCCAGACACTACTGTTCCAAAACTCAGGCACAAACACAATTTAACCAAGAACTAGCAATCTCATTTGTTCAAAACTATTCATTCAGCGACTTCAAAGGCTCCAGTTACAGCGCACAAGACCACCACTGCCCACCATGCATCGTTAGTACTCCTGAACTCAGAGAAGTAATTTTGCAGATTAAGTAAAAAGTTACTACATGGGGTGGGGTTTTGGGTTTGTTTTTTTTTTTTTTTCCAGTCTCTAAAAATAAGAGACATAAAACATTTAAAGAACACTTAGACTCCAAAGTCAACCAGTTCAGAACAGGTCAGAACATTGCTGACTTACACAACTTTCATTCAATTCTTGCAACTACATGCAGCGTTGTATTGCCTTTCCTGACATCATCACATGATGTGTTTTTCCACAAGAGCTCTTACATGGAACAGGAGTACTCAAGTGAGCAGGGTTCAGTATTCTGTGTTTGCTGCCTTACACGGCTGGATTGGTAGGAATTACTTGAGTTTCATACGTGATCACGAACAATGGATTTCCTGTTTTCCTCATGCAGACCACGGGAGTAATTTGGGTCTCCCAAGCCATGCCAGACATGGCAGATAAACATCTGAAGCACCTGGTTCATGTCATCAGCTGTACAGCACAGCAAATTCCCTGCAACTTATGTCACTTACTTTAAAAATACTGTACAAAGACCTACTTGAGATGCAAATACATTTATTGAATCTGAAAACTTCTTAAACCCTTTATTATGGGATCCTCTTTAGACAGAAAATAAAATTTCCTCATGAGTCTACTGCATTAGATATCACCCAAGTGATCTGTAAACAGTAACAACTGTTTTCATACCATCTCTGTGAGATTGATCATGTTAACCAGCAAACAAAAAGCTCAAGTGGGATGTTATATGGTAACTTCACTGTCAAATATCAGAGGTCTTAGAATCTGATTTTGCAGAATTACATGTATCTTACTGTCCTCAAACACCTCCTAATTTACATATTTCTTGATTTTAATCACGTTTTGTTTACTTTCTTCTTAAAACAATACCAGTATTATAATCATGTTACATAAAGTAATAGTTGGCCTAACATCTGAAGAAATATAGCATTAAAAAATAAGCTATGTCTTAATACCTTTGGGCACACCCTGTAGCACAACTGATTTTTTTCTATGGCGAGAAATTAAACTCAAAGTAACATCATGAAAACAGACTGATAAAGTAGGAATTATTACTCTTGAAACCACACACAGTCCTTCCTGCAAGAACTCCAAGAAACCTAGCTACAAAGCATCTTTGAAAAGCTGTGGTCAGGTACAAATTGATATTGCACTACCACATACTTTGGACAATGAAAATTACTGCAAAAACGATGCTGTACGTCATTACCCTTCTGTGCAAAACAGAAAGCCAGGATATGCAAAACAGACAAGTATGCATTACAATGTGAGTCGGGAAGCTTATTTGGCAGCATGTTCTTGGCATAAGATTCAAGTACAAGCCTCTGGGGAAGCTTGTGTCAAGCAGGTTGTCGGCTGTTTCCCAGTGGAGATGCACGCAATACTTCAGATCCCCGCATTCCTCACAGTTCGCCAGTTTGTCTCGCTACATCACAAGACACTTTTAGTCCCTCACTTAATTTTATTTACTGCTTTCATCTTAGCTTATAAGGTGCCTCTACTAAACATCTACAGCTTTGTAACATGGGTAGACATGAGAAAATTTCAACACATTGGGTGACATTTAAGTAAAGGATGGTATTTAAGCAACCAGAACTACACCACTGCACTTCTGTGGAAATATCTCTAGACCACATTCCTTTTAGAAATTTCCTGCAAGATTCTAGGGAAATGTTAAGCTTTTTTAGGAAAAAAAAAAAAGGTTAAAAAAATCATCAGATGCATTTGTACTTCAATTTTCATAGGCTCCTATATGACTTAGGACTAAACACACAAGTCATAACCAAATGGTTATGCTAACAAATCAAGTTTAGATTACTTCACCAGCCATCTAACTTACTCACTACTTAAGTTGATAATGATGAACCCAATCTGCTGTAGCATGTTTTTTATAATGATACCATTAGTTGAATGCTAATTATGTAGACGAGAATTTCATTCTATCCTCACTTCCAATCACCTAGAAGCATTCTTTCAAAGGTACTGGGCAATTTCTACACTAAACAGAATGATTATCCAAGCATCTGCCACAAGCAAAGCTCTTGCAGAGAACAAAAACCTGTATTGCTGCTAGAAGAGTGAGAGCCATCTGGGGCGCAGCAATACTGCTGCATATTTGAGTCAGTGTCAGGAGCTGGAAATCACAGCAACTTCTTCTTTTGTTGTCTTGGGTTAACAGCTCCACAAGAACTCAGTGCTAAGGTCAAGCTGCAGCCTGCCTATTTAATACACATAGTCTGAATTTATTTTAAGAACATAATACAAAACACAGTCTAAAGACAAGGTTCAGTGCTACAGATGAAGTGAGATGTTTGTCTACTAAATCTGTCCAGGCTGTTGACTGTGATTCAAGGCGGATGTTTAACTGTCTCAAATGTATCTTACAAAGTTGTTTCTTGTATAAAGCAATTTAATAAGAATCAACTTCTTAAAAAAACCTTGAATTTCTTGTTGGTGCACAGTCTAAGAGCAATACAGAACTCCAAGAAATGCCCATTACAATTGCACACTCAACACAAATTAGTGATTGGAGCAAGATGATAGCAATTTCTAGCTGGAGTGCAAGGGTCTTGAATGAGGTCCTGGGCTCTGTGGCTGTATGAAATATGCCACTGGGTACAGCAAAACAGTTGCTATGGCTTATCAAGGAGAGTGAGTCACATCTCCTACCAGGGTCCCAGGCTTCAGAACACTTGAGAAGCAAAATTCCCCTAGCAGTATGATGCCAGCAATACAAACACAAGAGCAGGTTTCTAGCAGATCACCATAGAGAGACCTTCAGCAGTCATTCCAGACAGAAAAGGTACTGGTAACTGTGATTGTTATGTGATGCAGTTTCTTAACATGGAATTAAGGAAAGACAATGGGCAAATTTTGCTACTGTGTGACAATAATAAAGATAAGCATTTCCTTTTTACAGCAGGGGATACTCTAAATCATTTCTATTATTATAAATCATTACCTTTCACTAGTAGGATTCAGAGTATTTATTTCACAAGGTTGAACCTCATTATTTAAGTGACTCAGAGCTTCCCCTTTTAATGCTCATGAGCACAAAACTTGGTATCTTGCACTCTCTCTGACTGATCCCTATTTCCAAATTATGTTGATAGAAAAATTTATCCTGACATGCTTGCCCAGGTTTGCCAGGGAAAGGATTCAGCCCATCTAATTTTAGATGCCTACATCTGATTACTGAGATCCCTTTTATCATCAGCAGGGAGAAAAAATACACATTAGAACACAGTAAACCCTATCCCCATGCCAATGTCAAAAATAACTATGAAGATCTCAAATACCTTATTGCTTCTCAGTGTTTTTGCCAATACATATTCACACAATCATTCCCACATCTTACATTTACATGTCAAACTGTTCACAACTGACAAAGTATTCTGTGGTGTGTTCACAACACAAAAACCAGCATTCATAGACACTACAATATCTGATATAAAAATGCAAGCAGGAAGGAACCAAAGTTAACATGAAGTAAAGGACTTCAAACTCCTTCCAATGTATCGGTAATGACAGTTCTGTATGAAAAACAGCCAGTGGCAATTTTAACATTTCAGGGAATGGATTAATTTTCTCAGCCATCTCAATATGCTCTCCTAATTTTCCAAGAACACCATAAAGTAATACAGACACCACAACATGGCATCATGCTCAGTTTATCATTTCTATGATGATGCATAAGTCACATTAACCCTTCCTGCCATGGGCTTGCACCAAAAGCAGGACATATTTGTGCACTCCTAAAACATTAACCAAACAAGCAAGATTCAAGAGACAGGTGACCATGGAATCAGCACAACCTGGATACTTTGATGCAAAATGTAGGACTTTGCATGTGCTTACTGGTTTTGAATATTAGCATAACAATGGCATATTTCCACCTTCTGATATTCAGCCAGTCTTCTAAGAGACTTTAAAAAATCATCAGTAAGCTAATCAATCTTCCAGCCAAATCTTGTCAGCTTTTTGATGTGTGTTACCTTTACAGCAAGTACATATTAACATCTTCTTCAATTATAAAAAATAACAGGTCTGATTTGTAATTGTCTTTCAGGGTTTGTCATGTTGCCAGACCTACCACCTTTCATATTTCCAATATAAATAATTGAGAAGCTGATTTCAGCCAAATAGTTCTGCTTCATGAAGAATACTCTCAGGTCTGGTACATCTTTAGATCTGTTCTTAAACAAGTCACATATCTCTGTGCTTCGGATCAAAGAGTTCAAATTTAGTCAGTGTTTTCAAAAACTCTGCATTTTGCCCATGAGAAGGATAACAACAACTCCTAACAAGGTCAAATCTCAGGTTAAGGATTGTAAATAAAATGCTATTTATCCATCATCCATTAAGTCAGTATTAACTGCCTCATATCCCATGTAACTGTCATGGTAATTATATATTTACAAATTTGAAAAAATGATAGTGAAGAAATTTCATAAAATGAAATAAATTAATATGAAAAAATTTCATTCAATAATGAATAAGTGAACATATCTGTAACTACCGAAATGTCTTCTGCGTGGTAGAATTAGGATAGGTATTGGTCAATGGCAAGTAGAATTGAGAATCAAAAGGAAACTAAGACATCAAAGCTGAAGTAACTCTGTTGACAAATTCTGATGAAATTGGGCAAGTTGTAAGTCTTCTAATAAAAAGCCAGTTGACAGGGTCAGTAATAAACTGATTAAGTCTCAACAGCTACAGCTTCTAAGGTCCCATCTGTTTCGTACATGTGCCATCCTGGGTCTCTGCCAGATCTGAGGACTGGGACTCTCTTCTGTATTGCCAATGACAGGGCACCCCTGCTGTGCTCTGTCAACAAAGTGGTAGCGCCTGTTCGAATAGGGAGGTGACAAACTTGGAACTGTGTTGGGCACAATTAATACAGAGAGCCTGGTAAATAGAAACTGAGATTGTTAGTCAAGAAGAATAGAAAATACGTATTAATAAAAATGAGGCATGGGAATATAGCCAAAGCATTATGTAATAATGCCATCAGGGGAAACTAAAAGTGACAACTTTCAGAATATTTGTTGAAGAAGTGAAAACAGAGTGAACACAATAAGAAAGAGTCTCACACACAACTTGGAAAACATATAAAAACATTTCAGAATGAGGAATCCTGCCAAAGAATCTGTAAAGACAATAGAGCAAGTTATAAGAGTGCTCAGAGGAGACAGTTTCTCTGCAGAAATATTCTTCTGGTGCTCATCATGGAAAAGCATGGTAAGGGTCTCACATCAGAACACTTACTGGAAGACTAAAATGGTCCATTTCATACAGAAGTGCTGGTAGAACTTAAACATAAATTAACAAAATGAGAGGAAAAAAAAAAGAATCTAGTTGCCAGAATGAGAAAGTATTTACTCTTCGAACTTTGAATGAACTACAGATGTTACTGAAAAATATTAATCAGCTAACCTATACAGGACTGTATATACACTATCTTTAAGAAGATTCTAGAGTAGACAAGAAAACTGTAGACCAGTAAGCCTGGTATTTAAAGTGAATAAAGGGGTGCTAGTAAGTCTAAAACAGGTAGGGAATAAGAGAGTAAATATAATATAGTGTGTAAGAGTCACCAAGGCATTTGTAAAATAGTTACACCTCACAAATCCAATACAGCTTTTGATGTGAAAAAATGTCCAGAAGACAAAAGTTGTTTGGCAGCATACTGAATTTGAAAATGGCATTTCCCAAAGCCTCTTCAAGAAATTAAGCCACGCTGGAATAAGAGCTGAAGACTTCACATGAATAAATCGTTGGTGAAAAGACCGGAAATAATGGTGGGCCCTGATGGTCAGCTTTTGCAGTGGATGGAGTACCAAAAAGAGTTCCATTGGATTCTGTTCTAAGACCTATGCTTTTCAAGATATTTGGGAAGACGTCCACAGATGCTACTCAGAACAGAAGAGATGAGGGTCAACTGTGAAAACATTTAGTATTTCTCTATTGGGAGTGTCTGAGAGGTGGAACAGAAGATTAAATTTAGTGTACATAAGCGCAAAGAAAGATAGTAAGGTAAACATGCTTCTAAATTTACATATGCATCAGCCTTTAGGCTGGTTATCGTCCCTCACAGATAACCCCAAAATGTGAAGTCAAGAGTAGATGCACACAACAAAAAAAGTAAACTCAGTACTCCACAAAGGTGCAGATACCAGGAACTGCGAAGAAATAAACATGGAACAAAACAAAAATCACCATTAAACCACTCCATAATTGCATGCTAAACTTAACTCTTCAGTTCTGCTTCCTGATCCCACATAAAATGTAGTCAAAGTGGCAAAAGTACAGAATGTTATTGACTGCACAAGGAACAACTAAAAAAAAGAGAATTCTTCAGCCTAGAGAAGAGGCAGCTGAGAAGGGCCATGATCTCTCTGAGGCATTTGCCACATAATGAGGAAGCAGTTGCTCCCTACATCTTCCACTGGGACACCTTGTTGAAATCACATGAAAACAGATGGTAAATGGCACATTCACTTAAACAAAAGGAGATTGTTCTTCACATTCCAGGTAATTAAGCTGTAGAGCTCTTTGCCATAAGTTCCTCTGAATGGCAAATGCTTCCATTAGCACATGCCCATGATTGGGCAAAATTTTAATAGGAAAGTGCATCCAGACACACTAACTTCAGTGTTGTCACCTGGTTCAGAATATCCTACTGATCATTTAGCTTACTCTGTGTATTTTTCTGCCCGTGCACGTGCTACTGCCCCTGTTAGAGGCAAGAGGCCGAGCTGGACGGACTCGGTGTGTACAGCTGGGTTTGCTGCCAGGTAACATAAGAGAAGGAGAAACAAGACTGGCTGGAGAGTCTGTCATGGTATCCAGGACAGAGACTTAGGGCCCAAAAGGGAAGAGAACATTTGCCACAGGCTATACAGTATGCAGAGGGATGTATAGAATCACGGGATCATTTAGGTTGGAAAAGACCCTGAAGATTATAAAGTCCAATCATAAACCTAATACTGCCAGTCCACCACTAAACCACATCCCTAAGTACCACACCTACCTGTGTCTTAGGTTGAGTCTACCTGACTCAATGACCTCCCTGGGCAGCCTGTTCCAATGACTGACAACCCTTCTGGTAAAGAAATTTTATCTAATATCCAATTTAAGTCTTCCCTGGTGCAACTTGAGGCCATGTCCTCTTGTCCTGTCCCTGGCTACTTGGGTGAAGAGACTGACATCCACATCATTACAATCTCCTTTCGGGTATATAGCTTATGTTATATACAGTGTGTGCTTGTTTCAATACAGGAGTCAGTAATTAGAAATTTGTTAACTGACAATAAATTGGGAAATTAGGTCCTGGTTTGAAAAGTTTAACTCACTATTAATTGAATTTTCTAAAACTACAAGTGTTTTTCACTTGAATCATCAGGAATCCCTACCTCTTATCAAAGGAGTGTTTGGTGGACATCAATACCTTCACCTGCAGAGGCCCTAGAGAAACAAGGTGTTCTGCTCTCAGAACCAAATCTCAGTAGTGTTGAGCTTGAGGAATAGAATTTCATACTCTGTTTTTAGTAATGTGGCATGTTTCTTTATCGGGTATAATCTACTGTTAAGCAAGAGTACAAAGAAGGTGGTTTAAAACCCAAGTAAAACATCAAAAGAAGCAAGATCTCACCTGTAGTAAGTAAGAGCCAGAGGTATCTGCACTGGAACTCTCATTTTGTATCGTATTCTGTTGGGTAATGGCATCCTCCTTCTTTCGCTCCTTCTGCCCTGCTTCATCATCTTCGTATTCATCAAGGCTCTAAACCAAAAAAAACTCCCGTTACAAGACAGTCTTTGGATGTTGCTTCACATCACTTCCTCTGTTTCACAAAATTTATGCATCAGTTCATGCTCCTAAAAATTCATTTCATATTTCTGAAAGGTTTCATTTTCATGTAAAAATTTTTACATACTGGTACCTCCAAGAAAAAAAGTGCGACAACTGTTTCTTCTTAATCACAAAATAAGGTAAATAAATCAAGATCCAACTTGACAAAGACCTAGGCAATGTTGTCAAGAGTTCTGTGCTAACCCAGCTGTAAGCAGGAGTGTGAACCCAAAGTCCCTTCCATTTTTCCAAAGCAGTGATTTTACCTCTATCGGAGATTTTTGAGGAAGCACAGAAAAAGAAGAAAAAGTTAATTGCACTCTTCACACAATAGCTGACTTTTTTTGACACTGTAGCTAGCATCTGAGACTGAAATGTTAGTCTGAATCACCCATCTTAATTTTGCTCTCTTTGTTTTAGGTTTTTTCTGTGAAAGTTTTCTATAAAACATTAGTAATTTTTAAATTAGTTGGATGCTCATAAATTAGTAACAATTTACACTAATATATAACAAGTTTGGCTCTTGATCACAAATGTCTCATACTAGATTTACTGAAATACTTGATTAATAAAGGATTAAGTTTCTAAAGCACTGACAGCTGAGAGGTGAGAGACAGGGAAATAATGATGATGGTAATAATGTCATTATCATCATCAGTAACACTGCCTCTGTTCTAGCTCAGAGCCATGCTGAGACCAACGCAGAAAACATGAGGACTCAACGAGCTATGTCTACATCAGTCTATTAGTTTATCATGTATTTACATAAAGAAAAAAACCTACAACCTCACATTTAGAAGACCAACTTGAAGAAGGAATAAAGCTGGGATAAAAAAAATTGACCATAACATCACAAACCATTTGCCAGCACTCTTGAGTTAAAGTAAGAAGTGTTTGTCTAGCTACAAAAACCCAGGGAACTAATCATCTTTCCTAGACATCAGAAAAAGCTTCTAGGTGAATGTGCAATAGCTTGAGAAACAGAACTGGGCTACAAGAGTACAAAGATGTCAAATTATTTCAATGGAAGTTTCTAAACCTAAAATCACTATTCTGAGGCCACTATACTGACAGTCACTGCCATCATCTTATCCAAAGGACACTAAACTAGTCAAAAGCATGAGAATGCTGGAAAGTACTATTTTTGAAAATCAGTATTACTTAGTAACTGAAAAACACACTAGCATGTAAAAAAATAACAGTGGCTGCTACAAAGTAAACACCATGGTGACAGAAGTTCCAGCAAACTGGCAAACTGGAAAGGCAGATGTTTCCAGAAGTGAACATAATAAAGTGAGCCTAAGTCAACCTGAATAAAGGCCATTTAAAGTCTCTACGGTAGCACTAGTGGCAGAATCCTACTGCATCTTCACCTAACTTCTAACAAACATGGTAATGGAACCTCTGTAGACCTGTCTACTTCTACCACAAAGAGAAGGTACACTTGAGAGATTACTACAGCTGAATCATTATACATGCAAAAGCACTTTCAAAAAGTGGTCTTTTCAGGTAATTATAAATACAAAGATACTTAATCTGGGTCTCTTGGGTCTGTTTTTACCAGCATTTTAAAAACGATGTCAGAACACATTCTAGGGCATGATCTTTAAATCAACACCTCTACCTTTTAGAAACTGTAAAGCCTAAAAGCTTTAGTAACATAAACTTAAGTCTGTATCCTGATTTATCCTAATAATCCATTCTGAAGGGACAAAATAAGAAATAATGAGCCACTGCCACAACAAAAAATGCAGTGACCTTCAGCTCTTACAAAACCAGTCTTGTTATAAAGAACTATGAGGCTCACAGAAGGTCTCACAGAAATTAAGACTAATGCCATGCAGATGCAGAATGATACTGCATTAGAAAATAAGGAAAAAGTTCTGTTCTTCCAGCCTCCAAGTTGTTCATGTACGAGAATGATAAACTCAAAGGAAAGAGATAGTTTGATGTGATTTTGTAAGAACAGCCTTTAGTAAGAGTAGGAAAAACATGACTGGAGACAGATGAGACTAGTGATCTTCACACGCCACAGAAAAGCTTTGCATTAGTAAGAATAATTTAAGAATAAGCATAAAGCTCAAATTACAATACAGTAGGTAAAAAAAAAGTCTTCATAACGATTAAATAGACAAGTGCTCCTTCCTTCACAAATTCTCCACTTCAGATGCATGCTTCTCATAAGCTTTCCAGAGACAATCAGCATTCCACAGAAATATTTTTCTCTGAAGACAATTACATCTGTGAGGAGGAATGTTCTTCACTCTTTCAAGATATCACCTGCTACTAACTAGTCTCTTAACAGCTCTGGACAGTAAAAAAATGTGATCATCTGAGACATTTCCAGACACAAAATTTTGAACTAAGCATTTTCAGATAGGATTTTGCAGGGATGTCCATTCCCACCTATTCCATTCTAGTAAGAGAGGTTCAAGATCATAGAAGACTGCTAATCAATACCATTAAAAGGCATTCAAACCCCCAAAAGTTAAAATTTACTTCCCAAGTTAAAGGCTTTCTTCCCAAGCACAGAACCATTAGCCGAACAGTTCATGCAAATCTCTTTTAGAGCACATAACAACTGCTTTAAAGCTTACTTACTGGGGCTTGCTCCCACTGCAGATGCCTTCACTGGAGAAGGCCCTGCACCAGCTGAGGCAAACAAGTTTGAGTGGTAGGAAGCACAGAAAAAGTGGGGTTTTTCTTACTTGTTACAGATGAGCATGTAGTGGTAGGTCAATTAAATTAAAAGCTAATAGATTCAGATTAGTTATTAGGAAGAAATTCTTTACCATGAGGGCAGTGAAGCCCTGGCACAGGTTACCCAGAGAAGCTGTGGCTGCCCCCTCCCTGGCAGTGTTCAAGGCCAGGTTGGATGGGGCTTTGGGCAACCTGGTCTAATGGAGGGTGTCCCTGCCCATGGCAGTGGGTTAGAACTAGGCGGCCTCTGAGCTCCCTTCCAACACAAATCATTCTATGCAGAAGTCATGGTCAGCTTGATCTTCATCATTTTGCAGCCAGTTGCCAATGTGGCGAGGGTTGACAATGCCTTCCTGCCCTAAATCTCATTCCTGGTCACTGTCAAGGCCCTTCTGTGGTTTCCCAAACACAAAGTTTACCTTCCCCTTCCAAACATTCAGACATGCACATACATTCACCCTAACTAAATCATTGTCCATGAAATGCCTGCTGAGCACAAGTCAACAACTACAGAATTTTAACACTGTACCACTTTTTTCTAAAGTTATTAAGTTTTGTTTCAATACCCATTAGCCTTAATAAAGAAATCAATTTATTTTGATTTCACAATGAAATAAGCTTTCCTATGCAAAGTAATACTTTACATTCAATACCCCACTTAGGCACTTCTCCATCAACTTCCGTTAGAATGCTATTTACATTCTAAATGAACTTCTAGAGTAACAAAAATAAAAGCCAAGTTTCAGTTGACAGATTAGTATTGAAAAATTTTAAAAGTCAAAAATGTTCTTAGAAACTTTAAGCCACATTTTTTGTTCAAACTGCCCTGTAGCTGAAACTGCCTCAGCCCACAGGACGTTTCCATCAGACAGCTTAATACGGCGTGGCTCACGTTGCAGGCTTCTCTCAAACACTCCTCTTTGCCTTAAACACTAGTTTCACGTCATTGAAAGAGACATAAATGCAGTAATTACTTTTGCTGTCAGCATAACAGAGAAATGGACTTGTAACCACCGAGGTGTAATTCTGGCCCATTATATAATACTCTCTTGTCCATTCCCTTTCCCCTCCTTTTCTATTTTGCTGCTAGGCACATACCATTTCAGATTCTTATTTTCCATTAAAATCATCTGAGTTTTGTGTAGCTGATATTCGATGTGACATTCCCACATCTGATCTTAATATAAGGAATCCACAGAAATTCTTTAGGTTTTCTAGCATTTCAGTACATGTTTGAAGCTGTAGTATAAACATTTTTCTGTAAACCTCTAGTATGGAAAATACAAGCAGAATAAGATGCTTTCAAAAGAATCAGGCTGATGAAGGAAACAGCCGCAAAGATACCCCCACATTCCAGCGCACCACCAGCCTGTGGTTTAAGGAGACAGAGTGCAAAGAACATTTCTAATGATTCACTGGTTTCTTCCTATAAACATTTGTGCACTGCTAAGAACAAATTACAATGGGGAAAGGCCTGTCTTTTCCACGAAAAAGCGGTTTTCCTACATGCAGGAGATGAGTTTCTGGGCGCACCCAAGCTGCTCTCCACACAAAAAAATGGTGCTGAGGCAAAATGTTACCGTGCCCATCCCCCTTCCTGCACCAACTTGCTTTTGCCCTGCAGTTCTGCTGGCCGAGCACATATCTGAGAGCCTCCCGGTTCACATCACGAAGAGTCAGTCAGGTTAGTTTCAGCAGATTTAATTAGCCCGGTTGACTTTGCCTGAACGAGATGGGAGCCCATTCCAGCTATTTATTTTGCAGAACTCCAGGGAGGGTTGCACTACATCAGCTTTTTGAAAACGATGAGAACTTGAGATAATAAGGTATTTAACCAGTACAGCAAGATGTGCAAGCAGATACGTACTTTCAGTAAAACCCTGTGTTCAACACACACCACGTTTAGACAATACACAAAATCACTACAACACAAGCATCATCAGTTATCTGGACTTTAGCTTCTTCCCATTGCCCCAAAATTACTTTGAAGAATTTAGTAAAAGTTCGAAGTACACTACACCACAACTTCATAGCAGCAAGATGCTGGGAAAGCACAAAGGCTTCTTTTAAATCTACACATTTACTAAAAACTGCCATAGGAGAAATAAAAGACAAGATAAATGAATGACTTCTCACTCTGAAAACAAATGTGACTAGGTAACAGGCAACTAACTACCACAAAATGCCTTTCGGAAATCAGCACTATTTACCCCTCAGCTGACTATTCAGAAAAGCCTGGAAAAGTTAACAACAAATAGAAGACAAGTATTTCACACACCATTTCTTTATACTCTGCTCACTGCAGCACGGAGAACCAAACCGCTCACAGCTCTGAAATCTGTGGAAATGCCTCTTCTTACCTCTTTTGCACTGAACCAAATCCTCCTCTTATCACCCCAAAGGCACCGCACAAAACAAGCAAAAATCCCAACTCCCAATGATCTAAGATTATATTACAATTCTGCTTCTGAAACAGTTTTTAATCATAATTTTTAAACACATCGTTATTACCCTGTGCAGGCAGCACCCAAAATATTTAAGTAAGGTGGGTTTACAGTAATGTATTTTGTTTGAACAGTATCATTGGAAAAAGCTGCATCTTTTTCACTATACAAGCCTTCCATCGGGTCTCTCTTGTCTTTACAAGTTTGAAAAACATCCTTAACGGTGAAAAGAGCTTATCTAAAACCTACAAACAGCTTTAGGGATGTTAATTTTATTTTTCTAAGACCTTAATTCCCACATTAAGAGAGTCCAAAACCGGGTACTGAACTCAAACACTTTATCTGAATGATCTTTCCACACTTCTAAAAGCTGATGTATCCAAATGGAGCAGTCCAATATCAACAATTAGTATGATGAGAAGCATGGATTTTTAACCCGAGAAAAGAATAAAGGCAGAAGGAATCTTTGGTATCCCGAGATGAAAAGAGAGCCGAATGCAGCCATGGGTCAGTGACCAGCAGGTGGGCCAGAGCACAGCTGACTGCAGCCATAGGACGCGCTCATCCTTGACCAAGCCGCCAACAAAGCAAATCAAAATGACGAGCATCACTCGGAGATCAAGGAGATGCACTCTTGCTTTGCAGAACTCACAGTATTCGCGATTATACGCCTTTTCTCACCCAAAACGAGAACTTAGAAGTGCCCATTTTGTACACTCATTTATATTTCAGAGCAAATACAATTTCCACTCTGTTTCAACAGGGTAAATTTTAAAATCCACTTAGAAGTGTTTCTGGGGAAAAAAAAATAACACACTGGTTTGTCTGTATTAGAGCAAAATAACAAAGTATTTTGAATTCTTTTAAAGTTTTAAGTAAAACATCAACTACATCAACACCAGAATGTCAATTATCCCTCCATTAGAATAACAAAAAAGCAGCTATGTTTGCAGTTTGTTATTCAGCAAAATACACTGTTTGGCCACCACTGCCTTCAAACATACCACAAGAATGAGTTCAAAAGTCAAATGTTTAACTTAAACTAATCGCCAAAAAATTCTTTATCACAAGGCCTGTCAAGAATGATTGATGGAAATGCTCAGTTTAACTTAGCATGTGATATTAATATTAAAGTCACAGAGTAAAATGCAGCAGAGTCAACTGAAGATTCTTATGCGAAGAAGTTAAAAGTCAAACTGCTGATGCTTTTTCCATGGGGAAATTATTAAATATAACAACTCATCCAAAAGAAGTACCAATGCTCTGCTCTTAAAACAAAACCCAACAGCAAATAAAGGGGCTGAGAAAGAAGCAGCCAAACGCTCCTCTCGCTGTTGGTACGACCCCCAGGCAGCTCCAGCCCACTTGACTTGCAGAACCCACAGGGCTCTCACTTCAGATACAGCACAGAGCTCTGCACGCTCCAGGAGTGGAACCAGGCATATCCCCCCCCCGCCTCTTTTTGGAACTTTGCTCGCTGCTCTTCCTGCCCCTGTGTGTTCTAATCAAATTTTGCTAGTGACAACACGTCGTTTCCCTCTTCTGCTGATGGTTTAGAGTTAATGAAGGCTACGTTCTGTACACAGCAATCACTAACAGCATAGAACATACAAATCTACAAGTTACAGAAAGGTTCCCCAAAATTGCACACACAGACACAAAAACAATCGTAATTTTGTTCTAAAGTGGAGTCAGTCACCAAACTCATCTCCTTAACCTCCTAATTAACATTCTGAAATGATGCATGCCTCTTACCCAATATGAAGATCACAAAGCAGTAGCTGAGCAGAAGAAACCCGGCAAAACAAAGTTTGCCTGTTTCAGCCAGAAGGGAGAGAAATGCTGAGGATATCTGCACTGTTCACAAAAGTAATTCTCAATTTGCATCATGCCACACGTTAGGAAACAAAAATAGCAGGCTGCAAGAACTGAAAAGAGAACTGTTCCTGGAGGTACAGAAACAGGTGTCTACAGTCTCAATGCCTGCCTGCCATTTTTCCTGTAAAACTTGCTCCAGTATTCGATAGGATTCTTGGAGACGCTGGTCTTCCAGACAGAGAAAACTGCCTGAAATGGGAACAGTTTACCCACTGGGAACAAAAGCCACTCAAAGAACGGTTAGATAATGGAGTTTAAATGCTTGTAACCGCCATCAGTTTGACTTTCATTGCCATGTACTTCTGCCAAACTAAGCAAATAGAAACAACGCTCCGAAAGAGAGAAAGATGTATTGTCATGTAGATAAAGACCATACACACCAAGCACCCTTTCTCTTTAAAGCCAAAAGAGCAGGGAGAGAAACAAACTCCGGAGATTAGCACACTATTTTCAAAACAGAAGTACTCCTTTTTTATGTGACCTTGTAATACAGAAGGCATCTGATTCCTGTTTTCTTACCCAGTACATCTCTGGTACTTCTACAAAAAAATAAAGATGAGATCAGTATTTGAGGAATGTTCTGAAAGGAGATCAAACAGGTTAATCAGGGTACTGTATTTCTAACCATCCTATCCTCTGAAGCATGCAGTTTGCAGCAATTTATATCAAGTTGCATTTAAAGTGGCTTTTTCAAAATCAAGTACAGGGCCTTTCCCAGGTTTGTGCTCTCACTTACCAAGCTAATTGTCATTTTTCCTTTCCTACCCAACTGGATCTCGTTCAGTGTTTACACACAGTGGGTGTGGGATTGGTCAAACTAAACAAAGCCGAAGAGGCTGCTGACAACCAAGTGCGCCCGGACAAGCCACCACAATAGACACAGAACCAATTCCAAGGGAAAAAGAAAACTCTGGCACAATGCTTTTTTGAGAGTTGTGCCACAATTCTCATTTGGGGATGGGATCTTCTGAATTTGTAAGAAAACCGGTAAAAATATCAACCAGGTTTTCTGCTATTAGCAGTTTCCTTTTGAGCCCTAATACAAATAGTGTTCTGCCTAAAGAGATAGGTGGTGTTTTCACTCGGCTGTGGGGCAGAAAGGGAGAGGAAACACTGAGAAAGCCCTGAACAGGATGATAGGCACGTATCTGAATAATTGTTGCGTTTCAGTTTCAAGGCAATCACTAAGAACTTCTGAAGCCCTCAGCACCGATGTCAGGCACAGGAAGGCAGTATTGATTGAAGCCGTGCAGACAAAGCACACCTGTAGTGCTGAAGTTTGCTAGGACGGCAATACCAGAAAAGATTGCAAAAATTTATAGAGGTGCTATTGCAGTCAATATTCTGACTATCACATGGGAGAACACCTTATATCTACATGTTAATCCTAGCAACAATGCTGTGAAGCTGTTTCCCAATCTAGACTTCTGAGATCACCCTTTAGCCCCACATTTGGAAGAAGGACTTCTTCATCAGGGGCCTTGCCAACAATTTTTTTTTTTTTTTAAGAAAATGCTTGTATCAAGGTGTGAGGCTCCTGATGGAAACCCAGTCCAGGTTCCCATAGTGCAATCCCATGTCCTAACAGCAGAAATCTGTCACCAGCATTGGTACCTCTACCCCTTTATAGATACTATGCTCAGAAATCACAGTTATTTTGTCCCCATATATTTTTTTTAAAGTCTCTAGTGACAGAAAGGAGGGGGGTCCAGGCAAATAACAAGAGGTTAATATTTTAAAGACATGAAAACTGCATGATTGTATTTTTTAAATCAAGTTTGCTAAAAGTGAAATATGCAGATGAACTGCCAGGATAACTCAGGGGCTAGACAAAGCAGGCAGTTACCCTTCCACCTGAGCAGTCAGCGCTGTATAGAGCCCTGAACCAGCTCAGCAGGTGTTTGACTCTTCCCATTCAAGAAAATGAAGGAACTATAGAACTGACTTAGGAGTGAGGAGGAGAAAGCGTGGGAGACAGAAAGAGCTGTGGGAAAGGATCACAGAAAGAACACGCAGCTGATGCCTGGTGAGAGGGAGCTTCACAAGTAAACTGAGACTACAGAAGCAAAAATAAGCAAGCAAGCAAAGAACACATCTGTTTCAACCAGTCTGAGAAGGAAAACTACATGTTATACTTTCCCCTCCCCCCCCAGCAGTCATCCAAAATATTTACATTTTTGATTACCAGATCTGAGACAGAGCTGGACATACGGCCACGAAGATGATTAGAGGGCTGGAGCACCTCCCCTACGAAGAGAGGCTGAGGGAGCTGGGCTTGTTCAGCCTGGAGAAGAGAAGGCTGCAGGGGGACCTCATTGCAGCCTTCCAGTACCTGAAGGGAGCTTATAAGCAGGAGGGGATTCAACTTTTTAAAAGGGTAGATAATGGCAGGACAAGGGGGAATGGATTAAAACTAAAGGAGGGAAGGTTTAGATTAGATATTAGGGGGAATTTTTTACAGAAAGAGTGGTGAGGTGCTGGAACAGGCTGCCCAGAGAAGTAGTGGATGCCCCATCCCTGGAAGTGTGCAAGGCCAGGTTGGATGGGGCCCTGGCCAACCTTGTGTAGATCCAGGCCTGGAGGTTGGTGGCCCTGCCTGTGGCAGGGGGTTTGGAGCTCCATGATCCTTGGGGTCCCTTCCAACCCATGCCATTCTATGATTCTATGATCCTATACTCTCCCGAAAGATAAGGGAAACTAGGACTTCAGGATAGGAGCATTTAGACAGACAGAACAGTACCAGCAGGTTCAAGTACAAGAGTAGTAGCACCTGCCTACAGTGACCTCAGAACAGAGAAGAACATGCAGAGACACAAAACCAAACCCATCTCGGTGTGAGGAAAGGCGGTATGGGGTGGCAATGGGAGGAATGAGTCACGTCACACAGTTGGTTCAAAACAACTGCACTCACTGGAGCCTTGCACTACTCTAACTCGCTGCATAAGAGAGCCATGGTATTGCTGCAGCAAAGCCAGCCAGAATAAAGCAGGAATCAATAAAGCAGAGAAAATGCTGGATAAATAAAAGTTTATTTCACAAGTGCAGAAAAAGTTTGTACAAAAAAAAGGGCAATTTTTCATTAGCTTTTCTTTTAATTGTTGAGTGACTAATACAGTTTTTGCTTGGGATTTTTAGCTATACTGTGACTTGCATTAAGTCTTTGCCAGGTGTTCAGAAACCAAGAAGCTTTTTGCATTCCATCAGGTCCACCTTTTCAGGCCAGACAGCTCAAGTAAATCACGAAGATTTCAGCTTATAAGGCATTTGTTTTCTTGATTCAAAACATCAATCATAACATGTGTTTCTCAACTGTAAGACAGGAATAATGGGTACAGTCCTCTTTTCTGAAGTACTCAGAAATGGGCCCATAAAAATTGCTCAAGAAACTTATTTACAAGCTGACATGGATCTGCTCTGTGCTCCAGAGGCGTGTGTTGCTCCGGCCTGCCCTGGCAAGGGTCTCCCATGTAGGGAGACAGGACAAAAAGACCAAGACACCCCTCCCCCCATTTTCTATTGAATGTAACAAGAGCATGAGGTTAAGACTGATACACAAATTAACATGCATCGTCCTCTCCGTGCTAGCTGTTTACACGTGGTGTTTTCTGTGGACCAAACAGTGGTAAACACAAGGTAACTCAAGCTTTACCATCCCCCAGGGAAAGAAAAGTAAACAGTTCTACATATCCTGTAGGTACCACAGGGTAGGAGCATTCACACCGTTACCATGGAGCGGCCCTGAGCCATTCATGTGTTCAGAGGACGAGGAGAGGAATTAGCATGAGCTGACAACGCTGGAGATGGGATTTAAAGCTCAATTCACCTCATGCAGTAATAACCCGGCACAGCCAAATGATACTTTAAATGAAGGAGGGAAACAAATGTTTTAAAGAATGGAAATTTTATTTTTTTAAAAGCAACTTTCAAAGATAAAATGTCCAGGAGGGGACTTCATGCTGTAAATAGCAGAAAAACCCAAAGAACAACAAACCTAATGCCTCAGCCATTACTAAGCTCAGAATCCAAGCCTGGGGAATGGAAGGGAGGAGGTATCCGAGGAGGAGACTGAGGATTGTGCTACTCACGTTATTAAGACGTGCTTTTAATTTCTCAGACTACAAGTTAAACCCTGCAGTAATGTCACTTGGAAAACAGAAGGCTGAGTGAGCATCTGAGGGTGAAAAGGAATGTTTTCACAGGCGCAGATAGTAAATACCACTGGCTCCTGCGGACATTCTTCCTTAAATGGAAATTAACATCGCTTTAGGTTACCAAAAAACCCCTCTTGATACAATAGAAGTGATAGGATAGCTATTAACCTTTTAGTGCCTGCACTAGAAGATACACTAATTAGTAGAAAAGCTTTATATATAGATTACTTTTGGCTCAAAACAATTTAAAGCCTTTCCCCTTCCCTGCCACATGTGACTCTTGTCTGTAGATTTGGAAGAGTAAAGAATCCAAAAGTCTCTCAAATATTATAAAAGCAACATAGAAAGAATAATTTAAAAATTATCTCTGCCTATCTATGCCTAAATGCATGAGGGTGCTGGACAATTTAAAGAGAGGAAACTACTCCAGATAGAATCAGAACTGAACCTTCACCCTGAAATTGAGCCAAACTTTATTTAGACACTGAAATAACTCTGCCTTTCTTTGATTTTATTCTTACTTCCTTTTTTTATTATTATNCCCCCCGCAATTGCTTTTCCCAGCCAAGAAAACAAGATTTGTCCCTGCCCCCAGGATTCCTGACAAATTTAACAACGTGACAGACAAGGGCTGAGGCTCCACAGCAGCTTTAATTACCCTGTGTCCATTCAGCCATACTCCAGCTCTCCCTCTTTGCTGCTCCTGCCCACGGGCATCATCTGTCAGTCTTCTGCATCACCTCCCCTGACACTGGCAAGCCACATCAGGGTAAGTTACTAGCGGAAAGCTAACCCTATAAAAACTGAATAGTCTTCTGCACACCTTGGTCTGGCTAACTACAGGACCAGGTGAGTGCCAGGGTTGGCACAGGCAAGTCAGGTAAAAAGAAGGATCCAGGGCAACCCAGACATGGCAAAGGTTAAACTCTCAGCAATTCAAACCAGAGAAATATTTAAGTATTCATCTAAAGCTCATACTAATGTGGAACATTAGCTATTTTGGGATATAAATAGTATCCCTGATAATAGTAAACACCATCTATTTTAAGGAGAAATGAACTATTGATTCACGTTAGAGTTCTGACACGTGGCCAAGGTGACATGTTTAACATGTGGACTGTATGGGCTACAGAACAGTTTTCCCTTGTGACCTGGATGGCTGCTATTGCCCTGAGTAGCAACGAGAGGACTACTACAGAGCTCACCCACCTCACTGCTACAGAGCTCACCCACCTCACTGCTACTGAGCTCACCCACCTCACTGCTAGAGCTCACCCATCTCACTGCTCCAAGTTTTACCAGCACACCACATCACAGCATAGCCCCATGGGGAGAAAAGCCCCCTGTCAAGGACAGGGGATTATCGTTCTCCTTCTTACACCTTGGCTCCACATGCAGCGGGGCCACTGTAACAACAAAACCTGCAACACAAATACCCATCAGCAGGATGGACTGACAAGGCAAGCTGGGCTTCTTAACCTCGTTTTTCCACCACAAACAGCATGAACTCAGAAACACCTACAGACTGGTCAAACAGCCCAGCCTCATCCTCTCATCTTCTGTCCTGACACAATGTTTACCTGTACAGGATCTGGCCCCATTATAAATTAATTAATCAAAGTGTTATTTTCAGACCTGACACTTCCCCTGTTATAAAAACGTGTTCACACACACCAAAACAGAAAGCACATAGGAACCATAGGCCTGGCCTAACTCCTTATGAAGTCTGTATCAAATTTCCCCCTCCCTAGGCACAGATATGCAAAAATGCCATTTAGATACATAGATCTTGTATACATGGTGTTCCTCATATTAGTAATTTTTTCTGTCAGCATATACAAGCAATTTTAGGAGGAAACATCCACTAAAACCAAGATTACAAAGACTATAACTCAGCTATTGCACTATGCCTTATGTACTAGGGTTTTGCTATTCTCTTACTACTACTTTTAGGTAAAATTTTCCACATTTTTTTAAATGGAACTCTCTTTTCTTAAAACAATTAGAGCTCCATTCACAATTCCTTTTTTTTTTTTAATTGTACTTCTGACATGAATTTGTAGTAGGATTTTTTAAAAAGCCATTGTTAATTAAGCTATAGTGTACCTACATGCATGTATAACTACAGCTTAACGCCTGAACTGTAAGTCTGACCTAAGATCTTTTTTGGCTGTGAATCTGAAAATATGAAACAGCTAGGTTAATATTTGGCCATTTTTTACTTTAATGTTATGGACTATCTTATGGAGTCCCAGTAATAAAATGCTCTCTCTAGCTGGTTTTCAATTTATAGTTGCTGATTTTCAATTTATGGTTTCTGTTTAAAGAGTGTATTTACAACATGTAGAGACACAAGTACATCTATGCATTGCCATATCAAACACCCACAAAGGCTTTCACAGTCATTCACCACTAACAGTAAATGCTCTAACAAAGGATTTCTCCCAAGAGTCCAGTTAACATTATTAACAAATGTATTGGGTCAGTGACAGTAAAAAAACACCTTGCAAATAGGATACAGACTGATTGACTTAGGCATTTCCTTGAACCTAGTATGATTTTTTTGCAAAACCAACAAATACATTACACAAAAACCTCCTACAAATAAAAAAACCCATGCACACACAAACAAAGGGGGCACAGAGCAGTCTGCCTAGAAAAGCAATCTTCATCACTGGAGATCTTGTGTCCTTCATCAGTGTCCAATAAATGTCAGGGGTAACACAGGTACAAAGGTCTTGCCCCAATATGGAATGTTAACAGTATAAAACCAACCAAACCAAAACAAAACCGCACAAAAAAACCAACCAAACAAAAAACCCCATTTGTTCTTCACCTGCTCTACTCTCAAATATGTTCCTACTCATCCTTCCCAAGAAAGGATGCTGGGATGGCTGGAGTAATTGCCTGAATGCCAGCTGCTCTTATGTCACTTCAGTGTGAGGACTTTTTTTTTTTCTTAAAGCACAGTTCTTAAATTACATTTTTCCCTTCCTGACCTTATCCAATTACCTGCACCACAGTATTAACCTCAATTACTACTAGTCTATCATATCTACTGAAGTAACTGTGATCCATACCTATCTTTCCTGCTTATTTCATCAAAATTACTGCCTTTCCTACAACCTCTACTTTCCTATTAGCTTCCTATCCACAAGAAAACTACACCAGACTTCTCTGATGGTGTCAAAGATCCAGTTAAAATTTTAGAGAGAAAAAAGATCTACTAAATTACATTGCCTGTTCTTTAGTCAAGAGTATTAAAATGCACTTCCAAACTAATTTACCTGGAACTGACATCTATTCAGACAGTATCTGCTGATCTAGATTTATGCTCTTGGATTTGCTTTTTTAAATTACAATTTCATATGCAAATTCTCCCAAAACTTATCCAAGTATTCCAAGGTTTCTTATTAATAAGTATTACTGGATCAGAGGCTAGTTTGGGCAACGGCTGTGAGTGCAAATTATCTGGACATGCTCATTTTCAAACGTTTATCCTTAGTGGAGATGAACTAACTCCCTGGAAAATCCTCTTTGGACAGGAACACTTATTCCAGTTTGCAACTGGTAGAAAACAGAAGTATTTCTGGAACATATACTCCTGATAGCAAGCACTCTTAAATGTAACAAAATAGTATCAATCTAACACAGTATGACTTAAGATTATGACCAAGTAATTCTAAAGTGAGATGGGATCCTTCAAATATACCATGGCAGTTGGCCTCTGCCATGCCACCACCGCACTGAACTGAGAGGATTCATTTAAAGCACCTAAAGAGCCTGTTGGAAGCAACCCCTTTATTTTGCATGGCAGTGGGCTAACAGCACAGCCACTGCCAGTTAACTCTACCTGAAGTGAGAAAGGCAAGCAAGGGGCAGAAAATCCAGTACTAACACCCCCATAACTGAGGACTAACCAGAACCCAAGTCTAAAGCAGCTGGGCTCTTGCAGCTCTCTCTGCCAGATGAATGCAGCTTCTACTGGAGGCAAGGCAGATCCAACCCAAGTTGTAGTGGTCACAATTCTCAGTAACAGATGCTGCTGTGCACTTCCAGAGGAAAAGATCTGAAAGCCACTGGCTGAACCATCTGTGTGTGGAGCCAAGTGTTGGACATACTGGGGATTTATCTGACTGTGCTGGCTTTGATACATATTTATAATTTAAAAAAAAAAAAAAGGAGACAAGAATTGCAGATTCTTTGAGCTTTCTTTTTAATCAATCCAACAGTTTGTTTTATTTATTAGACTCCTACAGTGTTTTAATTTGTGGTTTTCTGCAAATGCCACCCTCCCCTGAGCTGCACTACTGGCAAAGCTAACCACCCTGAGCTTTGAGCTACTCAACAGCGCAGACTAAACATTTACCTCTACTTGCCACAGAGCACATGCACCATTATACTCTTCCTAAAGACAAAATTGTAATTGAAGTATTTGTAAAGAATGCCTATTTTGAAACACGGCTTTCAATTGGTCTGTGAAATGCTCTGGCAAGGGTATTGTGCATTCCTAGGAGGATTTAAATTAGTTTGCTGCAGAACAAAACCTGGGTTACGGATAGTAACTTGGATACAGTCACACAGACAGGCACACACACACACACACACACACACACGAAAAGAGAACATTCTTATTCATTATTATTTCTCCTGATCTTTTTCCTTGAAAAACACAACCATCAACATGCAAAGTTCGTTTTACTGAGATAATGTTAAGGGTTTTTTAGAAAGTGAAAAATACTTATTGCAGTACTGTTTCTGAACCGAACTAAGCCTGCTTTTAGTTCTCAAAACTACCGTGGAATCTAACTTTGTAAAATCCTGCAGTATTCAAAGTTGAAGCTGCTAGTTTTAAATTGACATTCGAAAAGGTAATTTTATATTAAAGACTGGAATTGTACTTCTATTTCAAGTGCAGGTGCTGCTTTTTTAAAAAGAATTTGAGACACGCTTCTCTTAAAATAATTTCGTATTTCTGCATTCCAATCTGATTTTTCCCCTCAGCCTATCAGTAAGGCATCAGAATAAAAACAGGCCTTAACATAAAAAAGAAACTTAAAGCAGGCTCATTAAATCTTCTCAGCATTCAGTTCCCATCTTCTAGGGAATCTTCATATACATGATAATTAGTTTCCTGAAAGGCTAAGGCTTAAATGTCATTTCTTTGTGTTGTAAATTCTAATTATTCATAGTAAATAAATTAGTGATACTCTTTTATTGCTTAAAGCAATGCAGAAGCTTGAAGTAATCATACAACTGGCAGAAATTAGGAGTTCCCAAAAAAGGAAGTAAAACTTCATTCTTCACATTCCAGTAGACTTAAAAAGGGCTCCATTAACACTAACGGGGAAAGGGCCAGTGACCTAGAACTTTACTCGTGGTCTGAAACTATTAATGAAGTCTGTAGAATAAAGAGTAATGGGTATTCAGAATCCAACTCCTGTGATGTAGCAGGGGAATGAATAAGCTGTGCTCTAATTTACTCTGACGTGCAGCACATCATGGCTGCAGAAGCAGCATGTTAGGACAGACCATCCCTCCGGAGTCACGTTCCTGGAAGACGGCTGATTCCTGGGAGTTCTCACACGACCTTTAGTTTAATAGCAAAATAGTTTAAGAAAAAAACCCTCCCCAAACAACTTTTCTTACACACAAGAAAGAAAAGGAGTTGGGGGGGAAACATTTTACTTAACCTTATTTGAGTAGACCGTAAAATCAGATGGATTTGATGACTGCCTTAACATTATTATTGAACACTACTGAGCCTCATCCCATCCACAGATTTTACATTAGGAGTGTCACATTTGGTCCTGGGAGAGCCAACCTAGCACAATCCCTAAGAAATTCCCTCAAACTGCCAAAGAATAAGGTGTCTCAATAGCCAGCTCCTGTTGCCCACCACATGCTTTACTGATAAATAAAAATGAGGATGACAAAACTACTTTGAACATTCCCCAAATAGCTTTAGGGCTTCACAACCAGATCAAGCACTTTGTATTCACAAACAAGCCACTCCACACCATTCTGATTTCAAAAGAAAGTGCAGGTTTCATTTTTCTATTGCCCAAGTATAAGTTTAATATTGGCATGATTAAAGAGTCAAATCAAAACCAAAGGATGGACCTTCAACCCAGGAAACTTCACCATCAGAAAGCATGTATTTCAGAATTCATATTGTCCATTAAGGAAAAAAAACAGAGAAACCCCCCCCAAAATACCACCAAAACAAAACCCCCACATTTATTTTGGAAATGTAACTTAGAATTTGACTTTCTGAAAGGAAACCAAGGAAATAAAACACAATTCTTGAAAACATCAACTTAAGTGATGCTTCACAAACAGGAGCATCATTTAACTTCCGAAATCACCTTGTAAAAAACCCCCACTACACAGCCCATTCTGTCTCTCAACCTTCCTTAAAACTTTAAAGAAAGTACAAATCGTCTTCTTAAATACTGGAGTAAGTAAGGATTTTTTCTTATCAGCACAAAGGCAGCAAATAACTTTTATGCAAACAAACACTATCAGAATGATTAAGATACTGGGATAGACTCAAAAAGGTATGGTATTTTTCTACTGGTCAGAATAAACATTTATTGCTGTTTTCATATTCAAATTTAAACCTCAGCTGTCTGTAACTGATGAACAGATATATTTGTATGGGCATTCCATAATTTGCCAAGATTATGAGTCTCCTAGATGGCTACTACAAGCAATAGCAGAATTCTTTAAAATACTAGAAATATGTGAATACATATCTATCCAAATAAACACTGACTATTTTTGTTACAAGAAATACTTCTGGTTCTGTTAGCAATTAAAATGCTTCAGTTTAAAGAATGAGGAACAACCTAAAAAAATATTTCCTACTTAGAATTACTGTATTGGACACATCCTTTCTGGATTCATCTTGATTCCATCGTTGAAAGAACAGTTGAATTATTAAGCTCCCTAAGCCCCTGAAACATCTGGATAGGAAAGGATCTGAGAAAAATGTAAACTTTAACTAGCTTCTGAGACAGAATTATCTGTGTCTCAATGTGATCTTCTTGCTTGCTTTTTTCCTACAAAACAACAACAAAAAAACCCCTAACAATTCGCTCTGATCTCAGATATGCTTCTGATGATCAGAACTGCAGCAAGGAGAACCAACACAAAGACACTTTGTCTTCAGATCTGCTTCTGCTTACCATGGTACAAGGGCAAGGAGAACCAACAAATATAATAAATAACACCCTATACTCCCCCTACTCCTATTAAAACATGATTAAAATACAAAACTAGAGTAATTCTGAAATCAGGGAACCAATTGAACAGGAAGAAAAGAAACCAGAGACGATCTACAGAGCAAGAGCACGTAAGCAAGTGCTTGTTTAGTTTGATGAAGAGGCAGTTGAGCAATTCAATAGCAATGCAGAACCATCTGAAGGTTAGGTACAATGATGATGGAGCCAGGCTCCTCTCATAAGCAGCAGATGATATACCAAAGGGCACAAGATACAACAACTGGACACTAGTAACAACATTTTAGTGAGAGGACAGTACAGTACAGGCTACTCAGGAGGCAGAACTTCCATCCTTAGAGGTCTTCAAGCTTCAGCAACACAAAGCCATGGCTGACCTGATCCAGGGCTGCTGAAAGTACTGCTCTGAGACTTCCAAAGGCCCCCTTCAACAAATATGCACTTACAGAGACAGTGGAATTGCTTGATTTCTTTTTCATGCCCTGTCCCCCACGTCTCCCCAAACCCAGGTATCTCAGGGTCTGCTTGACTTTCTATTTTTGTTTATATTTGGGCAACAGCTGAGATTAACCCTTCCTTCCTAAAATGATTCAGGCAAAATGTTTTGTGATTCAGAGCTCTATTGAAAGAAGGATTCAGGCACAAATCCAAAGATGCATCCAAAAAAAGCATGCAGAAACAAATGTTTTGGCAAAAAAATCCAAGCAAACAAGAAATCATGTGCATTTCTAGAGAAGAATGTGTTGAAAAATTCTCCTAAAATATGCAAAAGAACAGCTTTTAAAAGCCAAAGTTTCTGGATTTGAAACTGCCAGCCAATCTGTCATTAGGAGAATGGAGAAGCGGGACTGTTTAAAATGCAAACACTTGACCCAGACAGGGATATACTCCAGTTTAAGGAAAAGAAGAAATGGGACTCATGGGTTAAAAGCTGTGGAGGAAAAGCAACCACAGAAGATTACTTTTACCACAGCTTTCCCAATAAAGAAGTTACCAACCCATACACCTGGCAACCCTGCTCAGCTTCTGAAGAGACAACGTGCATGCTTTCTACACAGACACGGTACAAATCCTCCCTTGCGTAGAGCTGCATGCCCTTAGTGAGCAGCTGAGGGACACGGGTGCAGGCTTTTAACCACTCATGTTGCATGGCACTGAAACAAGCCCAGTGACGGCCATTTGGTAAGATATACTTGGATGTATGAGTCCAAGTGTCTCTCCAGTACGCATTAGAGCTAGATCCTTAATTGAACAGCCTACAGGAGTAATGATTTCACAACCATTTTTCTCTGATTTTGAAAGGCTGCTCTCCTAAGTTCCTGGGCAGGACTTCTGCGGAAAAGTGATACAAATTAAGATAATATCAACATGAATTCTGCAAAATTTCATAACTGAATTTGGCTATCTACAAAACATATTGCTTACAAAAGTCCAGAAGGTACCTACCACCACCAGAATCATAGAATCGTAGGGGTTGGAAGGGACCTCAAGAGATCATCGGGTCCAACCCCCCTGCCAAAGCAGGCTCCCTAGGACATATCACTCAGATAGGTGTCCAGACGGGTCTTGAATATTTCCAGAGAAGGAGACTCCACCACCTCCCTGGGCAGCCTGTGCCAGGGCTCTGTCACCTTCACTGTGAAAAAGTTCTTCCGCATGTTGGTGCGGAACTTCCTGTGCTCCAACTTGCAGCCACTGCCCCTTGTCCTATCCCCACAGACCACCAAAAAGGGGCTGGCTGATTCCCCCTGCATCCCCTGCTTAAGATAATTATAGACTTTAATTAGGTCCCCCCTTAGTCTTCTCTTCTCAAGGCTGAAGAGTCCCAACTTACTCAGCCTGTCCTCATAGGGGAGATGCTCCAGGCCCCTAATCATCTTCGTAGCCCTTCTCTGGACTCGCTCAAGGAGATCCCTGTCCTTTTTAAACCAAGGAGCCCAGAACTGGACACAATACTCCAGGTGGGGCCTGACCAGGGCAGAGTACAGGGGGAGGATCACCTCCTTTGACCTGCTGGCTACACTCCTCCGGATGCACCCCAGGATCCCATTGGCTCTCTTAGCCACCATGGCACACTGATGGCTTATGGCCAACCTGTCACCTACCAGGACCCCCAGGTCCTTCTCCACTGAGCTCTTCTCCAGCAGGTCATCCCCCAGCCTGTACTGATACAAATGTTTGTTCCTTCCCAGGTGCAAGACTTTACACTTGCTTTTGTTGAACTTCAACCGGTTTCTAACTGCCCAGCTTTCCAGCCTGTTCAGGTCTTGCTAACTTACTTCTCACAAGGATTTGGTGTACAATAAGACACATCAGGCCAACTGCATTTTCATTATAAAATAACTTCTCGAGATGATTTTCCCAAATGCTCCCCTTGGGAAAGGACTCTTTGATGCAAACAAATAAACCTGCAGTCAATAACTAGAGTAAGCAGTGGGTGCACTGACAAAGGCAGACCTATGCCAGAAATTCTATGCCAGAAATTAACCAATGGTAAGTATTTTATTAAAATTAGGAACCAAAGACAAAGAGAATGACAATCTTTGGCCAAATCACAGCAGCATAGAATTCAATCGGTAGAGCTGGTCTAAGGAATTAAAGCTGTCTTCAAATTAAGCTCAAGTAAAAAAACCACACAAGTCAAATCTCAAATTTTAATTTTATTAGGTTCTTTAAACAAACTGCACTTAACCTTCCAAGCAGACATTAACATTTGGAAGTGATGTGCCCATTTCTGTTAAAGAGTTCTCTGCCAGCAGGTACAGCATGGAGATCTCCAGCACAACACATTTTCCCCTGGCTAGTTACTACCAAGGGATGACTATCAAGGGACTTTTTAGGGGGACTACCCAGGCAGCTGCCAAATGTTTGAAATGGGTATTATCTTGTAGCATGAACTGAAGCTTAAAAAAATAAATAATTAGAAAGTCTCCACTTCACTTTGCAGTTCTCCTTCCAAATACTTTTAAAATAGTTGAGTGGAAATTGTTCCTTCTTCTTACCTTTTGTCCCAGTTTTGGTGCTGTTGCTGATGACATACAAACAACTTATGTCACTCCACAGAGAAGCAAGCTTAAATGTAACATGGCTGCATGAATTGAATTCCTGACAAGTTCTTCTGGATCATCTGATGGCAGCAGTAGAAATCTAAGCATATTTCAACAAGAACCGACTCAGCCATAGTGCTATCTTCAAGTCCAATATTCCCCAAAAATCAAGGGATCCAATCCAGCAGCTATGTATAAAACATTCTGACCAATAGATTAAATATTTAGAGGACAGGATTATGTTCTGAACAATAAAGAGTCTTCTGGAGATAAATGGATTTTTTATAAAGCTCTTAGAAATAAATCCACCTTTCAAGGATGGTTCCATCTTTTGAAGGGGATTGGTCTTGAAAGTAAAAAGCACTCATCTATAAACTCATTAAAATTATAAGTGGCAAATGCATTTAAGCAGAAAATATGCACATTCTTGAAAAGCTTCCCAATTAAAAAAAATAACAAACCCAAAAAACCTAAACAGCCACGATTACACTTCCACCTATTTATATGGTACTTTCAAGGGTGTTAAAACATTTGAACAAAAATAAGAGCAAGAAAAACCTAAACAACAGCAAATGTTTATTTTGCTCACAAACAAACCATTTTGCAACTAATGAATTGATTTTTAATTTTACAGCAAAATCCATACACACTTTTTCATCTCAACAGTACCAGTTCTAGGATTCCTTGTGACACATTGTGTGTTCTGGGTGAAATGCACTTAAAGATCTCCAAAATATCCCCCCTCCTTCTTGCCACATTCCCTTCTCCCCCCTCTCCTCACATTTTCTACTAATACTTTGACATTACTGGCCTCCTAAACTCAATCCTGCAAATTCCTGACATTCATGTCGTCTTAATCTGAAACGTAACTTGAGGAGATGGTTAACATTTGACCTTTGCTCTACCTCAGACATACCTGGAGACAAAAAGGAAAAAAAAAAAAAAGTCCAAGGCATGCAATATGCATTCACAGTCTGAAAGGCTGTTTTCTTTTAAAGTTCCCAGCACAGTCTTTAAAAAAGTCAACCCATTAAAACTTCAAAAGGTAATTTAATAAAAATTCCCCTACAAGCTTCATTTTGCATCAACATTACAAAAGAATGAAGATCTAAAGCAGTAAGAAATAAATCCCTAGAAGTATATACCCAAGAGTGATGGTGAATTTAAGAATTAAAGTTCTAGTGTACTTATGAAAACAGTCTCATTTAATTAAATTGGATCTTATGGCAGAGAATGAACAACAATAAATCATACATTGATTACAGAAGTAGACACAGCACCTAAGAGGCTATTAAAAAAAATTAGTCAGAAACAAATTGCTAAGACAAATGGAGGATCAGGTTAGGAGACAAATCAGAAGTAAAAAAAGCAACCTCTGGGGGAAAAAAAGGGAAAAAAAAAAGAAAACAAAGAAGTCTCTTTGCTAAGTGAAGCAAAGCAAAGACCCAGAAATTATTCCCTCTACCCTTTCCTCTTTAAGAAATATGTTTTAAAACTGAATCTTCACAATTATTCTTGGTTTTTTCATCCACCCTCCTACTCTCTTCCATTACATACACACAGAGAAACAATAAGGACTTAAGTTTGCTAGCTGTACTTCAAATGGGTTCCTCTCTTTGCTCCCCTCAGTAAGTGGGGTTTTTTTTGTTGTTGTTTTATTTTGGGAAAAAATATTTCCTATGAATTAAATCCTCTCAGCAATCAATGAGAAATATTGTACTGGTATTACGTATTTTTACCTTAAATGAACTTGTTCTGGCATATAGGCTTCACATCCTCTCTCCTCTTAATTACTAGTGCATACTGCAGCCAGTATCTGGCAGTGCCAGAATTTAGAGGGAAGAAAGACAAGAAAGGGCTGGAATACCAGGGATGAACATGATTGTTTAATGAGCCTGTGTCTCTCTGCTAGGAGATAGTCCCCATTGCTGTTATCTCCATCAGCTCCAGGCGTTTTGTTTGTCATACAGTTAAGGCATGACTGAACATGCCATTTTGAGATTGTTCTTGTTAAATAAAACCTGCAGCTACAACTGATTAAGGGAATGTCCTCTTACAGACATGATGTATGACACCTAAAGTTTTAATCAAGTACTTGAAAGTATGAAGTGAAAAACAGGGTGAATAATTGTCTTTGTTTTCAAGAAAGTTCTGCTTTCACTTCTAATTGCATTTTTCAAACCAACATCTACCAACAGCTGCTAACTTGTGAAAACACTGACTAGAAATTCTGTAATTTTCTTAAAGCAAAATATGTTAAGGTACAGATTTCCATAACTACAAGCCAAGTAAACTGAAAAAATCCCCACCCCAACTTTCAAATGAGCTTTCTCTAAATGTGAAAAAAGGAGCAGACAGAATGTATTATTTAAAGTCTTCTTTGGAAGGACTGCCTCTCACACAGAAAACTTCTCCTTCCTTGTACTTGTAGCTTATTCAAAGCCAAAGCCCTCCAAATCAAATTAGCTGCACTTTTTTTAGTTCAAGCCTAGATGCAGAGCCGATTTCAGAGTCGGGTGGTTATCTCCATGCACAAACATCTGTGACCTAACCCTGAATTAAAGCATCTTCATCTGGACAGGCTGCTTCCCATCTCACCCAATCTACTCTTGCACAACCCGTTCAGCGAATTCAGTTCCTCATGCCAATACTATTCCCTCTAAGATCACTCCTCACACCCAGTTATCTATTAAGTTCATAGCATGCTGGCTTACAAATAGTTCCTACATGTGTAGAGAGCTAAAGAATGCAGTTCAGGTTAAATTCCAGATATAAAGCAGCATCTGTTGCAAACACCCTTGATGTCAACCTCTTTACAGCAGTACATAAGCTCCCATTCTTATGCAATCCCTATACCAGTGCCCAGATGCAGTATTAGCCTTTCCTTCAGCATCATCTGAATGAAATCCAGTAACCAACAGGTGTTCGGAGCCTTGATCAACTAGAAGATCCCAGTATGACATCTGAGTACTTATTTTAATTTAAAGAGAAGAAATCACAGTTTTCCTATGAATGCAAGTCTCAAACACCTTTCATTACTTCCCAGTCAGGTACTCATCTAGTATTTCATTAGTCTTCAGGGATGGGGCCTCCACCATCTCTCCAGGCAGCCTGTTCCAGTGTCTACCACCCTCAGTGTGAAGAACTTCTTCCTAATGTTTAATCTAAACCTACCCTACTCTAGTTTAAAACCATTGCCCCTTGTCCTATCACTACATGCCCTTACAAACAGTCCCTCCCCAGCTTTCCTGTAGGTCCCCTTCAGGTACCCGAAGGCTCCTATAAAGTTTCCCCTGTATCTTCTCCAGGCTGAACAAGCCCAACTCTCTCAGCCTGTCTTTGCAGGAGAGGTGCTCCAGCCCTCTGACCATCCTTGTGGCCCTCCTCTGGACCCACTCCAAAAGGTCCATGTCCTTCTTGTGTTGAGGACTCCAGAGCTGGACTCAGGTGGAATCTCACCACAGCAAAGGGAGAGAATCACCTCTCTCAATCTGGTCAGGCCTGATGAAGCTCTAAGCAACCTGATCTAGTTAAACATGCCTCTGCTTATTGCAGGGGGGTTGGACTAGATGACCTTTAAAGGTCCCTTCCAACCAACCTAACACATTCTATGATTCTATAAATCGGTGCTGATTTAGAAACATAGCTGTGCTTATGCAAAGTAGTGGCAAGTCCACTAAACACTCTTGGAAGTGGGAAGCAACACTGACATCCAAAAGTCTCAGAATCAGTTAGAACATCATTGCACCACATTTGCAAATTCATATTTCCTTCTAGATGGAGCCAGGTTAGGTCAGCGTGGTTGATTAACCACAAGTTCAGCAGTGCACGAGCAACATCATGGTGCTCCCAGATCACAGAATCACAAGGTTGGAAAAGACCTTTAAGATCATCAAGTCCAACCGTTCCCGTCCTGTGCTAAACCATTTCCCTAAGTACCTCATCTACCCTTTTTTTAAACACATCCAGGGATGGTGACTCAGCCCCCTCCCTGGGCAGCCTGTTCCAGGCCCTGACAGCTCTTTCAGTGAAACATTTTTTTCTAACATCTAATCTGAACCTGCCCTGGCACAGCTTTGTTCCCTCTCCCCTTGTCCTATCTCCTGCCACCTGGCTGAAGAGACCATCGCCCACCTCTCTACAACCTCCCTTCAGGTAGTTGTAGGTGGTGATAAGGTCTCCCCTCAGCCTCCTCTTTTCCAGGCTAAATATCCCCAACTCCCTCTGCCACTCCTCATACGATCGACCCAAGTGGGACCTCAACCTAAATTAATAAGCTGTACCAGCTTATAAAAAGCTTTAGGGATGGCTACACTCATATAGTAGAATACATAATTAACTGACAGCTTACAATGTAGAGAATTCAGGCTTCAGATCTCAGTTTCCAGTCTCTCTGAGCCAGCTAGCAGCAAGTGCTGAAAGCTTTAGAACATAAAACAGACAAACCAATTCCAAAACTTTCTAAATAAACATTAGACAAAAAAAGAAAAGGAAGAATCAAAAAGGGAAGCAGAATTGTGGCTGTGAATATCTGATGAGTACATAAATACATGAATATACCCATTTCTAATTTCTTGGTTTGATTCTCAAACATTCTTCCATCTTATAAAAAATGTAACAAGCTACAAGAAGTGGTTTCTAGTGTTGAGCTGCTTAGCAACACCTGCGTTCAAATAGCCTCCAGGTAAGTTTGACAAAAACTGATCTGACATCTGATGAGTCCATTTTTTTTTAAATGAAAGGAAAAAGTAAACCCACAAAAAGGGATTATATTAAAACACCCATTTATGTTTTAGAATAAAGAAGAGTGTCAGATAATGGGATGCTCCTTAGTTTCTGCCTTAGGCTAAAAATAACTCCTACATTTTGCTGTAAAAGTCAATTGCCTAAGGTGTCTGTTTCATGCAAGATAATTATGATCCACATCATCTTTAACAGGATACAAGGTATCTTTCTGTGCACTCACTGTACAAGTTTTCTTCATTTTTTTATTTCCCTTTTCACAAAGAATTACCTTTAGGGTGTCTTTTTCTATCTAGCCATAGGAGTTCATTAAGAAGTACTATTAAGGACTCTCCTTTTTCAATACTTTCCATTAGTAGCCAATCAAAAGAGTAGAGAAATAAGCTGAACAGGAAATTCTTTCACAGATGTGTTAGGATCAGCTAAACTCTAGCTATGCCATTATCCAGAAGTATCTGAATGCAAGGCCCCTAAATATTTCACTGTCAAGTGCAGGCCCCTAGTTTAGTTAGGAAGTGCCTGACTCCAGTATACTTCACTGGGGTGCTTTATTAGAGTACCTGGCACACCAAATATATGCCACTTACTTGAACATTGCACTGTAGATTTCCAAATCTGAAAAATTTGTATTTCTGAGATCATCATTTAATACCTTTGTGAAAGAAATGTGACTTCTTTGTGAAAGAAGTGCTTCATCTATGTAACGTCGCTACAGTCAGACCTCCAGCAACGCTTCGCCATTGCCCACTGCAGTACAAACTCCCCTAACACCCCAGCTCTGGAATATTCTTTAGAGTATGACTGCCTGCTGGTCTTGTCTCTTTTTTTCCCCCTCCCCAAAGCAGCAGCTTCCAGTTTGGCATGCTCACATGTCATGAACAAGAATGACAAACTTGTGAACTAATAATGTTAAGCCCCAAACATACCTTTTAACCTCTTCTCACCATACTATAACGATGTGTGTGTATATATATATAATTAATTTAAAATTTTTAACAAAGTTTTTTGGCATGAAATGTAGAGCATCACAATTCACCACATTTTCACTTTTTTTTTTTCCCTTTAAAGGACAAACCCAAAGAACTGTTCTACAAAACCTCTCTGTACATTCAGTGTTTTAAATCATTCAGCATGTCTCAGCACTTTACAGATGTTTGTAGCCTTTCTCTAATTGAAATGACAGTGTCATGCAATTATCCTTTGAAGCACAGTACACACACAAAACCCTAAATCTTTCATCTCTTGGGAGTCAGTGCATTAAATAGCACTTCTTCACATAAAGACTCAAGAGCTTTTACACGAAGAAAAAAAATGGTAGTGCTAAACGTGCCTGCGTAACAGAAGTTAAGCAACTCATTTAGTACCAGTCTAGGACACAATTTCCTACAGGACAAAGTACCTCCAGGTTCCACTCCACCTCCTACATTCCAAAATACCCGTATCACAGAATCACAGAATCGTAGGGGTTGGAAGGGACCTCAAGAGATCATCTGGTCCAACCCCCCTGCCAAAGCAGCTCCCCAGCTCATATTGCACAGGGAGGCATCCAGATGGGTCTGGAATATCTCCAGAGAAGGAGACTCCACCACCCCCCTGGGCAGCCTGTCCCAGGGCTCTGTCACCCTCACTGTGTCAAAGTGCTTTTGCATGTTGGTGCGGAACTTCCTGTGCTCCAACTTGCAGCCATTGCCCCTTGTCCTGTCCCCATAGACCACTGAAAAGGGGCTGGCCAATTCCCCCTGCATCCCATGCTCTTCCCTCAAAACAGATTTTACAGAAAACTTTCAATATAAGTACATAAGAAGTTGCATGACTATTTACATAAAAGCCTACAATACTCCTGGAAAAAAAAAGAGAAAAGATCAGCTCTTGAGTTTTTGTTCTAGAGGCAACTCTAATAGCTGCCAGCTTCAGGAGAAATTACTCATCATTAAATGGTACCTCTCAAAAGATAAGTTACTAAAACAGTATGAAGAACAGAGCAGACATGCAGGGAATTTTTGCTGGGTTACAGTTTACACCTGCTGAAATCCTGTTGCTACATTCTAAATAATGTGTGCCATATAACAGGATTGGGAGACCTACTTGGTTAATTAAGGAACTTGTAAGACATTGCCAAGTACTGTTACCTGACCAGTGATCAATATGAGTTTTGATATATGGCTTGTTGAAAACATAAAGATTGAAGTCATGATACTATTTCAGATTTGATTTAGTCTACAAAAACTGGTAAGTCACATCAGCACCAGTAAAAAATACACTCTGCATCTCAATTTGTTACTAATACAGACTACAAGCACAACTGCTGCCAAATTTAGAACAGCTCTCCTAAAATACTTTAAAAAACTAAGGCTAAAAGACACTGGCATAGCTCTTGTTTAGCAAAACAGTGCTCTAACAACAACAATAATGAATAATTCTTAGTTTAGGCTGCAAAACCAAAAAAGTGATATTATGGAAGAGACTGGGAGTTTATATTTCACATCATCGACTAGTCTGCTGCACCTTGGAAGAATTATTCAGATTATTCATATCTCATTTGCTAGCATCTAATTTAGCATTCAATATTAAAAACTTCTCTACCCTTTCCAATCATAAAAGATGTAGGTCAGCTTAATTTCCTAGAGTGCCGCTGGCTTGAAAGAGGAGGTAAAACAAGACAACAAGCACGATTTAAACAATTAAGAACAATTTTAAATCAAAGACTCATGAATGAATGAATATTACATTTATTTTGCCACCACTTCCACCATTGGGAACTACCTTTTTATGTAGCATTTATCCACATACAATTTGTAAACACAGAAGCCTCACTGTCTACACTTAGCAATTTTTTCACAAGCAAAATAAATGTCAACGGTGCTCGGCAACACTCAAGTAATTATGCCCTTTCTCTCCCCAGAACAAAATATAGAAATGAAGAGATATAGTATACTAGAAAAACAAATATGAGCATCTTCAAGCTCAAGCCAAGTCTTTTTCTGTTGGAGCCTGGATATTTCTAGATGTCATCGATATCTAAAGAGGACATTACAGAAGAGCAGATTTTATAAAATAACTTGCTGTTTTGTACTGAGCAACCACATGTGGCGGGTTCAGATAATAAGATATTTATATTTCCACTTTAAAGGTCTTTAACAATCTACTTATTTCAAAAGCCTGTATTTACTACAAATTCTGGTAAACTAAGAGCTGACTAGTGAGGTCACCTGAACTTTGCTGCGCAAGAACTTACTTGTATGCTGAGGATCCAAATTTCTCATTCAAAGTGGTACAACGGTCAGGGCCTGTATCTCAAACAAAACAAAAGAACATGAAAAAAAATAAAATATAAACTTACTTGGATGAATAACCTACTTCCAAAAGCAAAAGTCTACAAGGGAACATGTGGTGGATGTGAAAAAACCTTCATGTTTAGGTATGGTTCCACAGCGGCTAAAGCCAAGTCTTACATCTCTTGCATAGAGTGAGGAGAACTACCATAACTCCTCCAGTAAAAGTACCACATTTTACCTCCAGTAACATAATAATAATAATAAGAAGAAGAATAGAAAATGCCTCAAGCATTATGACAGCCTTGCCATAGAGTAACTAGTGAGTAGGGATCATGAGATGAGGCTAACAGATACTATGTTGGGGTTTTTTGGGGGGGAAAGAGGAGGAAATAATAATCATAAATAAGGGTTCTTAGAAATGTGGACCTCACTGCCCAATTATTTTCTTGTATGCTAACAGTTTACACACTTTCAAGGGAGATTGAGTGAATACTTGGCAGATATTTATTTTAATTTCTGTCTATTTAGTAACTTTCATCTGATGCTGCAAGTCTTCGAGAGGCAGTCTTGTTTTGGCAGACTGAGTCACAGGAAATACCCAATAAGATTTCCACATTCTTTTTCTTTTCTATGTGTCCTTTTATAGCGTTGTAGGAGGAGAACACCAAGCTAGGTGGCTTCTTAGTCAGACCCATTTTAATCAGTCTTATTTTCTTAGAGTAAGAAAAAATTACAGTGTGAGAAAAAAGATTACAGTGTAAGAAAAAATTAAGCTACAGCTTTATGAAGCAATTAAATGTACCTTATGTGCAACACAGTGGGAAGAGACTGTAGGTTTCAACTGAAATCTCATGTTGTTACAAACACTAAACTGCATATTGCATGGAAAATAATTCATAAAACACACATCAGTAACCACAGCAGACAAGCGGGACGCGCACGTGTTCCTATGACTCATAAAGGAATTAGCAAGGTCAGAAAGTGCTGAGAAGAGGAATGGTGAAAGGGGAAATCCCAATTGCTGCTTGTTTGGCTTCTGTCTGCTACTCTGATCTCTGGTCACTGATGTATTTGGCTTAGACACCGTGTGTATCGATCAACAGCAGTTATTCCACAACAGGTTTTTCCACATCACAGCAGTGCATGCATTCTGTCCAGCTATCCTGCCTCTGTGCCTCAAACTTCACCATGGCACCTCTAATTTCTGCCGAGTGAAGCAGGCCTAGGGTGCTGCTCTGCCAAAAAAGCAAAAGCAGTTGTCCCAGGCAGCCACCGAGCACAGAGCTGGGGCTCTTTGCAGCAGCACACAGCAGAGCAGTGGACTGAAAGTTAAAGAGAGGTTCTGACCAAAAAAGGCAACACACTTTCATCCTAAGGACCGTCAAACACTACTGGATAGGTTGCCCCAAGAGGCTGTGCTGCCATCACTCTTGGAGGTTAAGACCTGACTGAATAAAGCCTCGAGCACCCAGGTTGGATTCAAGACCTCCTGAGGTTCATTCCAGCCTTAGTGACACTTAGATTCAATGCTAACACACAGAAGGGGCTCAGTGCTGCCCAGACTGTGCTTCTACAAGTCTCTCATCCATCCACCAAGAAGTCTCTGATTTGAGAGGTTCAAAACGTTACCTATGTAGACTTCAGATCAAGAAAATTAATGCCTTCTCATTGTTGACAAAGTGCTGCATAACACACTGTGCAAAGCACTGCGCTTATGTATTTTTGTTTGAACATGAGTCTTGAGAAGTTTTTTATTTCTCTAAGGTTTTCTTGGTTTGGTGTGCTTTGTTTTTCAAGCCTACCTTCACCCAGGATGATGTTCTCATATTAGACACCATACCTGACTACATTTAGGATGGCATGTGGCTATTACATGGTAAGACTATATGATAGGAGCTGGATATGACATTTGGAGGGCTGGAGTAAGGCACCTAAATGTCCCATCCAGTCCCTTCCTGCTAGCAACATGCAAGCAGAGCAAATACAGTAAAATCCTGAAATAAACCATCAGAATTGTGGTTTTTAATTTCCCATGACCTTGTGAAGCATGGGAAATAGCCATCCACCTACAGCCTTCCAATTGGGAAGTCTTTAAATACACAACTCCAACTTTGGGGGGGGGTGAGGGGGAAGCAAAGAAAAACACATGTGAGTTTCCATCTATGTAACAAATGCAAACCAGGTAAAAGTCTTAAGAAATGGATACAAACTTCTGTGGAGATGAGCCGTTAACTGACACTTGACATTTCCAAGTGTCCCCTGTACACTTTGAGCTACAGGAAGATTTAGAAAGCCACGATGTTCCAGAGGTGAAATGAATTAAGCAGCATGAGAAGCTTGTGCCAATAAATATTTTACGTATCAATTCATATTATGGTATGTGATTCAGAGTTGGGGTGAGATTTGTTTTAACCTTTCCTTACAAAAAAGACATCTATTCCCCCACAGCTCTTACCAAAAAAAACCCAAACACCCCCCAACCACTACATTTTTAACACAGGGGTTTGTTGGGGTTTTTTTAAGTGGCACAAAAAGATCTGCTCAAACTAGCTGCCATGAGAGATGCATGAATATTCACAATGCATAAAGCAAAACTGAGCAAGGCTAAGGTATGCTGAAAAGCTGGATGGATTTTAGGGGGATTTTTTTTTTTGCTTCTCTCACACACAAGGTGGAGGGTTATTTGTTTTGGGACCATTTATGGTTTTGGTTGGTTTTTTTTCTCAGCCTAGTTCTCTCCAAAGGAACACATCTGGGATATATTACATTGAAAGCACAAACAAGCGGCTGGAAAATTGTCATGCACGCCTGGAGAAATTATAAAATACTTCACAAGGCTTCTGGTGGTTTATGAATGACTGCAGAAATTAAGCCATTCATTATATTTACTCTCCTGTATCCTCAGTGAAAGTTCTATCTGTGAAACTCCATGGAGAAAGGCTGTATATCTTTCTTTTTTTAAAGTTTTTATGAAAGTAGTTCTCAGGTACATATCCCTCCCAGTCTAGACAGAAATGTCACTCTTCATATTAAAAATGTCCATTTCTCCCTTTTTTGAGGGAGTACTCTTCAACCTGCTGAATCTACAGTAGAAAAATAAAAAAATAGTTATAGACTAATTTACTTTTAGCTTTGAAAATTAAGAACTAGATTCAGCACTGTTTCACTAGAAATAGTCAAACCACAGTCAACACAGTCAAAATGCGGGAGGAGCCTAAAGTGCATATATAGTCTATAATTCATTCCTTCTAGTAGAAAGCCAAACACTGAAGTCTAAATAAAAAATATATTTTAAGATAAAATTAATCATTTATGAAGTTTAACAAGTCCAAGTGCCTACCTGGGAAGGGGCAACCCTGGCTGCACATACAGACTGGAGGATCAGATGCCGGAGGCCAGCCAAGCTGAGAGGGGCAGGCACTGATCTCTCTTTGGTGACCAGCAATATAACCCAAGGGAACAGCATGAAGCTGTGACAGGGGAGGTTTAGGTTGGATATTAGGAAGAGGCTCTTTCCTGAGAGGGTGGTCAGGCACTGGAACAGGCTCCCCAGGGAAGTGGTCACAGCACCGAGCTTGGCTGAGTTCAAGGAGTATCGGGACGATGCATTCAGTGCCATGCTCTGACTTGTCTGGCCCTGTGTGGAGCCAGGAGTTGGACTGGATGATCCTTATGGGTCCCTTCCAACTCAGGAGATTCTATGATTGCAATAATCTCCTTCCCAACATGTTCAAGAAATGAGTCAGTTACTAGTTCTGAATATTCAGGTTTGGGATAAATCAGGTTCCCCAAAGTCATGAAGACATTCTGAAGACAGGGCAATTCCAAACACTGCGGTTTTAGAAGCAGCAGCTCTAGAGTGCTGTCCCATTTATCCTTTTATTTTTTCAACCTTCAGGGTTTACCCATTATTATTTCCTCCACAGCTATGAACATTACAACCTGCATTTGAAAACACTATTACAAACACCCAAGACTACTATTTAATCCTATTTCCTTCTATGGTGGTTTGACCCTGGCTGGAGGCCAGATGCTCCCAAAAGCCATTCTATTGCTCCCCTCCTCAGCTGGACAGGGGAGAAAAGATAGAGCAAGAGGCTTACAGGTTGAGACAAGGACAAGGAGAGATCAGTCACAAGTTACCATCATGGGCAAAAAAAGACTCAACAAGAAATAAAATTAATATAATTTATTACCCAAAACACAGAAAGATAACAAGAAATAAAACCAAATCTTGAAACATCTCCTGCCCACCCCTCCCTTCTTCCCAGGCTCAACTTTATTCCCAATTTCTCTACCTCTTCACCATGAGCAGCACAGGGGGATGGGTAATGGGGGTTGCAGTTCTTCACAAACTGCACCAGTGTGGCTTCCATGGGGTGCAGTCCTTCAGGAACAGACTGCTCCAGTGCAGTCCCCCACAGGGTCTCAAGTCCTGCAAGCATACCGGCTCCAGCATGGCTTCTGTCTCCACAGGCTACAGGTCCTGCCAGGAGCTTGCTCCAGCACAGACTTCCCACAGGGTCACAGCCTCCTCCAGGTGGCTCCACCTGCTCCACCATGGGGTCCTCCCCAGGCTACAGATGGGATCTCTACTCCCCATCATCTTCCATGGGCTACAGGGGGACAGCCTGCTTCATCATGGTCTNAGCCTTCTTCATCAGGGTCTTCTCAAGAGGCTGCAGGGGAATCTCTGCTCCAGCACCTGCAGCATCACTTTCCCCTATCCTTCTTCACTGACCTTGGTGCCTGCAGAGTTTCTCACACCTTTCTGTGGCAGGAAAAAGCTGTTGCTCCTTCCCCCCCTCTCCACCCCTTCTTAAATATGTTATTCCTGAGGCACTACCACTGTCACTGAT
>VZTU01012597.1:0-39778 GCA_013400835.1 Zapornia atra | reverse complement strand
ATTTCTCTGAAAGTGAGATTGGGTAACCCATGTCAAGCAAATGTGGTTACTATCCTTGTGAAACTGCCATGCTGGACATGCCGCAGGTTCCAGTGCTGACTCCCATCATCCTTAATTTCCTTGAGCCCTAGCAGAATCCAAAAAATTTTACTTACTGGGATGTTTATAAGCACTATTCAAATACCTGGGATTCATTTCACCTAATTTGAAATATTTAACACATGGTCTACTAAGGCTAAAGCAATCATCTTGGTCTCCCTTTCCAGTCACTGGAAAGAAATAAATAGTGCAGAAGTATGTTTCACTTCACCTATTTTGCAACCCATTTAAAGATTAGATGTATTGCCTTTTGGATTTTTTCCCCATTTATTATGTATGGGTGACTTGATTAGATGTAGAAAACTAGCAACAACCCTACAGATACTGAATTTAACATTAACTAAATCCCTACTTTTCTCTTTACCTGAGAGCTGAGGTGATGCAGCCCAGCTTCTTCAGCCAATACCAGTCCCTTAGACCTAAAACAGCAAGGCAAATTCATAAACCTTCTAGATGTTTCACCAAATGGTTTCTTTGCTGTATCAGAGCATTTGTGTAACTTAAGTCACTGTATTGTGTTGTCCAGGATTCTTCTCTGTAATTCAAGGAATTTTTTTCTGCAATACAGAATTTCTCTTTTATATATATATATTAAATTACTTATATTCATCTAAACCACTTTGTTCTTATATTTCCCTTTGATCTGGGTTTATGTGCCTATAAAAGACAGTCATCTTCCCTGAAAAGTTTTGGGTTCCATTCCTCCCACTCATTTTTTCCATTTACATTCAAGTTGATTAGGAAATATTCTTGAGCCTGACCGAAAGACTATTAAAGTCATTGTAGATGTTTGTGTTGATTTTTAAGATACTGTTAGTTCTTTTATTCTATTTATATATAATGAATCCTATTGATATCAAGGGAATGAGATAACATGAATGAGAGCAGAAGAATCTGTACTTCTGCAAAATTTCTCAAAGAAATCTTTGAGTTCTTTCACTAGCACTTTAAAAACAAAGTATTGAACATAATGTATTATAATGTAAATTCTATCAAACACTTTGTCATTAACATTTAGCAATCTTGTTTATTCAAGTCAATCCATCTATATATACAAATCTGATATTTGCCTTTTTAAAAATTTAACATGCGTAAGTGCCCATAAATCAGTTATGACAATCATTGTTAAAACAATCAATAGTAGGGAATATGCATTAATTCAAATAATATTGATAGCCACATGAACCTGCATCAGTCTTCTGTAAAATAAGAAAAATGAGACATCTTCTTAAAATCAATATTTTCCTTTTTATGTCATTCATTTGAAGAGTATCAATAATACATTACTTTATACCTTATGTGTCAGTAGCCCTACTTCTAAATGTAGAGATATCTTGAAAAAATAGTGAAGTGAGGCAAACGAAAAAAGTCATCAAAGCAACAACCTGCTAAAAAGCTTTCATTCATCCATTGTATTGTGGGTATTCATCTGAACTAAAATATGTATGGGCAGCATTACTGGTTGGATATATTATTTATAACTCAGACTTCAATAACAGATGCTTGTACACTACATTTGTCCTGGAGTTAAAGAGCAAGAGGAACAGCAAGAGAACTCAGTACTGCCTTTATCTGTCCTCAGATTTAAGAACCAGGAAGTTAGGCAGATGTGCAGACCAAAGTGGAAATACAAGATGTGGAATTACAACATCCATTCATCACAAAAGAAACATTTTAATTGGTTATATGTGGAAAATATCTACTTGACAGTCAGTTTCTCACTTTTCACATAAGTGCTTTGCTGCTTGGATGCCTAATCTTGTTTAGTATAGGGAAAGTAATTTGACATGAAAGTACCTAGATGGCTGCTGAAAATTAATTGCCAATTAAAAAAGAAAAATGTTTGTGCTACTCTATAAACAAGCCAACATATAAACCTTTCAGTCTTGTTGCTTTATTTATGTCTTTGTAGATCTGGTTTCAAGCTATTTGCATACAATTTACAAATTCATATTATAATTCTCCAGTATATTTATGATTTTATAGTTGTATATATTTTACCTCTATGAAAAATATTTATTTCTTTATGCTTCTGTTGCTTATTATTTAACAAAAACATTTCATTACATTTGATAGTTTATGTCTCTTCCCTAGAATGAGGCATTTTTATTTGTAGGTCTCAGAGAGAGAGAGGTTTATTTCTCCCCCACATTTAAAAAAAAAAATAGCCTAACCTCAAAACGATGAACTCCTGTCTCTAACTTTCCATAGCTTCCTCAGTCTGCTTTCAAGTGAGGATGAATACCCCAATGATTCAAAGTATAAAGGTTAATCTGAGTGGAAAATGAAGGCTTTAACAGGATTGTAAAGCTTAAGGACTCCTTTCAGCCCTAAAGAGACTTTTGAAAGTGGCTGAGCCATAGAAGTTTCATGAGTACCATGGAATGGCCCCCTTAGAGCCAAAATACAATTCAAATGGCACAGCTGGCTGTATCCATCAGTAGAAATAGATATTGACTTCCATTTTCTTCTACTCTCAAATTTAACTTTATACATATGTTGGACATATAGCGTGAATCAATGTTATATCCATATAAACATTAACAATTATGTGTAGGATAGCTTATTGAATATCATAACTCTAAAGTAGTAATAGAAAAATGAATAGAATTCCAAATCTTGTATGATTATTAATTTGTAACAGAAGTATATCTCTTTTAAATTTTGTTTTGTTTTAAAGTGAAATGTGTTCCCAGTGGAAAAAATACAATTACTTTACATTAATAAAGAATTGGGAATATCTTTGATCGTTCAAATCTATTACTCCTTATATTAAACTTTTTATTCAGTCTTTAAGTCCACATTGGTGAAGCAAACCAGGGCTCAATTGCTAAAGCAAATCCAAAAGCTAGATTTTAATGGTGGAGGAGAAGAATCTCAAAAAAAAAACCAAAACAACAAAGAAACAAATAAATAAAAAATCCCAACAACAAGCCCACAAAGCTTTCAAGAGCAAGTTTTGATAATTGTAAATCTCTTGACAAAATATGGGCCCAAGACATCTGTTCTACAGATTTAACCAGTGTGAAAAACTGACTGCAAATAAATTGTGAAGATTTTTTTAGGTTAAACTATCCTATAGGAAGCTTCTGTGCAAATTTATACACTGCTTAGTTTTCTCACAAAGCCTATGGTTCCATGCAAAACATCAATAGTTTGGAGATAATGTCAGGGTCACTTGTTCTCACTGTGCCAAACAGCTCCGGAATCCTCAAAGACAGACACATACAATAGCTGCTATTCAGGGCATGAATGAACAAAGTGACCTGTCTTACTTTCCTTTTCTCTTTTAATTAGAATTATAAGAATAAAAATTATTTGAAATCTTATGTAGATTTTCTTGAATGCAACTTTTGACTGGGGAAGAAGGTTAATAAAAGAACATAAATGTAATATTAGCTTCTGAATCCTAATGAAAAATAATATGTACCATTTATTTGTATTTAAGATTTTCAGGGTTTTGTAGCTATACCAATTTTCTAATTCCCAGCTGCAGCCTTTTAAAAGTTAAAGGATGATAAAGATCACAACATGACAAAATTATCATGTGAATAAACAAGCAAGGTCTATCAACCTTCAAAGTTATGATAAACCTCAGAGAAACTTAAAATCAATTAAGTTCTCTCAAACTTAAGTAACATTCAACTTGGAGTGCATTCACCATTTTTATGGCTTCCAAAAATTTTCATTTAAAGTGAAATATTTTATGAATCTTTAGTTAATGATCCTATTCGATCATCTTTAAAACTTGTGATAAAAATAATTCTGAATACAAGCTGTGAATCACTTGCAGTTCTATAATATGGATCTCTGAAAGTATTAGGTAATACTGTATCTCATATTACTTTTCTAATATGTGATACCAGAGAAAGTAGCAAAAATTACAATCCAGCTGTCAAAAACTTGGATGAGAAGATATATATGCAGTCATAATTAAGAAATAGAGACCTACATGATTTTTAGTACGCAACTGCTTTTGTCTGAGATCAAGGGATAAATGCAGTGATACTTTTGTGTAATATTCCATTACAGTAAGTATTTTTCACCCAATTTTTTTATGTGACTTCCCCAATGACTGCAAAAAGGTATTAGATATTTTACATTTTTTCCTCCTGAAATTAAAAATGGTTGAGTATGGGCTGTTGTTCTATGCTGTATCACAAGTGTCACAGACCTTCATGTTGTTTAGCACGAGACACATAAAAAACCTTGTGGGACATCAAAAGTTGAAACACAAACTCTGCGTTCCTTTATTTCAGATGTTTACAGCAGCTTTTTAATCATTCTTCAAATCAACAAGATAGTCAGGTAGCTATAGCTGCTAGTAGGAATAGCATTTGAAAGAGATTATCTTCTCTACAATAATCCTTACTGCTGAGGGCATTATTAAGTTGGTTTACAGTCTTGGTGGTCTTTTTGGTTTTCCTAGTTCTACAAGGAGTAATAAAGACAGACAAACACGTAGTATCTACCCCTTACTTTCTTAAGAGATTACCGTAGTCTGTGATTTTGGACACAGATCCAGACACAAGATTTAGACTTCATTATTTTAGCTTCCCTCTAGCAACTGAGACACATATCCTGAAAAGCCCCAATTACTTCAAATAAACACCAGAATTCTCTTAACTATGTAGGTCACCACAAAACCATCAGTTGCTCTTAAATAACTAGAGAAAGCAATTCAAAGCCCTCTGTGACTGACCTGCTTGAGATACCATGCCTTCCTGTGTCCCATAATACTGTGTTTGGGTAGTTTTCCACTGGGACAGTAAGATAGCGCATTGCACAGGATATCTTGTCAGAGTAGTGAATCTTGCCAAGAAGGGGAATCCAATGATAAATTTCAACTGTGAATTCACTTCTCCGCTGTTTAGGAATTAGCTATTTTTAGCTCAAAAACATTTTCTTTTAATTTACTTTCTAAGTAAGAACCTACCATTAACTCAGCTGTACCTATACAAACAAATGAACAACTGAACAAACAAATTAAAAAATCCTGCCAACACTGAAGACCCAATTTCTTCATAGGATGGAAAACAAACTAGAGAAAGACAGTTTTTTTGCCACACAAGTATTTCATAGAAACATTGACACAGAATCATAGAATCATAGAACCGTAGAATGGTTTGGGTTGGCAGGGACCTCAAAGATCCAACTCCCCTGCCATGCCCAGGGACACCCTTCACTAGACCAGGTTGCCCAAAGCCCCATCCAACCTGGCCGGGAACACTGACAAGGAGGAGGCAGCCACAGCTTCTCAACCTGTTCCAGTACCTCACCACTCTCACAGTAAAGAATTTCTTCCTTATAGTTAACTATATCTATCCTCCTCTAGTTTAAAGTCATTACCCCTTGTCCTGTCCCTACACTCCCTGATGAACAGCCCCTCTCCAGCATTTTTATAGGCCCCATCAGGTACTAGAAGGTTGCTTTAAGGTGTTCTGGGAACTGTCTCTTCTCCAAGCTCAACAAGCCCAACTCTCTCAGCCTATCTTTACAAGATTGGTGCTCCAGCCCTCTGATCATCTGAGCCCTCCTCTGGACTCAATCCAAAAGCTCCATGTCATTATATTGTGGACGTCAGAGCTAGATGAAGCAATCCAGGTGGAGTTTCACAAAAGCAGAGTAGAGTGAGAGAATAATTCCCCTCAACCTGCTGGTCATGCTTTTAATACCTCAGCGTAGGCCATTTTAATAAAAAAGGCCAAATAAACTTCAGTTATCAGAACAATTTGCAAAATCATCTGCAAAACTTAATTGTAAGTCACACAAAAGTATTTGCTGTTGTGAAATCCTCATGCTACCTTTTCACAGATTTTATTAGCAGATAACTGTCAGCAGCATTTAGCACATCAGTTTCTATTTCTGCCTGAAAATAGAAATTGTAAAAACAGATGCTTTTTTTTTTTTTAATTATTAGGATTTGGTTTGGTCAAAATCATTCCTGTTTGTTAATGAGGATGTTTTTGACAAACATTTGTTTGGGCTGAGCCACAGGCTAGTATCAATTCTCATCTTCTTGCTCTTACATACCCAGCTGCATTTATAGTTCTCCGTTAAGTGTGTTGGGCACTTCAGTTCCTATCTATTTTTGGTTATATTCTTAAAAAACAGTTGCCAGTTGAAGATGACTTTCAGTTATTAAGTGCTTAGTGATCAAATTCCTTAAACATTATAGTGATGCAAGATATATAATCAGACCAACATAAGCATCACCTTTGCAGCAAAGTCTATGAAAGACAGTTCCACTAAATAATTTTTTTCCAGTAGTGCCACATTTAAATTGGGCCAACTGTATTTTACCACTTCATGTTTCAACCCTCTGTGCTTCTTGTCATGTCACATGCTGAAAATCAAGTTAAGAAGTCAGCAGTGATCACTCTATTCAGCCTTTCAAAGAAAACAGAATATTCAATTTGGATAAAGGAATGCATACAGATTTTCAACTAGAAAGTTATATTGAAAAATATGACCAGCTGTTGGTCAGTAACTACACAGCTGTTTTGATTTGAAGTCTTGGGACTGACTTTTTTTTCCTTTTCTGAATGCAGTTATAGATAAATAAAGATGGTCCTTTCACTTACCTTTATGGTAGAATATCACCTGGTTTTCAATTAAGTAAATTAGCTCACAAGATTATTTCTGTGCTCTATTCCCCACCAGCTATCATGATTAGCAGAAACAAAGGTGGAACAGTTAACATCTGAACGTTTTTGAACCTTTTAATTTATTCTTGAAGTTTTTACAATGGAGGAAAAGAAACGTCAAAGTCTTACTCAAGGAAAACTAAATGACTTTGTGACCACAGTGAAATAATCTTCAGGCCTGCAAAAGTCCCATCATGATACCCACATGTATCTCTTAGCCTTTCCATTTGCCATGTTTACTAACTTGTGATACCCAACAGAAATAATGAAGATAATTCATTTTTATGTATGGATAAAATATGACCACAAAGAGAAAAATCAGGAGCTCTCCATTTTAGGAACAGTTTTAATGGTACATACAGGACTTTTTTTTTCTTTTCCCTAAGACACTATGACCTAGATGTACTGTTTTTTGCTTGGATCAAATCAATTTTCTTCATGATAGCTAGCGTTGGGCTGCGGTTTGGATCTGTGTTGAAAACTGTGTTGCTAACACAGAGATATTTTCATTATTGCTGAGCAGTGTTTTCACTGAGTAAAGGACTTTTCTGCTTCTCACACCACTCCATCACCAGTGGGGACACATCTGGGACAGCTGTCCCCAACTGACCAAAGGGATATTCTATACATTTTGGCATCACGTTCAACATATAAAGCTGGGGGAAGAAGAAGGAAGGGGCAGCCTTTGGCATGATGACATTTGCCTTCCCAAGTAACCACTACATGTGATGGAGCCCTGCTTTCCTGGAGATGGCTGAACACCTGCCTGCCCATGGGAAGTAGTGAATGAATTTCTTGGTTTGCTTTGCTTGTGTGCGTGCCTTTTGCTTTACCTGTTAAACTGCCTTTATCTCAACCCACAAGTTTTCTCCCTTTTACTCTTCCAATTCTTTCTCCCAACCCACCAAGGGGTAGTGAGTGAGCATCTGTGTGGTGCCTATCTGCCAGCTAACCACCGTAGGCTCACTGGTCCTTAGCTGCCATTAAATCGTGACACGAGGAAATAAGATAGAGATTGAAGTATTGCTTCCATTTTTATAATAGCCTTCAAACAAGCCACTTGATGTCTATGGAATAATATGGAATAATAGTGTTATACCTAGGCCTTCTCCATTAAACCTTATTAAAGGAGGACTCTGAAATACAGAAAATTAAAACAGTCCATCAGTAAAGGATTTTAACAAATATTTAGAAGTTTCAGATGATCTTTGGAATAAGAAAGAGGGGAGAAATGGGCAAATCTTGTTTATCTAAACCTCTGTTTTAAAGAAGTGTGAATTTAGGTAGCACAACAGAATTATTCATTCAAGCTTTGAGAAAATTTCTTACTACAAGCAGGATATCTACACTAGTGCAGAGCTCCAAGTAGCCTCATGCTTGTACTGAGCTGCAGGTTTTGCAAGTCTAGCTGTAGCACCATATCTATGGCTATATTCCTCCTCCAACCTGATTGTTCAGAGTTGATGCCAGCAATTCCAACACCTCTTTGATTGTGCATACAGATACAGTCTTAGAAGCATACTGATTGTCTAAAGTTCTTTCCCCCAGCAGAAAAGTATATAGTGAAACTTCTGACACTATTTGTTAGACAGCATTGCCTGTCATGACTACATCAATCCTCTTAGAAAAAGCAGCTCATGGCTCTGATGTTGTTTTAATAAGTAGAGGTGAAATCCAAGTCATTATATAACTTTTTTTTTTTTTTAGCAGAGCAGTCTGACTTTGTTCTAGATAGTAATGTGACCACAGTGAAAAAAACCCTAGTTTTTAATGAGCTGTCTCAATAGTATTCATCAAAAAGCAAGCTCAGGATTCATCAAAATCAAACATGTTTATTTGTGTAAGCTGTGGTATTAAGTGGAGCACTTCATGCCTTAGTACACAGCTGATGAGAAATTGTGAAATAGGAATGTATTTCTAATGCAAAAAGTCTGAAGTTTCAAGTCCTATCTTAGGTATAAGGAGCAATCTGGAACACAACTTTACGTCTATATAATATCCTTCCATACTGTCTGTGTCCCACACTATTGTTCACTCTTTTCTACTTAAGTAGGTTTTCCTATTACAGTTCCAAATATGACTGGTGTGATGGAGAATATTTATTTATGTGTTATATTAGTCTTTTATAAAGTAAATATAAAATGCTGTGAGAATGAGTTATTTATAGTTTGTAGTACAATAATTCTAGAATATAGTCTCCTTATTTCTACTAGCAATCATTGAAGATGTGCTTTTTCCACATCCTAATTTAACTGTAGAAAACTTTCTGCTAGTTCTTCAAAACATTTTGGATAAGATCCACAAAATATTTCAGCGAGCAAACAAAAGTTTTATCAAAACTGTTGTTGACCAATTATTTTGATATTAAAATTTGCCCCATGCATCTAACCTTATAGTTCGGTAGTTCATTGATGTATATATCATTCATGTTGCACCTGGACAAATAAGTCTAATTAACAATCTCAGAGCTTTTATAACACATCATGGACCAGTGTTAATGTTACCATAATAGTTGATGCATTCACTTCTACATCCAACAAGTTTCAAACAGAGCTGCCCAAGAGTATGCCTTGATGAGCAAGTTAAAGCCTCCTCTTAAAAAAAACCAAAATTATATCATGATTCTAACAGCCATTCCATCAAAAATTTTAATAATTTTCGGCAAGTAGAACCACTGCATAGAGAATAGATGCAATTTTTATAACCTATTTATTAGATACTACCTATGTTTGAATCTTCCCTCTGTGCTCATCCAGCAATGTTCATCCCCACCTTCGTAAATATCCTATCCACTTCCTCGCATTTATTTGAAAGCATATTTCATTATTTTAGAGTTAGCTTAACTAGGAAGAACTGTGCATTCTTCCTTTTCACCATATATTAGAAAATACTCTGTAGCAAAGGATATGTTCACAACAGGTGAAAAATACGTAAACCCCTTCAGGCAGAAAAGGAGCTGAATCCAGGATACTCACAATCTGGAGGTAAATTTTAACCACTGAATTGCTGGATAAAGTCAGAAAGCTTATCTTTCTTTTTAAAATTAACTTGGTCTCCTAATACCACAAGATGATTGAGGAAAAAGTATCTGTCCTGGTTCTGGCCAGGCCAGAGTTGACATTCCCAATCAGCCAACACAGGTCAGCTGAGTCAGCCCAGGTGAACTGAGTTAGCCGGAGCTGTTTTCCACACCACCTGACACCATTTGCCCATAAAAGCAGCTGCTTGGGGAAGGGTGGGGGCTGTTCTTTGCCTCTAGGATAGTTGGAGTGTGGCTGGGACGTCGGGTCAGTCAGTTCTTACCGTCGGGCAGCCCTCTGTAATCGTCGGTTCAATAAGGTACTCTGTGTCAGCACTGGGTGTTTGTATACTGGGTGTTTTTTTTCCTTACCTAGATACTTCTCTGCTCTGGTCAGGCCCTGCCTGGAGTATTGTGTCCAGTTCTAGGCTCTTTGGTATAAAAAATACAAGGATCTCCTGGAGATAGTCCAGTGGAGGGCTATGAAGATGATTGAAGGACTGGAGCATCTCCCCTGTGAGGAAAGGCTGAAAGACCTGGGGCTGTTCAGCCTTGAGAAAAGAAGGCTAAGAGGGGATCTTATTAATGTTTATAAATATCTCAAGTGTGAGACACAGAGGAAATAGCCAGTCTCTTTTCAATTGTCTGTGGAGATAGGATAAGGGGCAATGGCTTCAAGTTGGTGCATAGGAAATTCTGCACCAATATGGGGAAGAACTTTTTAACAGTGAGGGTGACAGAGCCCTGGGACAGGCTGCCCAGGGTGGGGGTGGAGTCTCCTTCTCTGGAGATATTCAAGACCCATCTGAATGCCTACCTGTGCAATATGTCCTAGGGAACGTGCTTTGGCAGGGAAGTTGGACCCAATGGTCCCTTCCAAACCCTACAATGTTGTGATTCCTTGTAAACATGCAAAAATATACCAGGCATGATTTCAGTCACTCAAAATAATAATTTCTTATCTGTATTTGTAAACAATGAAAGAAGAGCAAGTATGAAGTCCTACGCATACATAAACATAACTGTTAATGTGGAAGGACTATTGACAGTATTTTGGATTCACTCAACAGTGTCATATAATCCTTCCTCACCAACTTTGATAATTGTATTTCAAACAGTATGCTGCTTCTCCAAGGAGTAAAGAGCATGATGGGTTTCTGTTAAAATGGCTTGTTGGCTACTCTGTAGCATCACGTAAAGTCTGTAGGATTTATATGAACTGCAGCCATATAACCTTGGGCTGTGATCTTGTCAGCTTTTACAAGCTAAACAGCATGAAAGCTGGTCAATACCTGTGTGGCAGACTTCCAAGAAAAAAGATGGGGGTGGAGGGGAGGGTGAGGGGAGGGTGGGAAGCCTACTGTAGAAAGTAGTGTTGGTCATCTGCGTATTAAGCTTCTGTGTGAGTCAGTAGTCAACCAGCATTGCAGCATTTTGTCAGGATGGCTTTTACTAGGCATCTTGCTCAAAACTGAAGGAAAACGAAATAAATAGTTTTTATATTTAGACATTCATCATCATAGGTAAATAAAATAGTAAGTTTTAAAAATGTCAGGTAGGGATTAATTATAGCGACTAGACTGTATGTTCTTGTTTTGGAAAAAATAAAATAATGAAAATTAAAAAAAAAAAAAAATCAGTCCCTTTCTTTAGATGCCTACTCACAGAAGTAATTCCTACCCATTAAATTCTCATTCTCAAAGCTCTATTAGGTAGGGTTTCCAAAACAGCTTTAGCCCTCCGAACCGCAGGATGGTGATGAAAACAATTCCTATCTTCCTTCAATCCAGCCACTGTCTTGTACACTCCTCTTTGTCCTTGCCTGTGTCATACAAATTGAGCTGAGCTGACTCTCATAATAGATAACTGGAGTTGTTAAATGGAAACCAACAGATGTCTGTGTACTGGACAAGGTAGAAAGAATAACAGAAATTCCTCCTGTTACACGGACCATTTTTGACAGTAGCACAGCTTAAGACAATATTGAAACTGCATGTTAAGACCTTTGTATTCTACAGAAAGGAAAGGTCTCACCATGTGTGGTCATGAAGAGCCAAAATTCTCATACTGGTTGACAGACAGATGAACATGAACCAGCAGTGTGCCCAGGTAACCAAGAAGGCGAACAGCATCCTGAGTCATATCAGAAATAGTGTGGTCAGCAGAACTATAGAAGCAATCGTCCCCCTGTACTTGGCACTGGTGAGACCACAGCTCAGATACTATGTTCAGTTTTTGGCCTCTCAATACAAGAAAGACAATGAAGTGCTGGAATGTATCCAAAGAAGAGCAACAAAACTGGTGAAGAATAGGTCTTATGAGGAGCAGGTGAGGGAACTGGGTTTGTTTAGGCTGGAGAAAAGCTAGCTGAGGGGAGAAGTTATAACTCCCTATAACTACATGACAGGAGACTTGTAGCAAGGTGGGTCTCTTATCCCAAGGAACAAGTGACAGTTTGCAGTTTTAGTTTCCAGAAATCTTAGACTGGGAGAGGTTGGGGGAGGGGGGAGGAACACAAAAGATGGAAGAAAAACATGAGTATTCCAATTCACATCTATCACAGCTAATTTAGGTTGAACGTACACATGGAAGTTACAATTCAGGAGGAATTTCAAAGTTACAGAAACATTTTATTGCTGCTAATGAGAAGACTATTTGTCTTTGCAAAATATATACATTTCAAAATTTATCTATGCAAGGTCATAAAATGGTAGAAACTTAGAGCCCAGGAAAGGATTTAATTAAGGAGGAATTTTGTATCTTTTGTCTGCTAGCCATTCTATACAGGACAAATGTTTCCTGGAAGAGTTTAGTTCTATTTTTCCAGGAGTTAGTCTTCAAAATCATTTTAAAAAAAATTTTAAAAAAACATGCAGGGAAATTATAAAAAATGTGATCGTCATTGGAAAATTTGATGCTAATAGTATGATCAATTCTATTCAAGTGATAATTGCATGACATACAGTTAGCTTCAAAAGCACTACATTTACATTTTGATCAATCTGTTATTATGTGAACAAATTTAAGGAGGGTCCATACACAACACTGGGGGTGAGCTGGTCAAGATGAAAGTTAAAAGCAAAGAGCAGCAACGTCCTCCAGCACACAATCAAATAGGTGGGTGTAAAATAGTCCCGAGAAATTAGAAACAAAAAGTCTGGCAAGTAAATATTCTAACAATTACAAAGCAATTAATCTACTGGGAGTGAGGGGTTATAAAGTCAATGAGATAGCAGACCAAACCTTAGTGCCATATCAACATTTTCAACCACTGTCTGTGACATCTATATATTTGGGAATTTGGAGCATAATCTTCAGAAAGAGAACAAAACTGATAGCATGATTTTATTAAATTTATGAACAGTTGCAATAATATAGTATAATTAGATATGCCAAAGAATAGCTATAGAAAAACCAAACCTTCTGGTCCTAGTTAAATTAGTCCAAAGTTTTAAATTACTAATTAAATATTATCAACAAGCCATGATGAAGCACTGTTTCTCTGATCTCAGAAGCTCTCCAAATTCATTATAAAAAGTACTACCTTTTTTTTCTGTGGAGAATTTTTGTGGTGGACAATTATAATGCAGTGATCTGATTATACAATTATTAACAAAGAGGAGACTGTCACCTCTAAGATGTTTGTGTGTTTTGTTGTTGGTTTGGGAGTTTTTGTGAGTTATAGCCCAATCCTGTATTTTGCTTTGTTTCTTCTATTTTATTGATAGAAATCTCTTTTCTGCAGACATTTCCTTGGCCTCTGCCATATTGATCGCTGCTGTTGAGGGAGAAGGAGTCTTCTGATTGCACTCTACTTGAGAGACTGTTAAGGCAGAACAAACCTGGAGATGCTAAGCAGGTCACTGGACAGTCCTTCATAAATATTCAAAAGAAACAAACATTGTGAAAGACAGTAATGCTGATAGAATTCACAGATATGCTAAGTAAGAATAAAGTATTTCCTGCAGAGAGCTCCTGTAGGGATTATATGGCCTTCTGCTTTAATGAAGTTACACTTCTGACTAATGGCAAATGATGTTAACATTTTCCTTTCAATAGCAAGGACTATTTTTTATTGTTTAAAAAATGGATGGGAAAAAAAAAATTCTAAGCTGAATTTAAAGAATTTATAAGCATTCTTAGGAAGAGGGTGACTTACAGAGTCAATTTCCATCCAAAGTTTAAAAACAAGTCTTTGCTTGTGAGACAAATTTTTGCAATACCAGGGAGTAAACATGATTTGTACTTTCACCGCTGCCTGAATAATATCAAAATTGTGTAAAAGTTCACATAAATTGAGATTCAAATAAACTTAGTAGAATGATTTAATACAGATCAGCAGAAACACTAGCTTTTCCATTGGATTATTTGATGACCAGCCCAATTCATACTGAGGATTTTATTCTTTATTAAATTTTAGAAAACAGTTTAAAAAATCAACAGGAAGGCCGTTTTTCTGTCTAAAAGTCTGCATTATTTTGCAAAACTTTGCTTATTTTACTTCTAGTCATTCGTGCCACACTGCTAATATACATTTCTTTTTTAGTCATGGGAATCTTCATCACCTTTATACACAGTTCTGGCAACACATTTTGAGAACATTCCTTGGTCATTACTCAAACAGAAAATTACTCAAACTTGATTGAACAGATAGATGCAGAAGTGATTGGCTAAAGTACCGATCTCCTTCCATACTTAACTTGAATATTTTGAATAGTTTGAATGAGGCTACTCAACAATGTAGTAATGCAAACAAGGATCATAGAAATCTATCCTCTGAAAAAGGCCTTCAGTATTTCTGCTAAAAATACTTGAAAAATAGATATAATTCCACCTTTTTAACTGAGATTAAGTAACAGTGAAAACTAATTGTCTTCATTCATTTTTTCATCTTTTTACAAGGGGTGTTACAATAAGACATATACTGAAAGTTAAGTCAAATTAGTAAGAATTTTCCTAGAAGGAAAGAAGAAAAAAAAAAAAGGATTTATGGGTGTGCATACAGACACATGAACTAACCAGTCTAATAGCAATGAATCAGACAAAGAATAAAGGGTGTTAGATCCTGTCAACCACCAGAAAGTGCCCACTCAAGTGTGCAAATGCGCTATATGTGTTAGCATGACATATTGTAGGAGCTATAGATTTCAGGAATTAACTCTTGCTAGTGTCTGCTTTTTCACCTCTACACAATATATTTTAAAGCCACCTTGATTCAAAGCCCAGTCAAATTTTGGCCCAAGTGTCACAAACAACAGTTTACAATAGAAGAAAATCTTTCTTTCCTGTGCCTTTAGTTAATCGGTTACACTGAGGAGTGGTAAGAAAAGTTCATTTCAGTTTCTGCATCATAAGATCTGTCTTTACTACTGCAGATAAAACCAGTTTTAAATAGACACCAACCCCCCAAAAAACCCTGTCAACAAGCATTATTTGAGGGTGAGCTAAACTATAAATGTTAAGAGGGAGAAGGAGAGAAGTCATGATTCCATTTTATTATCCCACCACAAGAGGATGGAAGAGCTCTGAAAATTACTTTCCAATAACGGGAAGGGCAAATACAAAACGACTTCACTGCTGCTCTCAGTTTTCAGCAGGAAACTAGACTTGCCTGAGACTTTTAATGTTACCTAAATCTGCATGTCACAAAACCTTCAATATCAATAACCAAATGTTGGTAGGAATCCTCTCAGCTGCCTTGGACGTTTAAAATAATAACTTGTGTAAAACCAAGCCCCTCATGTGGATTCAATGAAANAAGCCCATCATGTGGATTCAATGTAAAGAGAGTTTCATATATAGAATAGATTAAATTTCCTCCAGAATGTCCTGTCGTTCCATGTTTACTTGATGGGAAACCTCAATTTTTAAATGTCTACATTAAGATAAATCCTACCCTCATATGTCTTAATAATTGTCCTGCTGAAGGTTTAAGCTAATTTATTTCTATTTGCTAACTAGGCAGATATACCTTGTCCATTTACATCTATTTAGGAAGTTACATTGTCCAGTAAATATTTATTCAGACTTCTGATTTTATTTTATTTTTTAATATGATGGGAAATATTGGAAAAGTTTCACTTAGTTGCAAATTAAGGGTACTAAATTTGAATGAAAATAAAAATAAATTAAACATATTTGAAATACCATTTTGCAAGGGGTTTATTACGTGCTCAAGAAACAATAATAAAAATACTTGATTAATTTTGCCTTGGAATCAAATTGATTTATTAGAGGGAAAAAAAGGATTTTCTGCGTTTCAATGTAATACCTCTCATTCTACATAATTTTTTCTTTTTTTTTCCCCTCATAAGATAGAAGAAGAACTTCTGCCTCTTTAACTGCATCAGTTTCTGCTGAAACCTGCAAAGAAAAGAAATCACTTGAGGAAAAGGAACTTTTCTGCTCTTAAAGCTTAAATACTCCCCCATGCTGTTTCCAAGTATTTAGCCAGTATCTTCCATCATCTTAGCAGACTAGGGTCAGTACATTTATTTTTTCTTAATTTAAATAACTTTGATGGCTTGTTGTTTAGTTAGGCAATAAAATACATGCTGTCATAATTTCTGATTTAATTTGAAATGGATTTATATTGATTTTTTTAATAATATACATGAAAGTCATTACAAATATTTTTGAGCCAGCTTCAGTGCAGGAGGCTGGACTAACTGATCTCTGAAGCCTTTTTCAATCACACATTCCAATGAATTGATTAACAAAGTAATTTTCAGTGTATTTTACAAACTTACACATGTATGTAGGTACACATAAATATTATGTAAAACATAAATTATTTATTATATGGCATAGTAAAATAATTCAAAATTTTCATCTAAAGACTAAAGTTACATTAGTATAAAACTCCAGTATATAAATGAGAAAATAATGATTAATAAATCGTGGTTATAATTGTCTTTACAAGTGTGTGTACAGATTAACTTGGGGTTTTTTGTCTTAAAAGTCACTAGAATATATTAGTAAACCTAAGCATTGCTATACTATTTGTAAATGTACCAATAGCATTCCCTGATTTTCATCTTAATTTGACTTTGATAATCAGTAATGGTTAAATACAGAGCTTGCAAAAAGAAAATACCTTTGAGGTGGTCAGTGAAACCTAGATCAGGTCATTATAACCTCTATTTCTGTTAATTAGACAGTGGGTGTCCTGTGGCCTCCTGACATTCATGCCAATATCATTAGCTAGCTATGTTTCTCTGTGACAGTTATATCACTACTGGTACACTCAATCCCAAACTGGTTATTTGCATTGATTTTTCTCTTACCACCCTTGATTCCTTCTGAATTTACAGAGGAATAAGGTATCTTCATTCTAAAATAGCCTGGAAAGTTCTTTTTCAGCTTGCCTGATTTTTGTATACCTTGTGCCATTGCAGGGCCTTGAAGCACCAACCAGTGGTGATAGCTTCATTGTTTTGAATGCACACAGTTCAAGCAAAAGGCAGCATGTGAATTAAAAACACAGATCTAAGACAAAACTAGTCATCTGTGGGTGACTGAAATCATTATGGACATATCACCTACCTACAAGTAGGCGATAAACAAAATAGTCCAAGTGGAAGTTTTAGGATTTGTAGGAAGGAGAAATTGGAGATTTTGATGTTATGTATGAAAGAATTGGCATTATCTGTACCTGGAGGATATGCACTCATGTTTAGCCTGAAATAAATTGATTCATAGACAAAAATTAAAAGAGAAAATGTTTCAGAAGAGAGATAACCAGTTTAGGACTGAAACTGATTGCTGTGGTCATTTGATTTAACCAGTATAGCTCGATGCATAAGAAAATCCACCTGATAAACAGGTAGATATTAGAGCAACCTAAAGTATCTCCAGTCACTTCTAACATTTATAGGAAATAGTGTAGATTAGAGTTTTCTAAACACATGGACACCTGCTTGCATTTAAGAAATGCAAGAAAATACAAGGAAAATAATTTTCCCAGTGCATTGTGAAATGGCTCTGCCTGTTAAGGCTGAAAATGATTCTGACCTATTTTTTAAAATACCATTGCCACATACATACTGCTAAAGTAGCAGAAAAAATAAATGTGTTCCCTTGGATGCAGAGTGCATGTAAAAGCTTTTATGTGTTTAAAATGCTTTCTTTTAGATTATGTTTAATAAATGCAGAATATGGGAAAGGCAGAATTCCCTTCTTCCCCACTCCCCTTCACATGTAAGATAATAAAACAGTTTCCTATAGAAATGAGCTACAATAGCTTCCAAGAGCGCAATGACTTTGTAGACAAATGCACAGTCATAACACACAATAGTTCACATTCAACACTGGATGCAATAATTATTTTAATGAGAAAGATAATAGCTAGTCAGGACACTGGAGCTAGTCCCTTACTATATTAGAGAAATGTTTTGTGAGTTTAAAATTTATCATAGGCATTCCCCCAGACAGCGAAGGAAAGAGCTCATGCTTAGTGACCTCACAGTTACCATATCTGGTGTGTGGAGCACAATGGGCGCTGAGCATCGTCCCATGTGTCAAGTAAAGAACTCTGAATCACAGAGTTCCAGCAGAATATTAGTTCTTTAAATTAGTGCTATGGTTTAGCATTGCTGCAGAAACTATAACACACTGAAAGAATTAATCCAGGTGTGGTCTGAAGAATGGGTAGGGAAATTTACTCCATTTAGCTGAATAAAATCTCATTACGCTCACACATTTAGTCAGTGTTCTCAAAAACCTATTTGTGGTGCACCTTAAGTAGTCATTTGTGCTTATAAGAAGATAGCAATGCTACTAGCTCCATGTGATAGTATTTTATTTATTGTGCTGAGGACAAAACGACTGAAGTAGGAAAAAAGCAGTGGTGATTCAGGTCAAAAATCTAGCATTGTGGTGGTTTAGCCCTGGCTGGAGGCCAGATGCCCACCAAAACCAGTCTTTTACTCCCCTTTCCAGGTGGACAGGGGAGAAAAGGTATATTAAGAGGCTTAGGAGTCAAGATAAGGACAAGGAGAGATCATTTTATCAGCGACGATATGGGCGAAACAGACTCAACACAGTGCAGGAAAGAACTATTCTAATTTATTACACTACACTAGAAAGAACAGTGAAGAACCGGAGTCAGGAGTGCAATCAAATCTTAAACAAATGCAACCAGGTCTTAAAAACACGTTCCCCCCACCACTCCCTTCTTAGCAGACTTTAATCAGAATCTTGCTCCCTTCTTCCCCCCCGCTCGCAGTACAGGGGGGGCAGGGACTGGGGAAAACGGGGTTCTCAGTAGCACCTTCCCCCCACCCCTCCATTCTAAGCAGAATTCCCTTTAGCCATGATTTTACTCCCTTCTTCCCCCCCTGCTCGCAGTACAGGGGGGGGCAGGGACTAGGAAATAATAATGGGGTTCTCGGTTACTTCATGAGCTGTTTTCCTTTCCCAGATCTTAAAACACCTCTACCTCCCCACCCCGCTCCCTCCTTAGCAGACTTCAATCTAGTCATGATTTCACTCCCTTCCTCCCCCCGATCACAGCACAGGGGGGCAGGGACTGGGAGACGGGGGCTTCGGTCAGTTCCTTGCAAGTTGGTTTCCTTCTCGGCCGGGGGGGGGAAATCCATTTCCACACACCCTCCCCCTGCTGCACCGTGGGGTCCCAGCACTAGAGACAAATCCTCCACGAACTTTCTCCGTATGTCTCATCAGCTGCTCCGCCTGGATCCCTGCTGTGGCGGGCAGCAATAAATCACAATGTCTCTCAGTCCAAGTCCTCACACGGGGCACACCAGCCTCCCCCAGCAAACCTGTACCAGTGCAATTCTCTCTCTCTCGCTCGCTCATCTCTGTAGGTTCCAAGTGCTGGCAGGGGCTTGCTTCAGCATCAGGGTCACAGTGTCTTCTCTATGTCTCCACCTGCTCCATCCAGCGTGGAGCCCCTCCACGGGCTGCAGGTGGGGTCTCGGCCTTTACCATGGGGTTTCTCCACGGGCTGCAGGGGCATCTTTCTCTCCGGCACCTGGGGTGTCTACTCCCCCTACCCAGCCTTGGTGTCTGCACAGCTAGTTACTTCTTCTCACTCCCTTCTCCGGTGGCAAAATGCAGCTGCTTCCGGGTTGTTTTCTCCTATATGTGATTCTCAGAGGCGCTCTGACTATCTCTCACTGGCTTGGCCCTGGTCAACAATGATTCTGGCCTTGGATTGTTTACATTTTGGAGCTCCAGAGAATTCCTGCAGCTCCTCACAGCAGCCATTTTGTGCACCCCTGTTCTTTTCCAGCACCCAACCTCGCAAAACCACGACAAGCATTCATGAACTTTTGCTTTGTTTTGCTTCTCCTTTCTTCTGCTAGTTAACTTATTAGTAAAAAAGTGTTAATCTGGTTTTCTTTATAGAAAAATATATCACGCTGATCCAACAACACAAGAGAGGCTAGATGCTGCTGTGCTGGGCATCCAGATGCAACCAGTAGCAAGGCTGATGATGTATTGCCAGCAGGCACATGCACACACAGCACGTGTATGCACTACATATATACACATATATGCATATGCATGTGTGCATGTACACAGCTGCTGTCAGCATCTGCACACAAGCCCTCCAACCTGTGGTGTGACTCCAGTTGCTGTGCTCGCAGCCCCATGCACACACATGTACACAAGACAGAGACACCCTCTAACCCAGGAAAGAGTTAGAAAGGAATTTAATAGCATGATAAAACCAATTGTGCTTGTTTAGACAGGATTGTATACAGGCTAGCTATTTATATACAACTGGTGCTTTCTGTCCCCTCAGCGCTCTTTTTTTTCACACTTGTTCCAAATCATCCCACCTAAACCCCTCATTTTTCATACCTTTGGTTTCTCCTTAAGCATCCAGTAACAAATCCTGCATAAGCTCAAAATGCACCCTGTAAGACATGCTACCCCTTAGCAGCAATTAGTCTGAGAGGTGATCTAGAGAGCTATTCAAGATGACTCATCTTGATGGGTTTTATGCCTGGACTACAGTGCTGATGGCTTTGCTAGGACAGCCCTGAGAGGGACCTCAACAAGGTATTCATTGCTTTGAAGTCTGTAATTTGGGTGCTGCCTTCCCTCTGCTCCTCTAGGCTTGTGAAGATGGGTCTGATGCCCCCTGTAATGGACCTGGGATTCAGCCCATCAGGGTATTATTTGGGCTTCCCCTCCTGTAATTTTCTCCAGAGCTTCTCTGTGGAGCAGACAGTCTTTATCACATAACCTAAGACTTTTTACCTACAAGATCCAGTGAATCCTCGCGTGTATAGTATAGTTCAATATAATGCATGTGAATTTCCAAAACTTTTTGAAACACCTCCTCATCAAAGATTCTTGAAGAAACTAAACTGTTTTTGGATAAGGGCAGTAGTCCTGTCTTGGATTAGTACACAATTGAAAGGTAGAAATAAGTGGTTAATTTTCCAAAGGTTGCCAATGGAGAAGTATGTGAATAGTGAGGTGACAGGTTTATAAAATAAAAAATATTTTCCAGAACTATCTCTGCTAAAACACAGATAAAATGTGAACAGACGGTAAAATAGCAGGTAATGATACCACATAGGTAAGTGCAAAGGAATCCTGACTGTGCAAACAAACTGATAGACTCAGATTAGGTATTACTGCTCTCAGGAAAGAGATTTTGAGATCCCCCTGTGAACAGATAACCTGTTGCTTCATTATCATGGTGGTGAAGCATACATAATTTTAGTAACTATGAGAAAAAAATATAGATAATAAGCATCAAAATGTCATGCTACTGTATAAATCCATAGTACGTACTCCTCTTGAGTAACGCAGAGTTCTCTTATTATCCTACTTTGAGAGAATATAGTGATACAGAGAATGGGAATCATCTACACAGCCAAATATTTTAGATCCTTTTTTCATTACAGTATACAGAATTCCTTATCTTCTACACTGAATGCACATTATGATTGGGCTCTCCCTTTTGTAGTGAATGAAGTATTCCCTTCCAAAGCAGACCTATATGAGGTTCTGAGAGCACTTCAGGGAACACTAAAGATAGCATGTCAAAAACTGTACAGGGCATGCCCTCCCCTAGCTGAAATATCCTTCAATGCTATCAGAATAGAACTTTCTATACTTCTCATGATTTCCAGGCTTGTCTTAGGTAATGACTCATAAAGTTATGATCAGTTACAACTCTGCTTCTGACATAGAAGCAGATGAGCAGGGAGTTGGACTCAGCGATCCTTATGGGTCCCTGCCAACTTGAGATATTCTATGATTCTAACGTATAGTTAATGATTAGTTAACAACTGTGTGGGCAGCTGTGAACCATTGGATAAATGGCAAGAAACAAGGAAACCTAGATCAGAAAGAGACTGGAAAGAATCAATGAGACTAGACCATTCATGGTTCTGCATCACTGCTATCTTCAGTTCAGGGAGCTCCTAACTGATGACTTCCAAAAGCTCTGGTGCTGCATTAAGGAAAAATCACTGAATAGGTAACTTCTTTCCCACACTCTTTCCCTAAGCATCCACTTTCTGGACAATGATCTTGAACATTAATTCTGATGCATTGCATAAGTTTTATCTTTGACCTTTAATTCACAGGCATTTTGAGGCAATATTGGGAAAAAAATGGACTTCAGTGATCCTTTTTTTGGAATGGAAAAACTGTTACTATAGATTCTCTGGGGGAGAGAGGAAATTCAGCTGGATTGTCTACATAAAGTCTGTGAGGGAAGGGGGGAGTGAATAATATGCTTTTTCCTTTTGTAACTTCTATGATTCTTTCAACCTTTATCCAGTCACAAAATGACACTCCCACAAGTAGACTCTCAAGTTCTGAGAGGACATATTGAAAAGAATCATTATGTGACAACAACCAATAAGTATTCCAAAAACATTTTACTGTGATGCATGCATATAAGAAAAGCCACTGAAAAAGCACTCATAAAACTAAATCATTATAACTCCTACCTTCCTATTCCATCTTCAGATTCCTAGCACCTAAGAAGAAATCATCGCGCTCCTAGAAAAGAATGTCATAGCAGACAGCATAAAATGACTCATTACATGCTCTTTAAAAAAAAAAAAAAAGAAAGAAATGCATTGACTTTTATACTTTCAATGTAGGAGGTACTGTGAAGAATCTGCAATTACTCGCATGTGAAGAAATGTCCATTTTGCCACTTCAATTACTGAATTCGAAAATGGCAGTGGTTTTCTTGCTGGAGTATGTGTTAAAACCCAATGGCCCAGGTTTGGTTACTTGAATGGGATATTAAAAGCAGAATCAGAGGATAAACTTGAAATGTGTCTCTGTTATCTTCCTAGCACTGTCATGTGAAGAATAAATACCAGCTTTTACAGAATTCAAACACTTACTCTAAAGGCTCGCAAAAAGGAAGCAAACCAAGAAGATAGAAAAGAATGACCAGAATATGCCTTACTCAAGAAACTTCAAAGAATCCTGATTTTTAAGCAAGTATTTGAAATTCATAACCCTTATAAATCTTATTGTAGTATTAGTTTTTATATTAGTTATCTCTCTCATTCTAGTTTACATACTTTATTATGTTATTCTTAGCAACACGCACATACTATATATGAAGTATTGTTAAAAATATACATTACAGATATGAAAAATATTTTTAAAATCCAAAAGAAACCAAGCATTTAATGGCTTATAGGCCAAGTCCTGAAATGTAAGTGCAATCAGTACCAATACTCACCCTAGTAATCTGTGGACAGTACCTAACCTATGGCTTATAAAGGAGTCACGAGAAGTATCCAAGGGCTAACCAATACTTCTGCTAAAGGCTGCAAGGAAGCTTTACTCACACTGTAGATTTAAGAGGAATTAGAATTTCAGGGAGCTCACTTGAAAAACTAAGCGCCCCCTTTTCATCATGTGAAGTACCTAAAGAAGTAATTAATAGGGTTGGGGTTTTTTTTAAGTACTTGGGAAGCTAGATGTTTAAATGACACCTGTATCAACAGAATTTTAATATTGAATGTATTTTTGTGTATCCCAGTGAGGCCTTTCTGCATGTCTTATACACAAGACCATTTAAACTCAAGTTTTATATTACTTAAAAGAGGAAAAAAGGATGAAGCAACGCAAAGAGAAAAAGAGCCCTGGCCCTGATATATTGATCATCAATTCTTTCTGGCTATTCCAAACAAACTTATTTCCTTAGAGAAATTGAGCTCTTGAGCCTGTAAATGAATAAAGATAAGTCACTTAACATAGCTGCAGACAACCATTACAATGAATGTAACCAGAGTTCAACTGAGGCATTTATAACTTGCATAAGAAATTACCTGTTTTCCCCTCTTTCTTTTTGCATGAAAAGAATGTCCCCTTTCTACTCAGAAATTGCTGCTGGTTTATGTTTGCTTGTTTTTACTACAGTGCAAAGACACACACACTTGCATGCTTTATCACGGATGCTTGCCTTTGTTCTTGTTTGTTTTGTTGTTCAATTAATATCAAACAAAGGTCAATCTGACAAAGTATATGGTTGGTGTTTGTGTATGGAAAAATATAATGGAAAACTTGTAGTAACAGGAGTCCCATGTGCCGAAGAAAATGTTGAAAAGCCTCTCCTTAGTGACAAAGTGAGCTTCATTTGTACTGCATAAGTACCCTACTACAAAAGCAATCTTGGACTTCCATGGGACTACTATGAATATGTTTATAATATGATTAGGCAGGCAAAGCGCTCCTAAAGTGCTGCATCACTAGTCTTGTGACTGTTATACTGCTGTAGTGGGACCTCTTAGACTTCTAGTGGGCTGAAATAGCACTACTTATAAGTGTACTTATACCTTACTTAAAATGAAGAGAATCTTGCTGGCTGATGGCATGAGGCTTGAAGAATATTAGTGTTACAAATAGTGACAGATTTTTTACTCTAATTCTGTGACTCAAATGGTGGCATTACGTCACAATTTCTGAATCCCATGGAACAGAGTTCAAAATAAATCCCTGTTCACCAAAAAATAGAAGACACTTACTGATCAAACAGATTAATTTAATGCATATTTGTGAACAACTAATATGGTATTCTCCTGGGGGCTGTGGAAATATTGCTGTGGGACTACCAGCCATGGTGTTACACCACAACTGTTAGAATTTCTGGAGACTTCTAGATTTGCATTTTCTTTGTAGTTTCATTAACATAATTGAAAAACAGACTTAATTAGTGTTTTAGCACTATTCATTTTGGGTTGGGTTTTTTTTTCTTTTTTGTTAATTCCTAAGGAGACATTTTTTCACTGGGGTAAAATATTGAGCAGACAATCCTGAAAAATCTCCCTCTCTTTGCAGCTTTATAATGCATATATGTAAAGCTAGTAACAAACCAGATTTACTGGTTGGGGGGTAGGGGTGAGGTGGTTTGAGGGGAAGGAGGTTCTGATTGCTTTTTTTTCTTTTTGTTGATCTGTTGTGGCTCTTCTTGTTCTAAGTTCATAAATGTGTGAATATCTGGCTTTAAAGACCTATATAGGACTTAATTGTACACTGACGGCTAAACTAGAGCTTTCAGAAAAGCATACTTTTTAAGGTCTCTCAAATCAGGCACACAAAACCATTACTGCTCTAAAAGAACAGGCTATTATTCCAAAGAGTGGAATGACAGTAGGTGTTTTTGTGCTTTTCCTTTCCATGACATCCTATGTTTAGTGTTATCCCATGTCTTAGGTTTTTGAAGGTTTGTAGGCTATACAAGTATATTGTGCTAATGTAATAGTGCTAAAAGTATAGTCCTGAAAATGTTGTTTATCTCCATCAAAATCTTTATCCACATTTCAGTTTATGATTTCTGTATTCCTAGTTTTTCTCTGAGTTTATTTTATTTTCTTCTAATCAAACCTATTTTGGCAGACTAAAATGTTTTTCCTCTTTTTTTACAGAATTTTTGCCTTTACAGGCAAAAATGTGAGTTGCTTTCACATATGAGGACTTTATTGATCCTCCAGAACAGTGACTTAGATTTCCATCTCATCTTATTCATTACTTTAAACAACCAACAGATGGTAAAAAATCTGAATTATTTTTTACTTAGTCAGATATGAATCAGTGACATGAAGGTGAAAGACTCCAAATCCTTCTATACTTTTTCTTTGTCATTTGGTTATTGTATTTAAATTCATTTATTTCTATAACACCAAAACACATTTTGCAAATGAAAACCAAATGCAACTATCACAGTAGTAAATGTAAAAGAAAAGTTAGTCCATTTACAAAAGATATTTTATGACTTTATTGACTCTGTAAATGATATTACCTTAAAAACATTAATTGTGAACTATGCTGAGAACTTAGGTATAAAAAGGTATATGAAATCTAGACATTTGCAAAGGTTTGCAGCAGGTAACGGACATCACCCAAGTACTTCCACTGTGGTCCCTCTAGCCCCATCTGGACAGTAACATGATTAGAATTTACGTTCCCAATGAAAGAGGGTTTTTTTTAGTGTAAGTGCATAAAATCCTCATACAGACAAAGTGATTTTCAAAGCCTCCAGGAAGCTAACTCAGATACCTAAACAAGTCAACACAATGCTTGAACAAAAAAACATTACCTGAGGAAAGATTTTACTTTCTCACAGGAGATCCTTAATTTTTCCATTCTGATTTCATGTAGATCTGGTTAATACAGGTCTAGCCCAGGCGCCACCCGCAGAAATAAATTACAGGTTAATTTAAGAACTTAACCACAAAACTAAAATATTACAAAATCCATAACAATCCATGGTCTTTTGAGATATTCTTTCTCTGCTCCTACTGATTAGTCTGTCCATTTATTATCCCGCAACATTTACTTGCATCAATTGCAGTTACATATGAAATTTTAGATTTCCTCTACTGCTTTAAGGATTAGGTAGCACCACATGTGCCAAAATAGATACAAAGTTATTAATGGCAAAAGAGATAGCTTCAATTTCTAAATCTTTCCCTGAATCTGTTAAACCCCTACATATTAGGCTGAAGACATGGATGTCCACACAGAGAGTACTATTTGGTGTGTTGGGTTTGATGCTGAAGACCAAGTGCCAGGTTTTCAGCAGGACTACATTGCTGTATCTTTGTGGAAATGAATCACGGTGGCCACGAGGAATGTAATAGCAGTGAGGACCATGGGGAGGGAGCTGGCTGAGCAATGATAATCCGAGATGTCTCTTGTGAGTGTTAGAGGGCAGCTTGTTAATCAGAAGTTGTTAAAACAGTTGTTTGAAATTTTGCCACTGGACAGGATCTTTCTAAGCAAATGAGTAATCCCGACAGTACTAATGATACCAATTTATCACTGAGGTTCTGTTTGTATGTTTTGTAGTTTCCAATCTGTTACAGGAAAACGGTGGTGGCTGGTTGAATGCTTTTTTTTTGTTTGTTTTTAATGAACATTTTAAGTACATAATTTTACTTCATTTGTGCCAGAAAATTGCCCAAACACCTTCATTAGAAATAAAGCAAATCTGTTCAATACTATCTGAACAGCAGGCAGTATATGCTTTATTGAACAGAAAAGCTTTAACAAACCTTATCCTGTACACATTTTTGTACTATCAAAGTCTGTTTATATACTCACAAGTTTAAGGAAAATATGGGTGCTGCTACATAATAAACAGTGTTTTGCTACCCTTCTTTTTTATCCAGGTGGTTGATTATATGGTATGGGATATTTTTGCAGGTGGTATAGAAAATCATATATACCAGCTGCTGCACCCACTGAGCAACACTTTGCTAAATGACACAGCACCGATCGCATATAACAGCATGTAATGACTCTAGAGCGGTATCTTTACTAGGTGTATCTTTTCCTCATTGAGAAAGAGCCTTCAAAAAGACTTTTATCTGTCCCTGTTTTTCTCGTGTGTTGTTTCAGGTAAAGGGAAAAATATTCAGTACAAACATAACATAAGCGATTATAAAAAAAAAAAACCAACCCCACAACAGCACAAAGCAGGTTGGCACAGCAAAGATGAACTCTGTGCTGGATGACTTGGCATGCTGCCATTAACACTTGGCATAACTCACTTGCTTCTGTCACTCGAGATGTTAGATGTACTAGCCACTGGCCCCCTGCTATAAGTACTTTACTATGTAGAATCAATATTGACATACTGCATAAACAACTGGATGAACCTTGTACAAAAATGATAGCAAATAGCATTTCAATCATTTCACATAAATCTGAAAATATAATAGTGCTTGACATTACTATTAGTATTGTATCTGAAGGCCCTGATTATCACTGAGCAGCATTATATTTAGTCTATTGAACGTCAGCTCTGTGCTTGCTTTGCCTATGAGTATGATTGGTGTGAAGAAAGCCGCAGTACAAAAATTCTTTTCAGTTGGTACCTTATGTGAGGGCATCCAGGGTATTTGTTGCTATTTGTGCAATTAACAGTCATATTGATCACTTGCTTATTTCAGTTAATAGTGGATAAGCTGTCTGCCTCCCATCCCTGCTGTAATTAATGAAAGTAGACATTAACTGTTGCTAGAACAACATCACCGTTTCTTTACCTCCTGTACTTCTTGTTCTGAAGCAAATGGCCATGTTTGATCTAGGGCTGGACAGTATATTAAGAACTTTTCATAGCTGAATGGCACAAGTTTGTAGTGGAAACACTCATTCCTCACATTTTCCCCTTAACTTTGATTGAGAAATTGATATTTTTGAGAAAAAGATTGCCCACACTTGGATTACCTGAAATTCTTTGTATTTTAGATAATGAGAACACTGTCTCTGTCTCATAAAAACCCATGCTTGCTTCTTTCCGATGGAGCATGGTTCTAACACAGCTCAATGATACAATGAGTTTTGTGTGAAAGACATGTGAGATCACACACTTGTGCCACAACTCCAAGTTCTGGAAGTCGAAGGCTGCTCCAAGTCCTCTAAATCCATCTAAACATGTGGTCTCTTTTACTCGGCTGGAAGCTGTCAAATCACTGAAGATTTAAACTACCACATGAAGTATTGCTTCCTGCTGCGGCTGATGAAGGAGATACACAGTAACTTTAGTGGCATTATTATTTTCTTGCTTGTAATAATGTGTCCTCTTCTCTGCGAAAAGAATGTGGCATTCTCGCCAATACTTTGCAGTTGTTAAAAGATACATATTATTAAGTGATACTAACGATGGATAAGTTTTCTAAAAGAAGGAAGAGGACTTGCTTCAATTCTGACACTACACTGGTCTGGGTGAATATAATGAATGCAAACTGACGTTGGCAAGGACAGAAACTGATGAAGTAGATGGGCTGTGTGATGTACGCACCTTTATGACTCTGAAATACATGAAATGGAGGGGAAAAGACTACTCCCTTTGTTAAATTATTCAGATTAATTAAAAAAAAAAGAAGAGAAAGGGAAACAAAGCAGCATATGTAAATATACACTTGTTTACATGAAACTAAGTAGCAAACGATGTTTGAACTTTTCCTGATTCCGGTCATCCTTTATTTTGTTTAGTTATCTGAGACCTTTTTGTTTTCCCCCTTCTTTTTTTTTTTTTTTTTTTTCCTTTCTGCCACTAGCAGTCCTTTCAGGAGCATGTTGACAGCTTTGAGCTGACAGGGAATCATTATAATCAGTGTAGAAGATATAAAGTCACAATGAGAAAGGAATGCATGTTTACAGTAGTGGAGACCACACACTGTGATAGTTTGCATTAGAAACTCAGCAGGGGGAGTGTGAAAAGCTCTAGCATTATAGTAGATATGGGGACTTTTTGGTATGAATAGGTCGTGTGTGTTCAAGTACCTGTCTAACATGTAACAATCACAAAATATTATCATATTCAGCAGGGCTATTATTGCTGCTACATTGAATATGTAGCCTCTTAATATTCCCCATGCTCTCAAAATATGAAAAAGATACAACCTCAAAGAATGGTTCCCTCCTAACAATGTCAGTAGTGCATTTCAGCATGTATTGCCACAAAGAGAGGAGGCTGAGGCATACACATGAATAGATCAAACCCACATGGAACAGGTATTATGTTAGAGCAAGGTTATTCCTTCAGGTAATTAGAAAACTTTAAGCCAAAATACAGAAACAAATGCCTAAAACAAAAAGAACAACTGAAGCTTTACCTCTAAGCCCTGAAAAAACAATATTTTAATGTCATAATGAGCAGAAGCTTATAACAGCTCAAGACAGGTTCAAATATCCAAAAAGTATTCTCTGGGGAGACACATACACAGAGCAAAGATTCAAGTCTGTGATAAGTCTCTGCAATTTTTTATTTCTCTCTTCTCTGTTTTTTACTTTGAGCTTATGAGATGAACTGTAGGCAGTTTGAAATTACAAACAAATCTCTGGGAGACAGAGATCAAGCAGCAGAAGTTTGACTCCAAGGTCCTTGTTACAGCAGGAAAAGCTACATTTTATCCCTGTTATTACACACAACACCATGTAGGAAGAATGCTAAGGTTACATAGGAAGGCATTTAAAAGTTTAGAGATGCCAGAAGTACTTTCCAACTTCCCTCAGTGGAATGGGAGGGTGTTCCTGTCTTCATTTCACAAATGAGCAAGTCAAACAGGGAAAGATTGAAGCTAAGGGATACGTTTATTTTGGCTGCCCAAATGGAGATACCATAGATCTGGTGGCCAGAGTACTTAAAATTTAATGGAGCAGATTAAACATACTTAAGCTTAGACACCTAAATGGCTTGAATTTAGTGAAACTGAACCACAGAATCACAAAATCCCATCCTAAATGTTCAAAGAACATGTCCCATTGATTTTACAAAATCATCATAGGATCCTTTGGGTTGGAAGGGAGCTTAAAGCATCTAGTTTCAACACACCTTCCAGGCGCAGGGACACCCTCCACTAGAGCAGGTTGCCTTGTCTTTTCTAATCTAAATCTGCCCTCCTTTAGCTTAAGACCATTACCTCTTGTCCTGTAACTATACTCCCTGATAAACAGTCCCTCTTCAGTTTTCCAGCAGGCCTCCTTCCAGGTACTGGAAGACTACAATAAGGTGTCCCCAAAACCTTCTCTTCTCCAGGCGGAACAAACCCAGCTCTCTCAGCCTGTCTTCACAGGAGAAGACAATCCCATACAGCACTACAGGCTTGGGGGAGACTGGATGGAGAGCTGTCAGGCAGAGAAGGACCTGGGTGTGTTGGTTGACTTCAGACTGAATATGAGCCAGCAGTGTGCCCAGGCAGACAGGAAAGCCAATGGCATCCTGGCTTGTATCAAAAATAGTGTGGCCAGTAGGTCTAGGGAGGTGACTGTGCCCCTGTACTCGGCACTGGTGAGGCCACACCTCGAGTGCTGTGTCCAGTTCTGGGCTCCTCACCATAAGAAGGACATTGAGGTCCTTAAGCATGTCCAGAGAAGGGCAACAAGGGTGGTTAAAGGACTGGAGGGCAAATCCTATGAGGAGTGGCTGAGGGAGCTGGGGATGTTTAGCCTGGAGAAGAAGAGGCTGAGGGGAGACCTTATCACCACCTACAACTACCTGAAAGAAGGTTGTAGAGAGGTGGGCAATGGTCTCTTCAGCCAGGTGACAGGAGATAGACAAGGGGAAATGGCACAAAGCTGTGCCAGGGCAGGGTCAGATTAGATGTTAGGGAAAAAAAATTCACTGAAAGGGTTGTCAGGGCCTGGAACAGGCTGCCTAGGGAGGTGGTTGAGTCACCATCCCTGGATGTGTTTAAAAAAAGGGTAGATGAGATACTTAGGGGTATGGTTTAGCATAGGATAGGAATGGTTGGACTCGATGATCTTAAAGGTCTTTTCCAACATTGTGATTCTGTGATTCTGTGCTCCAGCCCTCTGATCATCTTTGTGGCCCTCCTCTGGACTCACTCCAACAGCTCCATGTCTTTCTTGTACTGGGGACTCCAGAGCTGGACTCAGTATTCCAGATGGGGTCTCACAATAATGGTGTAGAGGGGGAGACTCACTTCACTTGACCTGATGTTCATGCCTCTTTTGATGTAGCCCAGAATATAGTTGGCTTTCCAGGCTGCAACTGCACATTGCTTACTGTAGTGGTTTTGCATGGCAAGTTAGTTGTTCATTCTTACATTGAAGGACTGGTCCTCATTTTTTTAGTTGATAAAGATACTGGTATTTATTGATGCAATCCGGTAAATGCCTGCTCCTAAGCATTTTCATCAACAGTTCTGTCCTGACAGACACAAATGCTTAACTTCATAGTGATATCTTAGAATTGTTCACAAACACATGCACCAAATCTGAATTGACAGACATGCTCTGAGTTATGACTTCTTCCCCCCACACCAAAGAAAACACTGGGGCAGGTCATTCCCAAATAGTTTTCTTCTCTACGAATGTTTGGGAAACTTTCCTAAAATGGTAACCTAGGCCTAAGTCCCTCCTCTACAACATGAGATGTGAGACCATGTCCCAAGTGGACACAATAAAAAAGAGACTACAAGTATTTCTGGGGCAGCCATTTCTCATTCTTGCTTGTGCAATTTGCTCTGCTATGCATAAAGTAAGACTCACTGAAGCAAAGAATTCAATTTTTCCAAGTAAATGTTCTAACCACTGGTAACAAGAAAAAGTTGGAGGAGGGCATTGCTACCCACCCTTCCTTTTTTAAGAGTGGTCAGAAATGCCAAACTCTCAAAGAAAGGGCTGTGATGCTTATTCCCAGAAGAAAGTGGAAAATAAATTAATCTCTTAAGGGAGGAAAGCTGTCTGCTAGTCACAGTTAAGAATCTAACCACCTAAGAGGGAATTTACTTAAATATTGGCATTATTCAGAAGGCTGTCTTCAAATCTAATTCCAGGATGGAAAGTTTTATAGTTATTTACTTAATTTGGGAGCTGAAGATGTTAGGAAAATACAGGCTGTCTAAAAAGTATCTCAAAATCCTAAACATAGTTTTTCAGTCTGGTCAGAGCTGGAAAGAGCAATACATATTTACTACAGAGGCAGAGTCTAGGCACAAGCTACAATTAAATAAAACTAGGCAAAACCACATGGTTTTGCACTGACCCATGCTCATATATGCTGTTTAGGCAAAAAAATAGCAAACAGCATTGTAAAGAGCAGTACTTTCTCCTGAAGGGGAGCAAGGATTTGCTGCAGGTAAGCAGTGATACAGATCAGGCATAGTGTCCTTAACTGAGAGAATGAGAGAAACAGTATTTCAACAATTCCTCTCTTCTTCCCTTTTCCCCACGTCAGTAGTAGTTGTTATAGACTTTTATGCATATATGTTGCCTCCTACATATCTTATATATCTCCTGTATATGTTATTCACCGTATGAGAGATTCATTACATAGATAGGTGGGGTTTTGTTCTCCCTGTTATATTCTAAAGTGAGGTCTGCCCACTTCATTCTTCTATGACCTTAAGTGATCTGTGTTTATACCTTTGTGGCCTAAGATATTGGCTTTTACCTATACTTTCAAGGGGTTTTGTTACCTTCTTAATCATTCATTCTCGATAATCCCAGTTATACAACACTCAGTTCTGGAAATAATACAAAGTAAGGGCCTTCCCGATAAGGTGGAGCCATGACTTCAATGTCCTCTTCAACCTTGTGTAGATCCAGGCCTGAGGTGGTGGCCCTGCCTGCGGCAGGGGAATTGGAGGTCTATGATCCTTGGAGTCCCTTCCAACCCATGCCATTCTATGATTCTATGATTTTGGTGTTCATATTTAAATTTTCTTACTTCTATGAAAATTAATTTACTGCTATGATATACCAAACAGAGTAATTTTCATTTCTTTCAGTAAAGTAGATAAACTAGGCAGCAAATAAATTAAGACTTTACTGGAAGAGGAGCAGAAGTAGGGAACAAGTTCACACTGTTGAGGCTTTTTTGTTTGGTTTATTTTGGTTTTAGTTTTGCCTTTATATTCTATGGCATCTACATGGGAAGAAGAAAGCCTCTGCTACTGTTCCCAAGACTACGTTTTGTTTATTACGGATTTAATGTAAATTAGGCACCTGAACTCTACATAACTCCTTTAATGAGTCTTAGCATTTGCCAATGATCCTAGCATGAAGGGATAGTAGAACAGGATTTGGTAACACCCCGAACTACTGTAATTCTTTAACCATCAGACCATGCCGCCTCTATAATATTCTTGAGATTAAATGGAACTCACCTAATTAAGTGGAAATATTTCATAAACTCTGTTAAAACAGACTTCAGTGTAGAATTTATGCCACATCTAGAGTTACATTATTACACAAAATTAAAATATTTCTTTTCCTCAAGACAGTTCTGCATGAGTTCTCATTGTTACATGCCCAGCACAATATTCTCTGTGTTCAATTTCTGTACTAGCAAGCAATAATAGAAAAGCTAAAATTCTGTAGATAACTAAATAAATTAAACATGCCACAACTCCTAATTGCTCGCACAACAACTAAAATTGGGTTTGTATTAGCAACATTCCATGTGCTACATTCATCTGTGCTAGCTACCCTAATTGCCTGGGCTGAGAGGATTATAACTTGGAGAAAGTATGGTGTTATGTTGTATTATTCCATAGCTGAGAGCTTTTTCCTAAAGGGCAACAAAGAAAAACTATTAGAGCCACCCTTTCACCTCTGTCCCCATTAATATTGACATTTGGAAGAAAAAAAATTGTGTTCATTGAAATGAGCCACATTTGATATCTGAAGGCTGGTTTGTTTCATATGAAAAACTAAACTATGTTGTAAGGATTTGTGTACAATGGAAACCTGTTAAATACTTAACAGGGCATAACAAAAAATGCATTCTTTAAGGAAGAATGCTGGCAGCAACATTGTTTCAGTCTGATTGGTACATTAGCAGTCCTGGCTGTGATAGAACACCACCAGTGTCAAGGAAATCTCATTAAAAATCCTTTCCTTTAGTAGATAATGGACTGTGTGGCTGAACTGAGCTGCTGTTGGGTTTCTGATCTGTATTTTCCAATTTTAGTCACTAAGCAAGGTTTCCATATTAGCAAAATCTTCTGGACAGAATATGCAGAAGTGGATTAAACATCTGATGTTTACAAAATGTATACTTGCTATACTTTTTCAAAGATCAGGGCTAATTCCAACCTGCTTATAAGTGAATGAATAGCTGTGGAGTGAGGTTGGCTACAAAGCACCATGTGGCCTTTGCCAACAAGGTTGAAATGGGAATTTCTTTCTAATGCACAACGGAGGCCCAGAATCAAGATGAAAAATAGAACCCAACTTATAAAATTACAAGGAGAATGAAAAGTAAATGCAACTTACTAATAAAAACATATATTTAGATTCTTATAACTAATGACAGTTGATAAAGCCAATTTAAATCAAATTTAGGAGTCTCCAGTGAAGAACAGACCAAATTCTATTAATCTGTTGAAAGCCCAGGTCACAAATATCAGAAATAAAGCATTTTCAAATATCTCTTGCTAGGAGTCACAGTTGCATTACTTAAATGTAATCAGTGGTCTAAGTGAAAATGCAGGGTAAGGTTTATGGAAAAGGTAATTAAACCAGACAATATATTTGGCAAGAAGTAAACAAACAAACAAAAAGACTGGGCTTCAGTCACACAGAAGTCTTATTTTTCCAGCTATGTTATTGATCTAATGGGAGATATTACCCCTTCCTATGAAATTTCCTCTTTTAGAAGGAATTTCCTTTTGGGAAAAGACATACAATTTCTCAAAAGAAGTTCTTTTCATACAATGTGTAATTAAACTAGGGAATGCAATGCCACAGGATGTTCTGAAGGCCAGACATCTAAGTGAGTTCAAAAAGGGATTTGACAAGTTCATGGAAGATAAATCTGACTGGAACTATTAAAAATGTCATGCCTGACTTCATAATCAAGGTTGAGAATTCGTTGGTCTAAGGTGGGAGAGCAAACCAGGAAAGTATTTTCCTTGCTCCTGCATTCTTTCCCTAGCAACCTGGGAAAAAATATTGGGTCACACTGACATATTGTCCCTGTCTTAACATTCCTTTGTAATTTTATTATCATTAAGTCTACTTAAGCACATACATTTGAAGTAACTAAGTAGTTACTATGCAGTAAGTTCTACTAAGTGTACTAAGTAGTACCCTTCTGAGCTATGGCTACTTTTCAAGTTGCTTGCTCTTCTCTTAATCCCCTTATTTTGCCCCCTAGTTTCATTGTGATACAATTTAACAGAAGAGATGGATGGTGTCTCTTTGCCTTCTTGAATTCCCTAGTTTCTGCTACTGGAGGCTTTGTATCAATCACTTCAGTTCCATAGTTGGTGTACAAAAGGTGGGCACAACTACGTTAATCTCTTCTTGTCTTCTGACCCCAAAAATGTCTTTATTCAGTCACATGCTCTCACATGAGATCTCCAAGGTCTGGATCCCCAGAAGGAAGGAACAGCTCTAAAGACATATTTATGTAGTTATTTCAATAAGGGGCTAAATCTTCCCTTTAAGCTTTACCATCTAACCCATCAACCTAATAAGATGTATTATGGTTTAATTTGGATCTTCTTTGAAAGGCAAACATAGTACTGCAGGTAAATTGTTGGTGCTCAGAACTGTAAGTTAAATCCACCCTTCCTTCTGTAGGGATAAAGGACTGTATCAGGTCTGTAGTTCAAAGACTTGCAGTAGTGAATAGGAAGATGGTTTTTACTTGGTTAGCTACAATTCCCTGCTGAGACACTGAAATTGACGGGGTGAAACTCACAGTTAATTTTTTTTTAAAAGTTAAATTTTTAGTTGCAAGCTTTACAATCTCCTTCCTTCCTTCCCTCCTTCCTTCCTTCCTTCCTGTTACCCACAAAGCCATTCAAAACTGAAAGTAATTTAAGAAACTGTTCCTTGATGCCTTTCAGCTATTATATTCCAGCTTCCAGTTTAGACTCCATAGCTGACTATGTATAGACAGGCTTAGTGTATGTTAACATATCAAACATGGGCATAAATTTGATGTGTTAGCAGGTTTGCTTTGATTAAACTTAGGATCAAGTACTTAATTGCATCACTATATAAGCACAACCCTTATCACATTTCTAACCTGTGGAGAAGGGCAGAAAGGCAAATGTCTTTCTGTATGTAAAATTTTATGTTGTTTAGTCTTATTAACTACACCCTATTTATCCTCAGATACACTTCTTTCCATAAATTGCATAGAGAACATAATCCCTCAATTTATAACATCTGAATAAATTTCTCTCCAGACTGTCACTTTGTGTTAAGTGTCAGAATAATCAAATTCTGGCACTTATAATAATGAAATAGGAAACAAGCAATTTGGAATTTGTCTTCTATTGCCTTTCTTGTACTCAGGAGTCTTTTTATGAACCAAATCCTAACCCCTTTTGCATAGCTAGGATGGGAATGGACTGTTTTGCTAATAGGGTTCTCCTTTCCTCTGTGCAACTAATTATGTACAGCAGGGAGCTGCCTCTGGTGGGCAGATAGGTTAGGTGGTAGCCAGGAGAAGACCCTGGAAACTCCTGACAAGAACAGAGAATATACTAGGAAGCAAACTCAAACCACAGTGGTAGAAAGGTACGGACTTTCAAATGTAATGGGAGGAGTTGTTCTAGTCTTGATAACTGCCTGGAGCTGCAGAGTGAAATGCCAGACAAAAGGGAATGCTGTATCTTTGTTATGAAGCGGTCTAGATTTTATTAAGCTAAAAAAGCAATTTTCCTTCTTCTTGCATTGTCAGAAAGCATAAATCGGGAAGCGTTTTGGTCTCTTCTGACATATGAACTTCAGAGAAGTAGATCCACTAGAGGACTCTGGCTTAACCCAAGTCCCACAACAAAGACTCTTGATCTTCACAGGTTCCCGAAAAAAGGGCTTTACAGTGATGCAAAATTCTGTACTGCAATATTTAATAAAAAATCTCCTATCTTCGCTACAATTAAAAGATGGAGGCTAATTTAACAGTCACTCCATGAATGGCTACTTCATCACATGTCTCTGTTGCCTGCAGTTTTTCTCATTTCATGACACATATCAGTCTGGATCTTGAACCAGGACCCATGTCATCAAGATGCATTTTAGTGTTCTGTGCATCACATGGTCTAAGGAAAAAGGAACATAGACACTAGATCACTAGATATCTCAGTTGTACAGACAATAGATTTGTTAGATAAGAATATAAAGAGTTAATTTTCTGTTAAAGATAGAATTTTTTACGTCCTAAATCACAAAATCACAAAATTTAAGATAAGAACAATAAAAAGTGGTGGTTTTTTTAACCAAAGATCATTCTCCTTCATAGCCTATAATCACTCTCAAAGAAAAAAAAAAACAAAAAACCTGAATAGTTGTAAGGATCATCTGGCTCAGAGTTCCACAAAAAGGTTTTGGCAATGTCTAGTCCATCAGGCAGCAATGTCTAGGCCATCAGGCGACTCATGGTGGGTTGTGAAGTGACTCAACCTTAGAGTGCCTTGAGGCCCCATCGCAGCAGAGACAGCCCATGAGGAGCTGTGTAGATAGCTCAGTCTTGAGCTGTCCCGCACAATGAGACTAAATGGGCACTGCTGCATAACTCAACCGAAACCTGAGTTGAGCCTTGAATTCCTTCAACAAACCATATGCCCTGAGTCCCAATCAAGCCACTATTCAGCTGTCTAGCAGTAAGATAAAGGCAAGCCAGGGGGCCTCCATTTGGCCTTAATGGACCCAAGACAATACAAAGATATGCAAAAGATAGGACATAAGATAAGGGGGATCATTGCTAATGACAAACATAGAAGGTGGCATTGTCCACTAGGACGCAGTCCTGCCCACTGTCAGGTACATCAGACAAAAAAATCAAATAGAACCCCCTTGGATTCAGTCTGAGATGGGGGAGGCTCTTTTCCAGCTCTGCGGGGAGACACTTCCCCTTTGGCCAGGATGCTGGCTAAGGTAACATACTGAGACGCTTACCAGAGAGATGGGTAAGTGAATATTTGCTATGTTTTAAGTTTGTAGTCTCGGGTGATTAACTAGCACAAGTGTAATATTTAGTGCGCTTGTGATAGTGTGTTCTGTGAATCTGCTGTGGCTGTAATATTGAATCTCGTGAATTGCTTGTAGGCGGTAATAGTGAGTGACGTGACTGGGTTGCTGGCGGTGATACTGAGTTCCGTGACAGTTGTGTTGGCAGTACTGTATTTTGTCGTACTTCTAAACAGCGATAGTGCATTTCTCCATAGTATCCATGAAACCTGCAGTAGTGATGTATTGAATGCACATGATTCAAAGATAAATTATTCTTACTTTTTTTATTTTTAAAACCCTGCACTCGAGTGTCTTTCTGTCACAATAGTTAATGTCAAAAGACTACTTTGTCATCCATCAAGAATTAGTTATTAGAACTACCTCTATACAGTGTTCTAGTTGAAAAAACTAGTTTTCTGCAAAAATGTTATGCACCTTTAGTAAAGGAATAAAATTCTGCATGTCACAGAAAATAAGCTTTACTTTTTTGCTAATTACAAAAAATGTTGGTTACAATATTAAATGTTTGGTGGACTGAGATGATGTAAAATCATCTTCAAGCCTTTTCAGTATCAAAGAGAAATACAAACTGTGTAGTTTATATGCTCTGAGAATCTCAAAATATAACAAAGGGCACAACAATTTTACACCAGAAGTGAAGGAAATAAAATTTAAGTACGTTTATTGCATTATGCGTGCTTTGGCCTTTTAAAACACCTATGCTTTATATGAAATTTCTACAGCACCACCAATTCTGAAGGCTTGTTTTAAGATCCAGAAAGTTTCAAAAAAAATATATATTTTATCTCTGTACTCTCTATGGTAGTTGATGGATTGCCATGTGAAGGCAAAATAAGGTTATTCTAATGAAAGCAGAAAGATCCTTAAGATCCTTACTCTTTTTTTTTTTTTGAGTAAACAAAGGTAGCTAGACATTAACAGGGAAAGTTTATAAAATATGGATGTGATTAGTCTCACCTAGTTTTTGGGATATGTGAAAAAGATAGTTTACTGATTTTTTTCTGGGTTTTTGCTACACTCAGTAATGAGAAATAGACATCTCTGAAGGGCAGTTCATACTAAGACACTGTCGTGGTTTTGTGAGGTT
>VZTU01012596.1:111224-285374 GCA_013400835.1 Zapornia atra | reverse complement strand
TATCTTTGGTTTTGGGGGGGGTTCTTGAGAGGTCTAAACCCTTTACACAAAAATCCCAACAGAAAAGCCATCTGTAAATTCATCACAAGAGCAAGCTGAGGTAAAATGATATTTCCCAGCTTACAGTAAAAATTACACATTCATCGACTTCAAAAGAATTGCGCTGCAGCTAATTACATACTATAATTACCCCAGCACAGACAAGAGCTATGAAGGAAGATCCAAACAGTGCAGCATTTTATTTAGATCTCAGTTTAGGTGAAGCCTGTAAAGGACATCTTTCTGGCCCGGTATTTCCCTCAGCAGCAGCTTTGCTGTTCAGCTGACAAGTTCAACTGCAAGACCAAACTTCTAAACACCAATGTTGAGGACTGGTAGCCTGGCGCTCCCTGAGGCCGTTAATATTTATGAATGGCCTGAACAACACTGAAATTAAGACTAAAGATAATACAGTCGTGCTGTAATTACTTTTTTGTATTATTTTGAATAATACAGGCAAACCTTGCTCTGATGGTAAAATACAGAGAGCTTGTGTGGGTACTCGCTCACTCCTTCCTTTCGTCAGTGACACTGCTTATTGAGTTTCACAAACTCACTTGGCTTGCTATCTGGTGCAATCTAAATAAAACTACTTCATGAACAAATTGTCAATACTTATTCATAGAATCACAGTGTCCTAGAGTCTCCTCAGCTGCAAGAGACCCGTAAGGACCATCGAGTCCAACTCCACACAGAGACAGACAAGTCAGAGCATGGAACTGAGGGCATCATTCAGATGCTTCTTGACCTCAGCCAAGCTCAGTGCTGTGATCTCTTCCCTGGGGAGCCTGTGCCAGTGCCCGACCATCCTCTCAGTAGAGAACCTCTTCCTAACATCCAACCTGAACCTCCCCGTTACAGCTTCATGCTGTTCCCTTGGGTTCTATACCTGGTCACCAAAAAGAGGAGATCAGCACCTGCCCCTTTGCTCCCACTCATCAGGAAGCCACAGATCATGATGAGGTGTCTCCTCAGCCTCTTCTTCTCCAGGATGATCAAACCCAGAAACTTCAGCCTCTCCTCATACGACTTCCCCTCCAGACCTTTCATTATCCTCGCTGCCCTTCTCTCAACACTCTCCAACAGTTTTGTGTCCCTCTTGTACTGTGGAGCCCAAAACTGCACCCAGTACTCAAGGTAAGGTAGCACCAGCACATTTTATCCTTACATGCTCTAGTTTGATACATGATAGCTGGCATATTTTCTGTTGACAGTTTTAAAGCTTTTTGCTCTGTTAACACCTCCAAATCAAACAGACCATGTGAAAAATGACACCTTTCATTTCACCAGGGTTTCCTATGAGCATATCGTGTGGAAATATTAGCAATGCTTGCGTATCTACATGAAATAAGGCATGATTTTTTTCCTGCTTTTATTTTTTCTCACTGGATGCTATAAAAACAATGGCATCATCATAGACACACCTCTAACCTTTTCCAGAGCCATGTGATAATATTTTCTAGAAGCTCAGGATTCTGCTAACTGAATGGCTCTAAAATAAACCCTTTGTTAAGGTAGCAAAGCTCAACAATACCAACTTTTACTGGGACTTGGTTTTCACATGAATAGTCCTGCTATTCACCATTGAACAATGATCACCATGCACAAAACCAAAGAGAAATCTAGAGCACGGACAATTTTTAATTCCAGAAATTGAATGTACCTTACCCAAAACAAAAATCAGGAATTATTAAAAAACCCCCCACAAACAACAAATTAGCTTCTTTCCTTTATCAGTGCTTTCACAGGGAAGCATTCTTCTTGCTGGGTGACTCACTGAAGAGCTCACCCAAATCAGTCCAACTTCTAGCTCTATTCTTCAATAAGGAAATAGTTAAAATTAAAAGTCTGTGACACGTTAGCAGCAGTTCACATGACTGTTTTTCCATCAAACACATCAGGATTTCCAGAATTATAATCACAAAAGTTACACAGTATGTTTCAAATGAACATTCAGCATGGAAATCCAAACACAGAGAGTCCTGGAGAAAAGGAAGGCTATTCAGTTACCTTCAACAATTTGCAGAGGATTTATTGCAAGTGTGAGCAGGTGAAGCAATAAAAGTTATCACGAGAAATTTCAGTGAAAATATGAGATTAGAGCCAAAACTATTTCTACAGCCAGGGAGAAAAAATAAACAGGATGCAGTAGAATCCTGGCTGTAGATTACCCTCATGGCAGCAATAACACATTTCTGAAGAATCATGTAGTTTTATTGCAGATAAGACCTTATAGATTTCAGATAATTTCCATCATGTCAATACTAGCCAAATATCAGATTGCTTTTTAAGATGCCCGTCATTCCTCCCTCTTCTTCTCAAAGACCAAACTTAATAAACACCACAGCCTTATTTAGTTCATATTTGTCACCATACTCTGAACAGATAAGGTTAGAATTGTAGTCTTACCCAAATTTCCAATTCAAAGAGAAGCAATAATTTCAAGTAAAAACCTTAAAGAGAAGTTGCACGTTCTAACACATGAGCAGTACATTTTCCTTTTCTGTGCCAAATACAGTGAGGAGGAGCAGCAAGTCCAATTGCCTAGACCCTGTGTTTTACCACCAGGCACCAGCCTGACCTGGTGGGGAACGCAAGACACATGAACATCTTTACACTGAGCCAGGCATGCAGAAAAGTTATTCCCAACATGAGGGATGGAAAAAGAGTCCATCCTATAAAGATGACAGAGGCTTGAATTCCTTAGCCTAAGAGAATGAAAGCTCTCTAGAAATATACTTGTCTAAGAGCTACGAAGGAAATAATGCAAAGAATACTAAGCACAAAGGAGAAATGGCTGCACACTGCCCACAAATTTAATAACTACGTTTCCCGAATAATGGTTTGGGTTTTTTTTGGACTATCAGAGAAGGTAGATCCTGAAACTCTTCCACAGCAGGAACAATGCAGAAAGGCAATTTCAGCATTTCTGACACATACCTTTATTTGCTTATGAAAGGGATTACATGTTCCTCAAGAAAGACTATGAGCCCTTTTTCTCAAGTTTTATTTAAGTGTTCCTGAACAGAAAGTATTACTTCAGCAGCAAAAGATTGCATTAATCAACATAAACAAGCATGGACAAAGGAAATACATGAGACATGACTTCCCTGTTTTAAAGCACCCTATTTCTGACTGCAGACCTCGCTATAAATCTGTTCAATACTTTAACTATTCCCATTCCACACTGCACATTATTATCAGAATACTGACGCACACCTAACAACTCAATTCTTCAATAGAACCACTGGATGGTTCCTTTCCATTACATGGTTTCTTTGAAAAGAGGTCCCGTGCCTCATCAAACTGGGGCTGGGAAGACCACACCAAGGCTGTATGCCTTCTCCCAGGCACAGAAGACACCTCTGCTCTGCTGGAAGCACAGGGAGAGGAAACATGCTGAAACATGGGCTGTTTGTTCTAAACTTCCTCGACAAGAGACAAGTCGTCCTTGAAATTTGTGGGCATAATGGGGTAGTCATGGAAGTCAAATCACGCTAAATTGAACATGCTTTAAGAAAGGCAGAAAAGGCACTACATAAATGAGCTTCCCTATCTACAGTTTTCATGATATGTTTTATGTTTAAGCAGCAATGCCAGCAAATATAATGATGATGTAGCAGCGCCCTCCCTTCCGGCACCTCAGAAAAAAGGTAGTAGGCATCAGGTAAATAAAATGTAGTAAATAAAACAAGCTATGAAGGCTTTCCTAAAAGCTTCCAGAAAAGCATTTTTGTTCCTGTCATTAACTGCACTCTTTCATCTAAACAGTGCATTTGCTTTACAATTACATGATCAAGGCAATGGCAGGTAAATAAAGGGCTTGTCTACTTGGGAGTAAAGTGAAAATCTATTTAACAAACACTTCATGGCACAGTTATATGGCTCACATTCATTTGGTTTCTGATGGCTAATTTCCATTATTTTAATTCCTAATTATTTTTAACGAGATGGCTCTGGGAAACCCTCAACAGTTTTTCGAGGTAAGATGCTCAGCCAGGTCAAACAGTCTGAGCTGAAACAAGCTTAATGACTTCAGTAACCCTGTAGTCTGCCAACAGAGAGCTGCCTGGTCACCCCTCTTTCCCCTCAGAGCTTTGTCCTCTTCAAAGCCACCTCCCATCCAGCAGTTACATTACGGAGAGGACTTATTTCTATTCAACCTCACAGGTAAACAGAACCATCTATAAAAATGAAAACAAGTGTTTCAAAATTAGCTAACAAACTTCAAGCATGGGGACCTGACCCACAACATGAGAAGCTGTGAAGACACCTGAGCTTTCCTCTCCCCAACTTTCTTCTCCTCAGTCCCACCATCCTGAAAGGGCAACTGCATCCTCACAGCCCCTCTCTGGCAGGGGCCGCCTCCTCCTGCCATCCCTCAAGGTACCAGTTGCTCCACAGAGGTGTTTCAAAGGACCTTACAAATGGCTCTCCTGCTCCAAATCACTTGAGGGATGCCCCTCTCACCATTAACTGCAGATGGAGCTTATGAGGCTACAGTAGACTTCACAAATACCTCCCTAATAGCGCTTCTCTAAGTCCTGTATTCACAGGCTTGCAAAGACAGCTGTAGCCTCACACCCATTTAGAAGCCGTCTGACAGCTTCATGGGAAGACACAGAGCTACAGGTAGTTGCAGTGACTGACAGCAGCCTATAACATCCCTCTACTAAACACAATTACTTGGAAACCTGAAATACCCACATTCATACTTGAGATATCCATAAATTCCAGCTAAATAAAACATCTGAATTAGTGGGGAGCAGTGCCTGAAGTTGGCTGTTCTGATCATTAAGTCATACGGCTGCAAGGCATACAATCTTACTGACTGCTTCAAAGCTTGAAAATGAAAACGGTTTGCCCCATTAAGCCCTAGAAATTTAAGTGACTACACCCCCCAAAAAAAAAGTTCTCCCACTCCACGAGGGGCTCTGCATTACGAGTAGAAGACTGTCACTTTAAGAAGTTCAATAACTTAACCGTACCACAATGACAGAGACAGAATGAGTGTTACCCTGACAAAAATAAGTGAGCCGCCCTGCCAGGAATACAGCACACTCCTGTGGAAAACAACAGCCAACCTGAACCTTTCTGGGACATTATTCTGTGAAATGACTGTCATCTCCTCCTAAGTGTTCCTGAAATTACAACTGGAAAAAATCCACTTCAATATGCTAATCACCAACTCTTCTTCCAGCTGCTTCAGAAACACCCAATTATTACTCTGAGTTATTTTACATTTGCTCTTCTATTCAGTTTTGCTTTTATATATTCAGAGAAGAAGTAGTTCTGTTTGTTTTTATTTAAATAAACAATTACAGGGAGTACAACAGGCAATCTCAAAAAACTGACTCAGTTCCTATCCAATATGCAGACTCTTGATAAAATTCTTCTCAACATGATTTCCTTCAATAGTTAGTATGTTGGTAGAATAAAATGTTATTCTTCAATTTGTCACTGGAGCAAAGATCAGACTCTAAATTTCATCAGTAGTGGCAGAAGGCTCTCTTGCTCTTCAGCGCTTAGCTGGGGTTTCTCCCTGAGTCAGAGAAATCACACCCTACAATTACTCCGTGTTGAAGTTTCAGCCATTTCTGTTGTTTTAATGAAGTTGGGAAGGTTCAACTTAATTATTTGGTATTTGCCTGTATGTTTAATTCAAGCTGAAAACATTTGACGGGTGGCATGTGTCACCAAGAACAGCTTTCCTGTAGATATGTGGACAGAATTAAGGCCTGACAACTCTGAAGAGATAAAAAATTATACATTCATTCAAGGGGATAAAGTCCAAGCTATATTCAAGCACCGCCTACAAAAGCAATATTCCAGGAATATAGTATTAACATGTAATTGCATTTTTTTTCCTGTTTATCTGTCCAAACTGTTCCTGAATCCATGAAAGCACATGCCATGTAAAACACCCTGGAGCAAGCTTACTTTGAACATAGCCACTGTTAGTTCACATGGTACCACTTCAGCATGGCGCAGGAAAAAACTATCCAACTGCTCCCTGCTGACCCTCTATGACTTCAATAAACCACTCCATTATCCCTGAACATTCAAGCAACAATATAAAGCGAGCTCAGGATGCTGATTCACTTCAGTGACTTTGTGCTATGAATAACCAAAATGGTGATATATGAAAAATTAGTATTAAAATTAATTGCCATCTTTAAACAAAGTCATTTGTGGCCAATTGCATCTCTGGAACTTCTACCAAAAGAGCCCTGCTGATGCTTCAGAATCGCCATCAGGCTGAGAGAGTTGGGGTGGTTCAGTCTGGAGAAAGCTTCAGGGAGATCTTATAGCAGCCTTCCAATACCTGAAGTGGTCTACAAGAAAGATGGGGAGGGACTTCTTAGAAGGACCTGTAGTAATAGCACAAGGGGGAATGGTTTTAAATTGGAAGGGGAGAGATTTAAATTGTATATTAGGAAGAAATTCTTCACTATGAGGGTGGTGAGGCATGGGCACAGGTTGCCCAGATAGGCGATGGATGCCCCCTCCCTGGAGGCGTCCAAGGCCAGGCTGGATAGGGCTTTGAGCAGCCTGGTCTAGTGAGAGGTGTCCCTGCCCATGGCAGGGGGTTGGAACTTGATGATCTTTAAGGTCCCTTCCAGCCCTGACCATTCTGTGATTTGCACTGAGATTATTTAACCCATACGTGCAAGCATACCAGTAAGACACACTAACAACATACCAGGTCATTCAAGCTTGACTCTTCCTTAAAACACAAGTAGATGAGCACAAGCAATAGTTTCCAGGCTAACACTGCATACAGTGTACTACAGCATGCCAGAAGTACTGTGGCAGTTTAAGATGCCACTGTGTCCTAGCTGGAGGCAAAGTCATCTCTGTTGCTGACCTGGCAAAGCAGAACATGTCAACACTGGAACTAAGCCAGCCCATTTTGTCCTGAAGTCCACGAGGTGACCATGTGTGGTCTTTCAATGTGGCTCATCTGTTGAACAGCAGCTGGCAAGGAAGCAGTAAGAAATGACTGACCAGTGCAATGGAAGGCTTTGACACCTTCATCCACCCCTGAAGTTTCTGAAGCAACTGCCTGAGCACAGCCTAACACAGACATGCATCCACTGAATGCTGGAATTACAGGCCCAGCTGTCTACTTGCGCTCCATGCCAAAGCAGACCCTAACCCACTTCATTTGATACAGATTCTGTTAGAAAGCAAGCCTTGGGTAGTTCAACACCAAATGCTGGGAAGTCAACCTCAGTAAGAACAAAGCACTGACAAATCATTTGGTACAACAGAAAGCATGACACAGCAAGCCAAAACTATTTTCCAGATCAGAAGAAATGGAACAGTTAGAGAATCATAGAATGGTCTGGGTTGGAAGGGACCCCATCGATCATAGAGCTCCAACCCCCCTGCCACAGGCAGGGCCACCAACCTCCAGGTCTGGATCTATTAGCCTAAATGAACAGAGAGGAGTTTTCGAGTACCAAAAGTGGAGCTAAAAGTCTAGATTTCTCAAGTTTTGTTTTTTTCCCATCCATATTTTATGTACTGAAATTTTGCTCTGGTGGGAATAAAACAAAGCAAACAACATTCAGCAGCGCTCCTTAGCTCAGTGAGAGCAGTGAGCATTAAGCAGCAGTCTTAACTTCAAGCATACTCTTCAACTCTGACTCTTTGCATCTATGTGGGAAAGAAAGAAAGAAAGAAAAGCTTCTGAAAGAGAGTTGAGGAAGTCAAAGTATTTAAAGCCCTTTTACCACCACGACCACCCTTCTCCCTCATTTTTTCTACACTGTTAAGGACATAAAACAATTGCATAAAAATCTTAGACACACAGCATGGAGCACTAAGTCCAGTCCTCAAGTCTGACTCACTGATAATACTCTGGTCATTAAGGAATGAATGAGAAGTCATTAATGAAAAAAACAGATCCATGATTCCGCCTTATCATGGACTGGAAATTAAAGAGAGTTTGTACGTGTGTAGCACAAAAGCCATCCGGTGGAATAAAGCCAAAACACCTGCACTAAATGATTTGCCAAAATGATGCCAGAACACCAAGTGCCACAGAGGCAGGTTCTGAATTGCTGGGGTGGCTGAGGAGGGTGCAAGCTACTGAGAAAGCCTGTTTCAAGACAACCAAGTGGTTCATGAAACAGAATATCAATTAATAGAGTGAAGACTCAAGCCCATGGGATTTACAGGCTGAGATTCCCATCCAAGCTCTTGGGACTTTTTGATGTGCAGGGAGAGCAATAGTGTGCTCTCTGCTCTATTTAAACTGGAGATGCAAGAAAAGAAATGAAATTCTGACACTCTGTGGCTTTGGCAGAGGTTAAAACACCTCACATTCAGATCTTCTGGAAAATGTATTGAAGTTTTCAGATGCACTTTATTCTCAGCAAGGTCCTAACTGCTCATTAAGTAAACAGTCCTTTGACAGACCTTACACTTACCTCTGCGATCTGTACTTCCACCACTCATTCAGCTGGGAACTCTCACAGTAAAGCCCCATGAAAGAGCCTCTCTAAACATCTCGATTTACAGAACAAGGTTCCTAATAAAGAGCTACAGAGCGCCATACATTTAAACTGAGTAACTAAGCAACCCAATTTAAGGGGAAAATGTCCTGTCTTGTTTCCTGTGGGACTGAATTCAGAACTACAGCTGTGCAATTTAGGATAAGCTTGGCATAACCTTTACATTAGCAGGCTTGTGCTACAATTGCTCTGTATTGAAATAGCATAAGAAGGGCTTTCACAGCCTATTTTAGCTCTTCCTGACAGACATCTCCAATTGTGGAAACTGGGAAGGAACGACAGAGAACTTGAGTTCCATTCAAACACATTTGCCATACACTACTTAAACCTACACTGAATTCCTGTGCTTTCATTCAGACTGGCTCGGTTAAACACTACTCTGAAATTCATAGCTCAGAAATTCAAAGAGCCAAGTGAAAGATGAGCTAAATGTTAAAATCGGACTGTAGCTCAATCAGGTTTGGGTTTGTCTTTAACTGGACGAAAGGCGAGACCAACAGATTAAATCAAAAATAATGAGAACATAAACTACAAGAAAATTTTCTTGTACGCTCCCTCAGCCTCAGAAAACGTGACTTTATACAGAAGGCGGAACCTGAAGAGCTGATTCATTTCATTGCTTTCCCTCTCCATTTTTCCAACTCCTTTTGTACAGATATAATAACTATAAAGGGTTTGGTACGTGAAAATTACCCTGCAAGTGCTGTGGATTGCTCTTTTACTTTTACAGCTATGGAAAAATGCAGTACCATCCATCTTTTCAGCAATATTCTTTTAGATTGAAACAACTTCCATTTTACAAGCAGTTTTTTAGTTGACAGAGTCTTTAAAATCATACTTGTGGCTGAAAACACTGTAAAACACATAAAAATATGATATTATGCCAACTAGCACCTAAAATTGCTATTACCAAAAGTAATTTTTAAGACCATTAAAAAAGCACTAAGATGACTTGGGAATAGCTGCAATATCTTCAGAAGTGTTTAAACTTCCAAAGTTGACTGAACCTTCTTTTAACCATTACTATGCATCAAGCATTAACATTTCATGCCGTTTTCAATATTTTGGAAATTGTGTTTTTTCTATTATCCATGTGATGCATTTAAAGACAAAAAGTTTCCCAGAGGAGGGCGGAAAAAATATTTTGTATTTTGAATTAAACTGAATGCAAGTACTATTAAAGCTAAGTTTAATATCGCAGCAATTTTAACTGCTGATTAAAGCAGACATTTAACTATGAGTCTCCAGCTGGTTCTGTAACCATTAACATTGCACTTAAAGAAATTTCAACAAACATCCAAGAATTAACGTTTATTAACTGTAACACAGGAGAGGTAACAGCTAAACCGCTTCTAGATGAGCCAATAATATTTAGCCTTCCCATGTTCCAAAAGGGTAAATTTGTGGCTTTTAGACTTGAGGCTCCACATGTTCATTGCTACTGAAATCATGTTTACTTATCAGGCTTATTTTCCTGAATAGGTTCTCCCATTTCAGTCTGGGACTCTTTCTGTACATAACAGACAAGGGAAGACAAGTTTGTCTTCCTCAGAACTGATTAAGATTGAGAGAAAAGAAAGAAGCGTTAAAAAGAAAGTTTAATTGTAGAGGAAAAAACCAAGCCTTCAAGAAATTTTGCTGCATACAGAGGATTTTTTTCATTTTTTAAGTGGATGTAAAAGTTTAGATTATTATATTGCTGAATACCTTTGCACTGTATTCTCCAGACTATGGTTTTGGCAGCTTTCTATACAAAGCAATGCTTTATAGGCTGGAAAATAGTTATATTGACAGAAAACCACAAGCTCCTTTTGGATTTTTAGGATTATTACCCCCGCCCCTTATCGTAAGCATCAGCAACTTTCACATGTAATTAAACAAAAAGCAAGAGTCAAGCTGTGAAGAGTGCACCTTCTACCTTTGGTGGCAGCACAACAAGAAGCTGTTCTGCTCTTCTGAAGCCACATCTCCCACACTGAACTGCTGTAAATATTTCAGGAGCTCCAGAAAATTCTACTTGGTACCAGATGTGCCAAATCTACAGCAGGTAACCCACACCTACCTCCCCGAAAACAGGCTGCGCTAATTAACCTGCCAGTTCTAGGATTGTTTATGTTTCAGGTAATTAACTAGCAATTTTGTGAACATTTACATATTGTGCCTATAAATACCTTTCTCGTGACATCTTTAATGAAGTCAATGTTGATCAACATCTTCCTGTAATTTAATCAAGACATCAAGCAGCAGTGACAGAAGGTGAGGAAGTCGCTTCGCTGCTCAGCAAAGCGATACCCCACTGAGCCCTTCACGGAAACGAAGGGAAGCAAGACAACTCTTTCCCTTCCAAAGACACCCGCCTCTTCCAGCTCCTGGAGTACTCGCTCTAACGCTGCTAAAATTCGCTGGTCAAAACGGACTTCCACAGCGACATTTTAGTTGCAGGAGCGTACTACAACTTTTCCCCTCCTTTCTCCAGGGCAAACAGGACCCTGTGCTGAGAAGACAAGCTGCCATGTCCTACGGTCACGGGACTGTGACCTAGCACATTACCTAGCACAGCGGAGTATCCCCTACACCATCTCTGCAACTGAGGGCTGACCTGGAGTTTCTCAAATTCAAATACAAACCCTGATAATGTGTCTTAACTGTATTATAATTTAATTGCCATTGAACGCTGTACTGAAGAGAGGCAGACACTGTGCTTTGGTTTTGAGAGCAGAAAGTTTTAGGCATTTCAAGTAGAGTACATCGTATCTCACAGTAGCAACAACAACAAAAAAAGCCTCAAAGGCCAAAGCCTGGGTTTTAAGCATATTTCTGAGTAGACATGTAGTAGCAGAACCTGGAAATAATGAACTTATGACTTATAAACAAGTTCCTGTGGCTTCATAAAGTTAGCTTGCTTTGGACAGAGGATGTCAACACACATTCACAAACCTAAAAATTAAGTAGCTAAGAATCTGAAAAATACCCCCACAGCCTGGGTGAAAAGGCACACAGTTGGAGCAGAAAGCAGGCTCCAGAGTCACACACAGAAAGTCCTTTACCAAAAAAAAAAAAAAGATTAAGGTATCTAAAATATCACGCAACTCTTACAAGCCACCTGAGTCTCAACCATTTGCATGTTCTTCATCCATGAAAAATGCAAAGTAATAAGACTTCACAGAAAGTATCACCCTTTGAAGTATCTGTTTAATAAATTATGGTCCAATGGATTCAATAATTGAAGTTTGAACTGCTTTCTGCCCATCAGAGATCTAGCCTGTGTCTAAATAGCCTGAACCTGAGTTAATTATAAAAGCAATAAGGACTTTAATGTTGAACAGCTACAAAGAGTTATTTGTTTTTCTTCTGGTTAGATGCACACTTTTGATACCTATTTTGTTAAGCAAAAAAAATGCTACAATGTTAATTTCTGAATTAAAATTCTTCCCATCTGCAATGGTAATCGTGCCCATTTTTACATAAGCTATACTTTGTCTTCCTGGGCCAGCAGTTTATTATTTACATTTCCAGGTAACTTCACAATACATCTCCCAGCTGTAATGAAGAGTTGCCTGGAAAAAACACAGGGCTGGGGGGAACACAAAACCTGTGTGCAAAGTTAGTATTTTCTTCAATATTTCTTCAAATTATATTTTAGAAAAAAAGGGTTTTGGTGAAAAACATGAAGTTATAACTTTTCTTTAAGCTTTTATTTTAAAAAGCAAGCTACTGTCTGAGATGAAAGAACATATCTGTGACATCATCTTGTTACTCCTGTTAGGCTTTCCATAATTACACTTGTGTTTGGAAAGCTTGGACCCTATTAACTCAAAAAATGATCTGGTAAATGACAAATAGTTACAACTTTTATTTGTTTTTAAATCAATTTAGGATTTATTTTAATAAATTTAAGGTTTCTGTGTATGTCCTCTGTAAAGCAACTAAGCGAGGAAAGAAGTCTGGGATGAGACAAAGGACTGTTTGACTCTGCACCTTTCAACAGACAGTGGTTGCTAGCACCCATCTGGACAGGATTCCCAAAATGAGCCCAAGCACCCCTAAAAAATAAGGTTTTAACATCAGGCAAAGCAGCTGATGTCAATACATGGGCTCTTCAAGCTGCAAATACTAAAATAGCTCTTCCACAAACTTAGACACCTTAGACAGGATTATTGGGGGAGGGGGGGTGTGATTTTTTTTTTTTTAATAACAGCAGAGAAAATGAAGTCAAAGCATAGGACATCTGCTGTCTGAAACCTCTATCATCAAAGAACAGATAAACTGCAAGAAGGGAGTCGATACATTTCTGCTACATTGGAAAAGACATTTTGTATCCCTTGCAATACAACTCCAAACCCTGAAAATATTTACTTCTCAATTTTTTCCTACTTAGAAAGTATTTATAAAATAAACACCTTATAGGATATCCTGATTACCATCAAAATCTATCTCTGTCTATCACTAGCCTCTGAGAAAGCTGAAGACACAGAAGAAAAGTCCTTTAACTAAAACAGATACAACCGTGGTACCCAGAGTACCAAATGGCAAAGTAATACCATGAAACCAGTTAACAAGACTACTGGCTCCAGGTGCTAATAAAAAGTATAAATTAACATAAGTTGCAAGTTCACCTTCTTATTGCAAAAGCTATCAAAACTTCAGAAGAAGAAGAGTATATTTGATGGCAGAAAGTTTGATCAATTGGAGAAGGCCCTGGGGGAACACCTTATTGCAGCCTTCCAGCACCTGAAAGGTGCCTATAAGAAAGCTGGGGAAGAACTGTTCACAAGGGCATGGAGCGATAGGACAAGGGGTAATGGTTTTAAACATGGTAAGGGGAGATGTAGGTTGAATATTATGAAAAAGTTATTCAATATTAGGGTTGTGGATCATGGTCGCGGGTTGCCTAGGGAGGTGGTGGAGGTCCCATTCCCTGGAGATGTTCAAGGTCAGGCTTGATGGGGTTCTGAGCAACCTGACCTAGTAAAGATGCCCCTGCTCACTGCCAGGGGGTTAAAGGTCCCTTCCTACCTAACACATTTTGTGGTTCTATGGTACTAATCATTGTTGCTTGTACCTGTATAATTCTCCTTAGTGATTCTGCCCCCACAACAACCTGGAAGCACCACAGGAGTACCAGCTTCCGCTGTCAATGAGCCTTCTTTCCCCTCCAAATACTTATGTGCGTGCAAGCACTTTGCAGAACAGCGTTTGGCTATAAAGGCCCGTGTACACCTCAGTAGGTGTACTTGGTACAGCAGGCCCATCCAAGCACAGGTTCACTCAAGTTTTACATCAGCAAGGATGGAGAGCAAAAACGACATGTTTTTCCTTAACTCACAACAATATAATGATGATTTGGACCCACAGGCTACACAGAGGCCGTCAGCAGGAGGACCGAAGTGATCCCCCCAGACTGGACTCAGATACCTCTCTACAGATGGAAATACAAGTATATAGGGGAGCTCTCAATTTCTCCTTGTAAGTTTTCCAACTACGAGCTAGCACTGAAAATAATCCAGATGAGGCAGCCACTGCACAGATATATCTGTAGGTTTAACATGCATTCTTAGCACTCAGCACTGTCCAAGACCATTCCTCTCCCAATCCCATCCAACCCTACTTTTTTACTTAATCTAGCAGGCAGTCACTGATAAAGCAGCACACCTGACACAAAAGTACTCGGCTTCTTCTCCATACCCAGGCTGACTGTAACAGAGAAGTTGATTAATTTTGTATTAGCTAGATACACAACTGAAAGTAAATCCCAAGCCATTGATTATACCAGTAGAACAAGCAGATAAGGCATTTTCTTTTCATGCCTCTCATACTTAATTATACAAAGGTTCTACCCACAAGGACTGTAAGAAGTCAGCTGAGCACAGCTATGGGACTTTTTAATTATTTTTTCCCTATGTATGATTGCTTACGTTCCTTAACTATAAAATTAATATAAGATTCTAGCTCACCATGGGTTTCTTTCCAGATAATGAGGAAAACAGTTGTTTATCTGAAGGCATTCACTCCGTTTATCTTGTGTTCATAACTAATTATCAGGCAATGATGGTTTCACTGAATATACAGAACCGTATGAAGACCATGCCTGTAAACAGCTGGCTTTATCTGCTGTTTGTAAGCAGAGTTATTCAAAGGCATTTAACATATAGTAGTCTCCATCACGTTGATTTTATTAGCCAAGCAGAGACTCTCATCACGTTAATCACTACCTCCTTAGCAGAATAAAAAGACTAGAGCTTGAAGACAAACCAAAACAAAACTGCAAGGCCCCCCGAGCTGTAAAACCAGTAGCCCGTGCCACTATACCCATTGGTGTTATTAACTAAACAGATAAAATTGTAGATATGAGGAGCAAGTGACTTGTGCAGCATCCCAACGGCAAGCTTATACGTCTTCCTGATTAGCTTCATTCAATTAGGTCTTCTTAATTGCTCATATGCTAAAGCTCATTAAATGAAAAATAATATTGCTTTCCTGCAGGTTGTGCACTTGAGAATTGAAAAACGGACACCACAGGCGTGTACCTTTGAGATCCTGCCCAAGAGATTTCAAAGAGCAGTCACAGCCCATCGAAAGCAGAGCACACTGCTATCTTGTGTGGCTGTCAGATCCTCAATCTCATTGTGAGCTCTGGGGCAGAATATTTCTCATTTTCCTGTTAAACAAACCCTTGGTCTTCCCTTTAGCTTTATTATATAAACCCATAACTAATGCAGCCCAGACAGGTGAAATAGCACCACTTCAGAGGACTACACTTGCAACCTTTTCAGTTCTCATTGGGAAGTTTCTCACTCCTCCTCTCTTCATCCAGAAATTATTCCAGCACATTTCTGAACAGAAACTCTCCATCCAGAAATTATTCCAGCACATTTCTGAACAGAAACTCTCCAATACTGCCAAACCACATGACATGTAGAGAGAAGCATGATTTTAGCAGATGGTACTGTTGTATAAAAAAGCACAATCAAGTTTTTGGGTGGGTTTTGTTTATTTTGGTGGGTTAGTTTTCCATTTAAAAAGCATACAAGTAACTTCAAGTTGATGCTTTTATTCCCACCTCTATCAAGTGAAAGTATTGTCTTCACATCCTTAATGCTCAGTGAGAATTGGAGATGCCCCATTTAATCAATTTCCTATCTGAAGAAAGACACTAATCCATATCAACATCGTTGACTGATTAATGTCTGCTATGGAAATAAATCTGAGGTTATGAAAATTTGCTAGAGTTGCCTATATTATTAAAAAAAAGCAGATATATAGCATGTTCAAGTGCAAAAGATGTACAAGATTATTTTTTTCTCCTCCTACCCAGCCCAAAAGCAACCAGGAATGGATCAAATGGACAGATAACTCAGAAGATGTACATACTTGTGAAAAACTTCAAGCTTCCTCCCCTAATTTACAATAGGCTACTTGCAAAATGAGACAGGATTTACAATATTTTAAATAAATAAATATTCTTTCTTGTGCTAGAAACTCCTATACTGGATGCAGGCAGGAAAAAGGGCTCAAATAACCCTTAAAACACTTCTCAGAAGGGAAACATCCCAAATATCTCTCTAGAGCCAAAAATTTCCCAATCTACATTGATAAAACACTAGATACCATAGAATTACAGGTAATGAATGGTGCAACCCTTATTCTAAACTCTGAAGTAATTATCCTAATGAACATCAGCTCCAGGAGACTATTTCCTCCATCTGAGAGCGGGACTCATTTAATTTTAGAGGGATTCTCTACACTGAGAGCTGATAATGTGGGGCAGGGTTCTGGGGGCACATACCCCACTTGCATCACACAAGGGTTCACATTCAGTGAGCATGTTTACAGAATGGACCAACATTGCAAGCAAGACTTATCTGGAGACCCCCAATTTAGAGTCAGGTGTCCTATTATTCACTGCTTTTATTGCAAATAAGCAGAGAAACAAAATACAAACATTTTTGAAAGGTGTTATTTACGTAACTTAATCTAACACTAGCAATTGTCATAGAATCTCATTAAAAAGTCTAATGAGTAGCATGGTAGAATCCCAGACATTTTATTTTTAACATTTTAGGGGGAGGGGAAAGTCTGGTGAGTTAAGAATTATTTCCAAAAGTGAGTAAAACCTATTGTTTTAAAAGATGGGAGCGAACAATACAATCACCGTGAACTCCTAAAAATAAAAACACATCAACTCCTCTGTCATTCAGTACCATTGTCAGCAATACTGGGTGAAACAGAGAGCCCACTGTTGATTTTTCTGAAATTTTTCAAAACTTACTGTGGTGTTTTGTTGGGGTTTTTTGGCTGTTATGTTTTGGTTTGTTGAGTAATGAATTTTTGCCCATGATAACTATTAGCAGCCTGCATTGGACAACTAGTCACCAAGAAAACAACAGAAGTACCTTCTCCAGCACGACCAATGCGATATCGGGCAACAACAGATGCCTTGTTTTAAGACTGGACCATCCAGAGGTTTGGATGAAGCTTTTAATGAGGGAGACCCCTAGCTCCTTACAACTGCAACTTCCTCTTTAGGACCCAACAATTAAACCTGTTTAATATAATGACTTACTTCTAAACAAAGTTGATTAGTCTCATTTGACTTGTGGAGAAGGTCAAATAATTAACTCCTGCCCTATTATATATCCTTAAATTCAGGGAACCACTTTGCAGTAACAGAATTATACGTAGCTGCTCAAAGCAATGATGTTCCAAAATGAGATGATACTACTAACAGAAAACCCCTCTTGTCAGTATAATTGAGTAAACACAAACAGCTCATTCTAGCAAATAAGGAGGAAAAGTAATTATTTTGGCAATAACTTGTTCATCTCAACAGATAGTACCACAGAGCAGGATTTGACTTACTTTAAGGGACAAATAAATCAAGTACTATTTATTTAACATTTTGTAATTCTGTGATTTACTATTCCATCAATATTGGAAGCAAAATAATCAGTAGCTAAAAAAAAATAAATCAGTGACTAGAACTATGATATTACAGTACGGGATCAAGCAGAGCAAACAACGTAAGCAAGTTATTTACCTCTCTGCAGGAATGTGTTTTAAAATGTCTGACAGTTTGCAATACCTTGAATAAAAACACCTTTTAGATGGTTCCAAAACAAGAACCCATAATGTTTATCCCTACTGAATTCAAAACAGAAAACTGAAATGGCACTGAAGGTAAACACACTCAAAATCATAGCACTATGTCCACTCTTCAGTGAAAATCAGCTTTCTAGGATGATTTGGACTAGATCTGTACAGCCTTCAAATCATCCTAGAAATCCCATTTATCAGTAAACCCAATTTGAGAACACCATTTCTCTCCCTTGCTTTTATTCACCTCCTCAGCCCTTCACTTTGCAATCAGGCTTAACTAGGTGCATCAGGATAACCTGACATTAAGTACTTGATATCTGCTCATTGTAGCCTACGTACATAAACCATTCATCTCCACACCAATTTAAGGCTTGCCATGCCTCAATACACTGTCTAATAAACACTAGAGTGAAGGACAGAGTGTTTTTTATTTTTTTAAGCCTAACTCAGTAAGACCCTCAAACATTTTTGGTTTTATTCTGTTTACTCAAAAGTTTTCCTTTCACAATCTATGGAAGAATTTTAATCTTTCAGCAGCGACTCCCTAGAATAGATGAGAGGACATTTACCTGGGAGGAAGCCCCACTTTCGTTTGATTACATCTGTGAATGTGGGCACAAGTCTTCAAGACAAATACAATTTCCAAATCTATTTGCTCTATTAAATTCATAATAAATTTTAATGTCAGTAGTCTTACCTGTGCAAAAGTCAAAAGGCATTTATTCACTTGACACTGTAAGCCAGAGTTACAAACCACAGTTATTTCCAAATGTATGCTAATATTTGTGGGAAAATAGGGGGAGGCTGTTTGGTGAGAGGAGGTTTTGGTGGTTGGTTTTGGTTTAGGTTCAAACCCCCAGCTGTTTCCCCACCACAGGCATTCCATATAAATCCCCAGCAATTGCCTGAGCTTACATGAGCTTTAGTCAAGAAAAACACCGTCTATATTTAATGATAGACAACAGCTGAACAGTAATGATCCCCCTAATCTGGAAATGATTACTGTAAAATGAACGCATTAAAATGAGCCGAGAGTGCTCATCCTTCACAATTATTGCCCAAACACATGACTCTGCTCCCACTACACACACTGCAGCAGATACTGTTTGAACTCAGGCCCTGCAGAAGTTCTGACCTGGAAGTGCTGTAAAAGTCCAGTCCCTATTTGAATCCTTCCAAAGCAGGAGTCCATACTCACCAAGTAATCAACAAAAAGGTCAAGAACAGCTCTGAAAAGATTTCACACTTCTTTTTTTCCCAGAACAACTTAATTATAGGACTATTGATCTTTTTCTATACTAATTACTTAAAATTTCTTATTTATTGCTATTGCAATTGGAGGTGTCCTTGCAATAACCCACTGTACAATCACATCTTAGCCACATAATAAACCAAAACACTTATGCTTGTTATTGATGCCATTAAAAATGCTGCTCCTGATAATTACAGTTCAAATAATAGTTCATTTAATTGAACTGAAGCAAAACTGGTCATTTGAAGTCATTCAAAACTCGCAATTCATAATGCACAGGGCATATGCTCTAATGGACACAGCTATGAGTCAGTTCTTGTCATGTGAAAGTCAAGTCATAATCAAGTTTTGATCAAGTTGAAGTTCCTGTGCCTTGTTTTAAGCAGGTACTTCTGATCAAAAATTTATTAAACTGAAGCATAGAAGGGATGGGAAGGTTATTCCTATCACAGCTTATTTGTCAATACACGACAGTCTCCTATAAAAGTTCAGAAGATAATTCTTACTGCTGGACTGAGCGAGACAAGGAAAATAGAGATGAGAATTTGGGAAAGTGTTATGAGAGCAGAGGGACGGCAAAGCACACGAGCAAAAAGAATATGCAGCTCGCCAAGCTACCAACAAACTTCAGTGGCAGAAAAGAGAACCCCAAAGATAAGAGATCATTATTATGCACAAAGAAGGTATTTACAAAAGACTGAGCATGAAAAAAGGATGTGCACCCCAACTCCCAGCCAGCAGGAAAAGGAGGAGTCTGAAGAAAGAGGAAGTTTCTCCCTGACTTTAAAGAGGCTATTAAAAGAGAAAAGTTAATGGACTCTGGAAAAACTTGTGTTTCTGCTTAGAAATTATCTGCATTTCAATTCATACCTCACTCCATCCCTCCCATGTCCTGTGGCTGCAATGAAGTCTCCATTACTGAGCACTGCAACTTGGGAGTTTCCCAGTGGCTCAGGTTCCTCTCCTCTCCCCAGACCTGTTGCTTCATCTTCAGAAAATGCTTTTAGAAAGGGTTATTCTGAAAATGAGCTGGAGTAAAAGAAAAAAAAACCCTCCAACTTGTGCTCTGAAAACTGTATTTCAATACCATAACTTAGGTACATAACCCAACTAATCATGCAGTACAAAACTTGCTTATTGGAACCTATCTATGCTTGCAGGCTACTCACCAACCAAGCTCAACCCTGAGCAGCTCAAAGCTTCCTTCTGTATCAACACAAATGGCCTGCTGCTGTCATACTTCTTATTGTTAAAAAAAGATTACTAGGCTCCCAAGTCACACCCAGCAACTCTCAGTTCCCAAACTATCACTATTTATACAATATGCAAATACAAACAAGCCAGCACCATAGTTCCAATAAGAATAAAAATTAAGCAGGCAATGTAAATGGCAGACCATGATATGAACAATATGGCACTAGGGGACACAGGCAGATTTTAAATTCTGTCCTTTGTATGTTAGCCTTTTGCTAGTCCAGTTACTGCTCTTCAAAACCAATTTCAACTGACTTTCTCTAAAGTTATTTTAACAAATAGCCAAGTTAAAATATTGACATTTGTTCTTAATTAAGGGCCTCCTAGTAAAGAAACTAGTATCCTGCTCTGCAAACGTGTTTATGCTGAACAGAAAGCTGGAATAAAACAAAAGAAGCAGGTTCTGCTGATCGAGCTGGAGGCGTCACAGCAATTCAGCAGGTAACCAGGAAAAGGATTTGCTATATGAGTGCAGATGGAATTTCTCTCCTGAGGAACACCATCAGAACCCATGGAACCACACAAAAAATACCAAAGCGACGACTGCTTGGAGTCATAATTTGAAGAATTAAATTGGCAGCATCTCATCTACAGCAAGTGGATTCTCTTTACATGGACATTAAGAATGAGCATGCGTGCAAGGAGCACCTCGGCAGGTAATTCAAGTCCAGAGGGAAAGATGCCAGTACAGCTAGATCAAGCTCTGTGCAGGAAAGGTGGTTGCCTTCAATGTCTTTATACTATTCAGAACAGAAATGCAAAATGCATGTGCGCATACACACTTTACATTAATACATACACGTCTGTGATTAGATTCACAGTATTTGTGAGCAAAGAATTTTATTGCAGAATAAACACAAAGAGCAGTTGCAGTATAATGCTCAGTACCCAGCCCCCAGCCTCCCACAATCACAAAGGGAATCTCCCACATCAGAGGTAGCATTGGCCTATTTGCATCATGCCAGTGCACAGTCTCTCATGGCCAAAATAAATTAGTTTCAATCAAAGTGAGAAATCTGGACATGAGATGGAGACCACTGACAGAGTTTTGAGAAAACCTGACTCACTCACCCTAATTCTATGCCAAAACACTAAATTGTTAAATGCATAGAGATACATCTCTCCACTGAAAATTTTCAAACATTCCCATTAAAGTACAGAAACGACCAGTATAGGGGTTCACGCTGCTCAACACATATGCTCTGTGGCTATAAGCCAACATATGAATGCAGAGACACAACTGTGGCTGACTTTTAGGAGCTCAGCCTAATATTATCAGTCATAATTCACTCACTGAAAGTCCCAAAGGCCCAGGCATTTTTACAGAGGACACTCAAGCTGTGACCATGCGCTTTCACTAGCCAGACCTGGCCTTCCCTTCCTAGACATGAATCCTACCTTAAGGGCACCCAACCTTTGGAGGAGAAGCACCAGCTCAGTGTTCACAGCTTTCCAACATCAAGGGATAGCTCAGCCAGCCAAATCCTAGGAGCCTCAAAGAACATTGACACTTGCAAATGTATCATTCAGGCAATCCAACATGTAACACCTTGTTTGCCAAAGAATGAAGTTGAGGAGAAAGAACTTGGTAAGCCAGTGCCTAAAAGAGGCTCATTCCTAGTTCGATCCCACAGTCTGGTTGTGCCAAGGATACTGGGATCTGGGATTTATTTATTTTCAACAAGTGGCATCCTGCCTCATGCACCCCAGCACCATCACAGCGCTGAAATTTGCACATTAACTAAGATGAACCTTGTTTCTGATGCCTGTATTCCATTAATTTAACTCGCCTCTCACCAAAGGAAAATTGATCTTCTGCAGATTCAAAGCGTTGCAAGAGATACTTCAAGACATCCTGTGAATCACACTTCGCAGAACTCAACCCTTCAGAGAAACGAATGGCTGAACTCAAAACATCAAGGACAACTCTTCTCCCTGTAGGATCACAATAGCCAAGTGCGAGAGCTCCCAACCAAAAGCAGTGAGTTTCCCTGAAACTGGCAAGTTACTCATGTTCTGAAGAACAGAAGCTTTCCCAGGCAGCCCTCAGGCAAGCACCTATTTGCATTTCTCATCCCTTGCTACATATTTACAGTATAGGGCTCTGGGAATAATAAATGACCTACATGTATTCAAATATGCATTTTCCTAAGTTAATTTCATGCCCAACAGTAATATATCAATATCTGAAACTATTTTTAAAGCAGCCCCTTAGAGCAATTTGTGAGGGTCTTATTCAATATTTGTAGCATAGGACTCCGTTAAACTGAATTAAGAGACAGTAACTATTAGAGAGGGCCCCATGCAGCAGAAAAGCAGCTGAAGCAGCTTATGCCTGAACAATCCTGGCAGCAAAAGTAAATTGCAGTTGTGTTTTAACAGGCAGACCCTTATTTTACAAAGCAATCTCCAGTTTGGGGTAAAGACTGTGTAAATGGCCATTCCCTACATTCTGATGTAAAGTAAAATTTAAAAACCTGCTTAACCCTTATCCAAATACATATTGTGCTTCATAAGCAAACCTTCTGTCTAGCTTCAACTGATTCTTATTTCAAATGCCAGCACTAGCTATAGATGGACCTACTCTCAGTCAGTTCAACACCTTCAGAGACTTGAGTTGACAAGAGATGTGCTACCGCCTCCCTGGCACGGCGTGCCTTGCAAAGTCTGAGCTTCCATTTGCAAATTGAGTGAGAATAGAGCTTTCCATTGCCCCTAACTCAACGGTTGCTGTGAAGCCCTTCTCAACTTGGCATTGCCCTCCCCTGCTGCAACTTATCAGTTGCAGGTGGCTATAGAAGCGAAGTTGTCCCACGTTTCAGCACCACAGCCTGCCACCAATGCACAAAATACACTTCACTGACTAACTCCGGTAGACACAGCAAAGCACAGCTGACATCAGAAAAAACTGTCAGGATGTCACCTGGACACAATGCACATATGCCAGGAACCATGGTCAAGAGAGAAATTCAGCCCAAGACACAATGCACATATGCCAGGAACCATGGTCAAGAGAGAAATTCAGCCCAAGAGCCACAGAGCAGCACTACCGCGACCATGAAGGGCAGGAGGACCTACTTTGCAAGGGCAGCCTACAGAAACGTGTTTGTTTAGTGTAGCAAGCAAAGAACAAAGACGGGGAATTACTGTTCTCTAAATGTTCCTTTGGCCAGAGAGCAGAACCACCAGTGATGGAAACACATTACCTGAACTGAAGGATTATGCAGGCACTATCAGCTTGCTATGAATAAATTGTCTCATTTTCTACGAGACGATGACATTGAGCCAAACGAACAAATGAGATTCTGGGGAAACTTTCTAGCAAGTATAGGAAGAAGGCAGCCTAACTATTTCCAAAGCAGTCGTTGATAAAGTTTTTAAGTCTATTTTGTAACATCATTAATTGCTGTGGCTGACTCAGGAGGTCAAGCAAAAACATCTCAACTAGAGAAAGTATGAGCTAATGGAATAAAATGCAGCGAGAGATGCATGCAACAGACTAAATACGCACAGCTACAACCACGTAAAGAGATTATTTCCATGCTAGATGGAAAGAAATAGGTTATAATTTCTGCTGTAATTGATTTTTCCTGTTTGCAGTCATGATTGTTCTGCTGTTAAAATAATGACAGTTTTTAAATTCCAATTGCTAAGAGAGTGCATCTTTTATAATATATATGTTAAATTACAAATCCTGTTATTGCAAATTAGAACTACTCTACCAGTCCCAAGCATACCAAATTCTTTGCAATGATGTAAGTACATAACATAGTTTTCTATTCAGCTGCCAGAAATATATTTCAAAGTAATCACTCTTACAAGCATCACCTCATTAGCTGGGTGGCATTTGTTGAGTACCCACTATCCCACCCTGGTTTATATTTACTGTCATATCCTTTCTTCTCTATTATCACATTACGATATTCACTCCAAGTACCTGAAGATATTAGAGATACTCGTAACTAACTTTACACTTTCCTGAACATGGGGGGCAGGGAAGGGAATCAGTTCATTCTCGGGTTTGTATCAGGGTGCTCCATGTTCTTCAAGCAACAGCATTTCTGAACTCCCACTTGCCCCAGTAAACTAACCCTACTCTTGCCTACATGCATCAAACCTATATTAATGCAAAAACAAGGTCCCCTCTGTTCAGACCATGTAAGAGAAGATTATGATTCAAGAGAAAGACAAGTTTGGATGTGTGCTGAACAAAACGGCACGAGCCAGGACAAAGCAATCCAAAACAAATGACACACACAAAAATACAAAAACATCCCCAGAAGGAATATCATGATGTGACTGCATTAGCAGTGATCACTGCAAACTCGTCTGAAACACTGTCTTTGACAGAAATGGGGAAATTCCAAAAATCTAAGTTAATGCACTAAAAGAAAGCCTGGAAAGCCCCAATACTATCCAAACACTGCCTCCAAAGTTGTAGATATTTGGAGTAGATGCACTCACAAGATTTAGACCCGACTAAAATGTTTTCATGTGTTCTCCATTTCTGAGTGGCATGAGTGAAAGTTTTATTGGCAAGTTTTCACAGAATTATTGCAAGTGCTTGATAGAAACAGCAAATAAAAAGTCAGACTGGTGCAAGGCAATTAAAAAACTAAGAAATGTAATTAGCTGAATTTCTGCTGCCATTGCTATCTGTCAGTGATGCTTTTTTCACCTGCTCACAATGAACTCCTGACAGAAGGAAGAAGTTGCACTGACTCTCTCCTACCAAGCGACCCACTCAGGCAACGAACAGCTACGTGAACAAAAGATCCCAAACTGCAGCTACATGTTGACAACTGTTTTAAGGAAGGAAGTTGCTATACATTTGCAGTCACACTGTCACTGATGAACAGCAGCTATAGAGGAAACCACAGACAAGTATCTTTCCCTTCCTCTAACTCACCTGTAACAAAAAGGTGGGATCTGCATGCTTTTGACATCAATTAACATGGGAGTTTGTCATGTAAGGAGGAGAAAGGAACAGAAAGTGATACCTGAGGAACCTTTTTCCTGTTATGAATTGCCATACTGTTTAATGCTATACCTTCAGGGCCATCTGTGCCAGCGTTTACACAATTCAGCATTTTTCAAGTGCAATTAGAAATTGGAATTCAACTGAAATTCATAATGTTATTTTGATCAAAGATGCCTTTTGAAGCAAATGGTATCACATTCCCTCATGAGTACAATCAAGATCACAGTAGAAAGTATTGCTTTATGTTTTCAGCCTACCACACACACTCTTTTTCATGACCCCAGAATAGACACAGGCCAGCACAGTCTTATCATCCCGATTGCCTCTCTATCCCCCTTCAACTTGTTCCCACTGCTCGCCAGTATCCCCTTACTCCAGTGCTGCTTAACACGCCAGGGGACATCCGGCTGCCAGGCAGCCTCTTCTCCCTTAAATCTAGCCTTTTGCTGCTTAAAGAGCACTTGACAGCCATCACCGAGTCCAACGTTGCAAAGCGTAATGGCATCGCTCCTCCACTATAATAAATGATTAAAAAGCAAGCTAATTGTATCCGAGCATAGATCAAGTATCTGAAATACAAGCAGCTCATGCACTTCGCTTCAGCGTCAAGAATGACAGCTATAATGACAGTGTGCAAAGATGGATAAAATGAAATTAGTTTTCTTGTATATTATGGACATCAAATACAATGGAGGGTTGGGCTGGGGGATGGAAAGGAATAAAAGCATATTTAGAGAACAGTAATAGAGCAAGAAAAGTATGCTTTCTACTTCATACAAAAAAAAAAGGAAAATTCAAGTAGCGTTGAATCCTTCTCACAAAAGCAAAACTACTGTACTTCATAACTGCCAAAATAGTTTCCTAAAAGAAAACCCATCTGCAAGTCATAAGCACGTACTATTACAGCTTACCTACATGGAAGGCATAAGTGCCACTTACAAGGAGCAGCTTCATTACAAACTTTCTGAAACCGTACTTGGTTCTTATTTATTCTCCTCATTGTTTTTAAGAGCATTTAAGAACAAGTCCAAACTCTTCAACTTTTTACAACTGTTCAAAAAGAATAAATCCTAATCAGTTATCTAGCTCTCCAATTTCTTATTGCTTCAGATAACTGGTATAACACGCTTCTGGTATTCCCAAGTAAATTCAACAAAGATGCTGTAAGGATAAGTATGAGCTATTGGCGCCTTATTTCAGTGTTTCTGAAGTATTGTTTTGCTAGAAGACCCTCATTGGGCATATTTTCTAAAGTTTTTGGTCAGGTATGTATCCAGCCCATTAGCAATTCTCTCTCAAACTCCCATTCCAAGTGCTGTAACCATCGATTTACAAATAAAGCAAGGTAAAGTATTTGTTCAATGAGTAAGAGGAAACAAATTTTTACACTCGAGTCCAATACTGAGTAATTGTAACTGAAGAGTTTATATTGCCAGGTAAATCAGCAGCTCTGTACAACACAATCACAGGTAGATGCTTAAAATCATGACAACATACCCAGCTCTATCTTTATTGTAACCTCTCTCCCCTGCCAAGTATCAAAATACTTTTCCAAGCAATGATTCAGGGTTGCAGGGGGCTGCGTGTGTGCGCACTGGAGGGGCGGTGTAAGAATTACAATGAAATCAAAGAATCATCCCCACCCCTCCCACAGCTACACACCCACAACAGCAAACTTACCTTCATCATTCTGGGCCAAACAACCTGCTAAGACAGTAGCAACCGCAGTCCCTACAGCTAACCATTTCCAGAGACAAAACTGCTGTAACATTTTTTGTCAAACTTCACTCAAGGCAGATCTGAAAGAGAAAGATTTAATACACATATTAGTCAAGGTGAGCGATTACAAACTCTCACACAGGTAGTGATGTATGTGTAACTACACACAGCATATTTTGGCTATAAGAGTGTTACATTGCTTCTGTTCAAACAAGGAAGATTAATGCCGTTAGCCTCAATGCAACTTGATAATCAAGTATGCACAGGCCTCCAGGGAAAGAAAATTGAAATTTCTTGCTTAAATTTCGTGTAATTTCCATGATTTCCGTAAAATAAAACAATTGTGCTATTCTTCCTGCTTTAGCTTCGTGCTTTCAGGCACTTTGTGAAATGACTGTACGAGAGAAAAAGTCCACTTATTAAACCAGTGTTCAACTACAAAAGTTCAGCAGGGACCCAGTATGCAGAGATAGTGCCCAGTAGAGCCTCGCCCAGGGAAGAAGAGGGCTATCTGCACAGACGTGCTTCTTGAATGAGACACACTGTTGGTTCATGCCCAGCAAAGGAGGAAAAAAACAAAGACCCCGCATGTACAAAAGCCCAGGAAAATAAACTGGCCAAGACAGGTCTGGATGAACTCCAGAGCATAGTTAGTGTGAGTAACATTATAAAGTTACCTAAAGCTGTGCTTTATTGTTCCAATAAAGAGAATTAGCATATTTCTGTAGCCCAGAACTGAATTATTTAAAAATATTCCTTCACATTTAAAAACATTGTGACAAATACAATGGACTTCCTAGCAACAGAAGCATGAAACTGAGAGAGACTTACAGCAGTATAAAAACAAGCTGCTGTATAAAAAGGGTTTAAGTGCCGTCGATTTTCCGAAACAAAGCACTTGACTCGGATTTCATTGCCATTTTCTGCTTACAACTTTCTATCGTGGTTACAAAACTGCTGTATTTCATTCCAAGCCAAACAGACTATTACTCCCCACTTAACAGCCTCAGCATTAACACCATCTGATCCCCCATCAGTGAGACTTCATTGAAGATAGGATATCATTTTCCTTCCACAAGCCGAGCTTATAGAAAACACAAATGGATGGACAATAGCAGCTAATTCACACAACACACACACATAGAGAAAAATATACTTAGGGCATACAGACATCCTTTCAGATCGCTCTCAATAAGCGATAGCTTCATTAAGTACTGGACATGCCAAAAATTTCCTTAAGACCTGAATTTATTCCAAATCATACCACTTTGCAAAGCATTTTGGTTAACACGAAGGTAATAGTACTATGATCATAGAATCATCTTGGTTGGAAAGGACCTTTAAGGTCATCAAGACAAACCATTAACCTAGCACTGCCAAATCTAACCACTAAATCATGTCCCCAAGCACCACATCTACATATCCCCTCCAGGGATGGTGACTCCACCACTTCCCTGGACAGCCTATTCCAGTGATTGACAACCCTTTGGATGAAGAAATTTTTTACTAACATCAAATCTAAATCTCCCCGGTGTAACTTAAGGCCATTTCCTCTTGTCCAATTGCTTGTTACTTGGGAGAAGTAACATCTGCCTCACTAGACCCTCCTTTCAGGTAGTTGTAGAGAGCAATAAGGTCTCCCCACAGGCTCTTCTTCCCCAGAGCAAAACCCCAGTTCCATCAGCCACCCCCCATCAGACTTGTACTCCAAATCCTTTACAAGCCTTGTTCCCCTTCTCTGGACCTACTCCAAATGAGGTGCCCAAACCTGAACACAGCACTTGAGGGGTGGCCTCACCAGTGCCAGCACAAGTCCCTTCCTCCATCCTACTGGCCGCTCCATTGCTGACACCAGCCAGGATTCTGCTGGCGTTTTTGGCCATCCGGGCACACTGCTGCCTCACACCCAGCTGGCTGTTGACGAACACACCCCAGGTCCCTCTCTGCCAGGCAGCTCTCCAGCCACTCTGCCCCAAGCCTGTAACACTGGCAGGAGTTGGTGTGACCCAAGTGCAGGACCTGGCACTTGGCCTTGCTGAACAACATAAACCACTGCTCTTCAAAAGAGCACAAAATGAGTATGTGTTAAGAGTTCTGGAGGGAAACCTGCTGTGTTTCTTTTCAAAAGGGTAAGGAAAGCAAGCAGTGAAATTTCATAAGCCAGACTGTGCAGCCCTTATTTACTTAAATATTTAAAGTTCCTAGGTGACTGACACTATATACCATATTTAGCCTGCTTTCAATGGCAATAGATCCCTGGGCAGGATCTATTAGGATCCCTTACACTACAAACAAAGCTCCATTTTTAATTTGCAAAGACATGGATTGCAGTTGACATTTTCTTGCAGAGTTTTTTAATACCAACACTCGCTATTTCAAATGGCACTGTCAAAATAAAGGGGAGCAGCAAAACCATTTAAAATCCTACACCACACACACTGCTCCACTTTTCATTCTGGGGTTAAAAATGAAGAGAGGTTTTTCCAGTCTCCATCGTTGTGCAAGTAGGACTCTTCCCACCCTGTTCAGCAGCAGTAGGTCACTGCAGGCAGTTAGGTGCGGCATACAGGCAGCATTTTCAGGAAGAATTTAAATATTATACATCAAGCAAGGAGGCAGCTTGCGTCTAATTGAAGCAGCAGTGCAGAGCTCATGGGACTGTTCATTTTCATTTCGGCTAGAGGAATGTCAGTCTTGACAAAACAGCTCAAGGTTACAGGAATCAACAAATTCAAGCCACGTAATAGTATGTAGGAACAATACAAAAGCATCCAGCCTTCCTTCTTTCTCCTCCACCTCTTCCACTGGCACTTCAACAACAGTTTGTGTCCCGAACTCCAGCAACAGTTTGTGTCCCGAACTCCAGCAGAGACAGCTCCTATGACACTTTCAGACCATTCCTAAAGGGCCTGTTGTTTCTACACATGTGAATAGACCAGAATCAATAGCAATGATCCATGAGAGAAAAAAAAAAAAAAAGAATATTTTAAGGCTTGCTATGTAGCTGTGATAAAGAAGCTTCAAGCCCATCAGGTATGTTACCAGTAACTTAACACAAGTCCATTCATTACACCCATAGAGAAAAACAGCAGCTAGTTCTTCCTCGAGAAAAAGAAATAATGAACCCCTTATTCAAGGAACTTTGCCCATGTTGCTGAAAAGTGGCTGCTTCTTCCCTTCTGCTTTCCAAAATGCTCCTCTGTTTACTGTTACCTCAATTTCCACTTAGCCAATTCAGAAGTTAATTTGGATTTTGCAAGGACACCTTCAAAGAACAGAAACTACTTGCACCACGCTATATGCTACATAGCTACTTTTAAACAAAGGTTGAGTGTCTCCACACTGCCCAAATGATCCAAATTAATCCAGTGCAGTAGTCTGACTTCTGGGAACATTTGAAGATGTGAACTCATCACTGTTTTCCCATTCCCTGTTGTGTTCCCCACCATTAAGAGCGACTCCTAAAAGAATTGGGCTCTGTTGCTTTTTGGATGCCACATTGGGTGGTGTTTGCTGTCAAGTGCTTCTAACCTTCTACACCTCAACACAGAAACAAGTAATTCAGGACTCTATCTTAATTCCTTCAGGTCAGCCTAAGGAAAATCACATCCCTATGCAGATTACATGTTATAAGACTAGAAAGAAACCCACACACACACTTCAGAGGCCTCTGGTATTTCATCTTACAACCTTAGGAAAAAAAAAAATCCAGATCTCCAATCACGATGTTCTATTTTGGAAAGTTATTCAGAGCTCAACTGACACCCTTTAGTTGAGTCTATGCTGGAGAGATTTTAGGACAGAATCTTGACAGGTTTATTTTTGATTTTGATGAAATGTCAAGTAAACCATGAGTATAGCAACACTGATGCTCTAAGAATAAGCATCTCTATATAAAGCTGTAATGTAATAGTATAAAAATTGGCCCCCCTTTTTCTTCCAATTTGTACCAGAAAAAAACCCTGGTATGAAGTACAGAAAGCAAGAATATTCTTGTTAAATAAATTCTGCCAACTCAGAAATAGCTCACAACAAGGCATGGGTTACTACAGAGTCCCCAAAGTCACTCTCTAAGAAACACGGTGTTGAACGTTAGATACAAGGGCTGACAGAGCAAAGGACAATTATGAACTAATGACAGAAGGAAGATCTGTAAAGTAAGAACATACAAATGTGTCCATAAGGCTATTTTCCTGAAAAACATTCTAGCATTGCTACAGCAGAATTTGAAAGTTTGACGTTACCATAGGCAACGAGAAGTTACACACTTAAGAAGAATGAACTTTAAAAGAAAAATAAAAAGAATTAAAGTTTAGGGGAATTTCAGTTCCTGGCATGTCTGTGTTTAAAAAAAAAAAAAGAAGAAAAAAGAAAAAAAAAAGAAAAAGTTTCAATAATTCTCTCTCTGGAGCATTCCCTCTTTGACAGTACAGCTGTACCGAGAAACAAAAATACGCACAGATTTTCCCAGCGGAGCGGCAGCAGCAGCCGATCACTGGAGATGTTTACTGCTCAACTGCAGCAAACTGGCATAATCACACTCCAAGGAGCAATCATGTCTCACTTGTGGCATGCCCCCATCCCTTCCCCTCTCACCAGCGTAGCTACTGAATCAGTCAAAACACCAACTAGTTATGAAGACATTGATATGAGGCACTTCTACAAACTTTAAGAGGGAATATAAAGGTACATACTATTCCCACCCCCGCCCCCCCAAATCTCAAATATGAGTTATCATATCCATACACCTCCAGTATATTTAAGTAACAGTAACCTTAAATACTTATTTATTGTAAGATCAGGTGTTTTTACAGCATTTAAAGCATTGGGTTCATTTGAAGCTGACGGGGGAACGTGAGCTCAGTAATAAATAGCTATTCATGGCTGGTTCTCAAATAAAAATTGAACTTCTAAGAAGGTTTTTGGAAGTCGGGTACACACTAACGCACCCTAATGCCACTTATCAAATAGAACTGATTCCTTATAACCTCTCAGAGTAAGATAGACATGGGAGGAAAAATAAAAACCGAGAGTAATTGACATGGTTAGGAGATGACAGAGAATGAAAAACTCATGTACAAATACCCAAACTTTTGTAAACATTGTCCATGGTCTCCAAAAACCTCCTAACCCAAAGCTAGAGCTTAAATCGCAGCAGAACGGGGTGGTTCACTAAACACTTATAACAATCAGTAGGAATTGGGGGGTGGAGGTAGCATGATAATATTTAAATTTTGGATTGATTTTGCAGCAAGCCAGCCTGGCTGTTGGCTTATGCAGAGCAGAACTGACCTACACACCCCTGATTCTATATGAGATGGGGAATATAGCAGTGCGATACCACACAGTCACACAGCAACAACTTCTCTCAGTGCTTCCTGACCATCAGCAGCAAATCTGAAAACAACTTTGAGGCAAACACTCAAACCCTCCATAAGAGCTGAAAGTGCATACTTAAAAAGAAATCATTAAGTACACATTAATTCAGTAGACATGTAAACAAATACTTGCCATTTAATAGATGTCAAACAATAGCTCCTGTGAAACTGCCCTGGGTGGATAATACAGCACTTAAAAATTCTATTAAATAACCATTTATATGTATGCTTAATTTACACAGACAACCAGAACCTCTTCAAGCATCAGAACTTAAACGTTTTGCTTAGTGGTGCTACTCTTGGTATATTACAATCGCAATAAATATTAAAGCATACCATAAACAATCCTTAAAAGTGTATGCCACCAAGTTGGAAAAATTATAGCAGACAGGTTTATTATAAAGCTCTTCTATATGATTACTGATCAAATTAACTCTTTTAAAGATTGTAGACACAAAACAGGAGCATCTGAAGTGCAAGTAATTATTCTGAGAGAACTAGTGCCAAAATAAATCAGAAATGTCAGCAGCAACAGAAAAATACGTCTCTCCCAAAAGCCAAAAAGGAGATGAATTTGCTTTACAGTCTGACAGCATTCCTGGCTTGGTTAAAGCCACAGTCCATTAAACCATGTACCAAACGTTTTATTTTTGTTGCTGAAACAATTATGTTGAACTCTCAGCACAAGAAAAAAACAATTCTAAAAATATTATTTAAACACAAGAGCAGACAGACAAAAATACCCCTCTGGTTTGTTTCAACCCCATTCTTACCTAATGTCACTTCATATGGTAGGCAGTGACATCTGCCTTAACAGATGCCCCAACCCAGTTAGGCACAGCACAGCGCCTACCCTATTACAGAGGTAGCTGTTCTAGTGCTGCACAGAGCGGACGCCATACAGCACTGTGGTGCTTATGCTAGCAAGCAAACAGGACACGTACGGCAGAACTTGGTGCTGGGACCTGACATCCACACGCAGGATCCTGAGCCAGGAGAAGCATGTCTGTGTTACTTCCCGTTAGCTGGGCCCTGAGCTCAAGTCACTGGTGGAGCACATCAGCTGGAAAGCTACAGTACGAGAACACACCTCAACTTTAAGCTTAACCAGAAAAAAAAGAAGTCACATAAATCTAGCTCACGATCTCACTCCAACTAGTTTGGGGGATCCTGGAAGGCTAAGTGTCACCCACAGACTCCCACACATAATCACCATGCCTCCCAGGCGGCTGCTGAGCCCATCTCATAGCACCTACTTACAGCCAAGAGAAGAGCCAGCAAAGGGAGACTTTGCCTTTGAATCAAAGCCATATTAAGCTATTTATGGCTCTATAACTCACCAGCAAGTGTGAATAACTCCAAATACTGAAGTCTGTTGAAATGCCTTCCTCAAGAAGAAACTAAGCGTAAGCAAATATTTGGCTGAACTGAGGTTGCAGTGAATAATATACAGTGCAAATACAACCCTTCCTCCAATTCTGGATGTTCAAAAAACCAGAACACTAGGACAGTTTTTATTTTAGTAGCCCTGCATGAACGCTTCAGCCTACAGACTTTTAGATTCGCTCAATCCCATTATATTAGCTGTAGGGCTTTCATGCTATAGAATTACCACAATTGGTACAAATTTTGTTAATCTCCTCAGATAAAGACGTCCAGTAATATGAAGATTTTTTTTTTAATGACCAAATTTCAAGGTTAGATATGCTCACCACTCCATTCCCATTTCACAGCTTCTGGATGTGTTTTTACAGATCTAGTCCATGGAAATAAGCCTGTTAAAAATAGAGTTGTGTCAATACTGCATTTATGACTCTTTTCCTGTTCTATGCTTGCCAAGGTCTTGAATTTATAGCCTTACTTAAAGAAAGCATTTTTAGAAAGCAAATATACAAGAACTTTAGAAAAATCCTATGGCAATTTATATGAAGATATGAAAACATTTTCAACTGCAACTTAAAATTCCTCGGCACATTCTCTGTGTCTATGTTCAAGTAATCCATACATTCCTCCTTGCACATATTCTTCTAAGGGCTACCAGCTTTAATTATTTCCTTGCCCTATTCTTTTTTATGTCTTTCTTACAGAACTCACTGCTTTTTCACAAGGTGCATAACCCCTGCCACAGCAAGGTAAGTCGAAGCCACACTAGAGCATCAGTGACAGTGAGTTACTTGCCTCTGCATTAGCTCAAAAATAATTTAAGACTTCAGTGACGACCCTTCATCTACGTACAGCTGACCCGGTACTTGGATGTGAAAGGTGGGTGTGTTTTTATTTTCCATCTCTATATAGCAATGGTAGCTAACATGCATATGGCCTGATTCACAGTAGGTGACATCTTGAGAGCGCTTTCCCAATCCCTTTTTCAGCAAAACATACTAAAAATGCACTGTATTAACACCCGACGTAACACGCTGCTAATTTCCACAGAAAAGAAAGATTGCTAAGTATATGTAGCACAGAGAAATGTCAACTGTACTGTCAAAAATAGAAAATGGCTCTTATAGAATAATTGAGGGAGGGATGGAGAAGAGTTTTTGTTTCCTGCTGCCAACGCTAGTTGCAACTTTCATTTCTTTTCTGTATGTTTAAAAAATAATCTAGCTACAAGATGGATTAACAGCATTACAGCCTCTTAATCGTGGGTGGGTAAACAGGATAGCCCTTTCATTCCTGTCTACAAACCCAAATCTTCACTGCAGATTTATTTTATACATAAATATATATATATATATTCAGTTTCCCAATCCTCTGCATTGCCTTAACCTACAAAACAACTCAAGTGGCTTCGAGTGCTTAATCAAAAGAAGTAGGTAAGTTTGGGCTGCATCTCCCTGTATGCATGAAACTCCGACGTTGCAGATAGCAGCTCTTAAAAAGAGGAGTGGGTAAAGATATCCTAAACCCCCTTATATCAGTGCCAGATAGCTTCATTTAAAAATTAACTGCTTAACAGGGAAAAAGAAATATAAACCGCATTAGTCAGAAGTAGTTAAGTTGGTTCTTCAGTAACCTCAATCTTGACAAAATATGCACACAAAGCCTAAATTATACATTAAAGTGCAGGCTATTTTGCAGGCTAATAATGAAACTATATTTTGATATAAAAGTAGCAACTAAAAGATCATTTTCCTAGGTTTTATTGCAAGACAAGTGTTGGATGATAGCCCAGAACCTCTCGGTTTCTCCCTTGCCAGAGCCATTTCTCTCCAAGGTTCATTCACTGGCCTTACTTAATACAGAGGAGCGAATCAGAGGTTTTCTTAAAGCGAGAGCTAAGACAGATCTTGGTATCACTGCAGTCAAAGAACACTGGCTTTCTGAAATCTCAGCATATGTTGAAAGTTCAGGTTTTCCCCAGAACCCACCCAAGCTTTCAACCAGTGAAGAGACTCTCAGAGAAGCGGGACGTGAGTTGCAAGGAGGAAGTACAAGCATGTTCAGACATACAATGCCCAGCTCATGCTGCTGGGAAGCTAAATGAACCCTACTGCCCTCAGTCACTGCGCTGGGGTTTGGCCAGGAGAAGGGCCGTTGTCACAAAGGGCAGTAAATAGCCAAAATGGTTAAAAGCAGCAAGGCTGGAAGGCAGCCAGCTCATTGCTCCACCAGCAGCCAGGCACAGGAGGGACACACTGGTGCCCAGCTCCAGAAAGGACCTTCAGTCTCCAGCTGCAGCTACCATCACACACATACCGAGCCCTTGTCAGGAGCATACAACAAGCAGTTGTACTGCACAGTACCCTTAAAAAGATGACCCAGTTAAAATGATTCACTCTGGGCACTGTTAGAGGAATTGAATTTCTGGGTCTAGTTATCTGTTCATCTTCCCAACATCCTACCATTAAATGCTCTCATTAAAGTCGTCCAAGCCCATCTAGTGCTATCCTTAACTTTCTCATCCCTGCTTGCCCATCGGCACTAGTCTCTCTGAGGTCAGGAACTGTTCTGTCAAGCACCTCTCCGGAACTCTTCACAGAAAGCAGTAACTGATGGCAATGGAAATGTCCCAAACTATGTTAATTTATTTTATTGAAGAAAAATCACATTTCCTCATGTCGAATTTATATGCTGCAACTTCTCTGAGAGAATTTTTATTTAAATTTCATAAAACAAATACATCAAACTTGTCAAAACAAAGCCTACCTTTCTAGAAAAATGACTGTTTCTACCTGCATGTTAGTCATTCCACATCAAAAGCAGTGTTAAACACATCCTGGAGTAATTACAGGGGTTTTATTAGCTCTATTAAAATAGTTCAATGCAATGCCATTTCAGAATTAGCATGCCCGCACATAAATATACACACACACTTAGCAGACACTGAAGTAGGCGAATGCAATGTGGAGTTGCAGATTGTGTCATTTTGCATTGCTGGCTCAGAAGCTCTAAAAGCAGTCCTGGCTTTTGAAGGTAGGACAGCTTACAAATGAGAAAGCTCAGGAAAGTAAACAGCTACCACAGTTGTACATATGCGCTCTGGGTTAGGGTTACTAAGTAACAGTAAAGGAAGTTCAGAGGTGTCTACTGTTGTAATTTTTTTTTTCTTTGGGAACAAGGAATTTTCCATTGAACACTCTAAAGCAGTTTGTTCTTAAACTACCTGTAAGTACTATTTATAACCAACCTTGACAAAGAAACCCACCAAGCAGCATCCTTGGAAGTTCTTTGTAGTCCCATTTCTAATGTTGCTCCTAACAAACAAGTTCCTAGGCAGATCCCTGTGGAGATGGCACAACTCAACAGGCTGCATCACACTCAATGCTTTCCGCCCATCACAGAAAATGAAACCAGAGTCCTCCACTGTTGCTGCCACTTAGAGTGACTCCATCTCCTTTCCTAACACTAGAGCAGGACACTCAGCTACATACTCTCCTACCTGAGACATCTATAAGCAGTTCCTGGTAGCACTGGCACCACAGCTTTAGAATCCTCCAAAAGCAAGTACAGATCCTGTTACTGTACCGATAAAGGATTCATTCGGTTCAGCCTGCACTCCTTGAGATAATCAGTACCTGCTTCTCCTCATTTCTCAATATCTCTCAGACATGTCTCAGAAGTGCCCATCTGCTATTAACCTCTAATAAACCAGTGACACTCCAAGTACTGCTTCTACCATCCAGCCACACCTAATTATGGGACAGAGTCCTCAAATTAAGCTACTTAAACAACTGATGTTTCTTTTTCTATAAAAAATGCTGTTTATCAGTTCCTTCTTTACTAGGTCATTCAATGCATTACACTTATCATATTCTGTTACACATTGACCATCAGTCAATAAATTATTTAACCCATGAGCCAAGTACACAAGCAGGTTTCCTGCCATCAAACCACCTCATATGCTCTCTTACACAACTGGCATGTTTGGACCTCTCTTGTACATCACAACAGTTTTGTTGGGAAGCCTTGTCAGTCTGAGCCACTGGATTTGAGAGGCTGCTAAATGAGTCACATGCAGGACCTCCATTATTTGAATCACATACGTACTGCTCATTACCTACCCTTTATTTCAAGCCCACATAGCATTCCTTTTGTCCACGGCTCCCTAGGCCTGCCCTTTAGTTTCCTTCTGCTCCCATCTAGGAAGCAACCCAAAGCCAAAGTAGCCTTGTCTTGTGTTCCTCCACCTCTTCCAGTCTACCAGGTGCTAGTTCTGCTCAAACTTGCTTTTCATCACTGTACCAATACAGCCTCTTATAAACCTCTGGCTCTGCACCATGTTCTCTCATGACCCTCTACTCTGGGCTTTTACCATATCCAACATCATGTCTATCAATCTTCAAGCACTCTTTCACTCATCTGCTCCATGATTTTCCTTCCCAGTATTTCTGGAGATCTTACCTTTAAAAATCCTTCTTATCACGTCTTAACAGGCAATAAGAGCATAATTAGATGTGAGTACTTGTTTTGAGTATACGTTGATTGCTTTCTCAGCCTGTTGGCTGTGAGGGAAAGGAGGCGGTTAAGTACTTGCTCATGTTTTCACAAACTCTTTCCCCTTTAAAAGTTCTCAGAGAAGCTGCAATCTCTGCCCTCTCTACATTTGCCCATCTCTACCTATCATCTTCTACACCTGCTCACCCCCATCGCCCCATCGCCCCATGGCAAGCACATTTACCCCTCTCCAGAACCTCTATTTCTCTGGCAACTCAGCACTGCAAACCTTAACACTCGGAATTTTACTTGCTATATTTCCTGGATTTTGCATATTCCTGCTTTCCTTAAACCAAAGGGCAGACAGTGCTCTCTCATGCCCAGGTTTCTTTGGCTATTCTGAGTCACTTAGTCTCCCCATCTTTCAAGTAAATCCTTCTCTTCCAACCTTTGAGAATTTGAAAAGTGCTTATGCACACTAATGAATGGAGGAATTGATCTTGCATTTATCAGCTTCTTTGTTCAGCTGCATCTGTCAGTGATTCACACGTTGTGGAGTTGGGGGCTATGTGCCCATGTACTGTGGGGGCTTGGTGTGCACAGGGCTCTTATTCAGACACAGCTGGCAATACAGAGCCTACCAACACTGCTCTGTGTCTTCGACAGGGAGAAGGGCAAAGATTCTCACATTTCTTTAGGGAGCACAATGTCATCCATGGAAAAGCACTGCACCTCACCACGTTTTGCGGCAGAGACCATAACGTGCCATCGCAAGCAAACTTTCAGGTGGACAGAACAAAGCACAGCCACATGGGAAGTGATGCAAAACAAGGAGCTTACTGCAACATCTAAGACAACTCTGACAAATTTCTGTACTGGAAATGCAGCATGTACCTAGGAATAGGGTGAAGAGTTGTGTTCAACACAAGACATGCAATAGTTTATTTGATTATTACACTCATATATACTGTATTAGTGACTATTTCCTGAAGACAAAGTAGTTCAATCAAAATGGGTTTGCAAATAGTTATATTTAACCACTTATAGAAATATCCAGGTAACAAAAAAGATAAAGAAATCCAAGAGCACTACATACTGCCAACAAAAAAGCTTTCACAGCTTGTTTTAAAAACACAGGAATAACCCCAAGTAGTACTTAACAGGACTATGTTATTCTCAACTTTCAGAAGATGCCAAAGCTAGTAGGACTGCTGAAACAATTTCCTGTAACTTCTCAAATGGAAGAACAACTTTGCTGTTTGACAGTCTTTAAGCTAATAGTATCCTCACACCCACACAGGGTCATCCAGCCCCACCGCTTCATCCAGCTGCGGCCAGCTGTGGAGAATGGGCAAAAGCAAACACGTAAATGTATTCCCAAATGCACACAATACGGGAACAGGCCACGCATATCAACAGGCACCCCATAATGTTCTTTCCTTCTCCTACTCGCTGCCAGCATTCCACTTGATATTTTCATTGTTACTGAGCTGACATTTCCATACAAACTGGTGTTTAGAAGTCATTAAGCCAAGCAGGTAAAGTTGAATAGAGTCTGCAAACAGCCAGCACAGCCTTCACACTCACTGACCTCCACGTATCTGTTGACTCAACCATCTACCTACTAGGCTATTATCACAAGTTTGGCCATGAGATAATACACCAAGTTGTAGAAACCAGGAGCAAAGGTACCCCCTTTTTTACCTGTAGGAATATAACTTGACCTAAGGTTCAGTAGCAGTGGCCCCAATATAAAAACTTGCTGATCCTCACAAGCAGGCAGTACATGCAAGCAGACTAGCACTCAAGTCACTCAGGTGAAAAAAAGTATATACACACAAGTTCACGATGGACAGCTAGGCAACAGCATGCCTCGTTCAAGGAAGAGTAAGCAATGCCAATGCATGTTGGAAGCTGCTCTGCTACCACCTGGCAATGGTGAACCCAAAAGACGCCAGTGCAAATGTTAACATTCCCAAACAGCAGACAGCTGGGAACAGGTAACACACAAAGCACAGAGTCCTACTCACTGCTGAAGCCAGCTGACAATAGGGGGAAAGGACTCCAGACCCATGACTTTTGGTATGGACAAGAGAGTGGGCTTCTGGACATGGTCCTGAGACAGTTACTTTGAAGCAAGGGGAAGATGTATTTAGATAGTTGGCATCACAAAGATGGTCTGTGCAGGTATTACAGCTAAACAGTGTCAAATTAAGTGATATGCCCACTCCCAGTGCCTCGTTCCTCCTTGCACAGCATCCTGAGACTGTCAGGATGACCAAGTACACAAAATGCCTCACTCAGCCGCATGCACATAAAAAAACAAATTACAGAAAGCATTCATCACAATTAGAGTACAGTCTTCATTTAATATCAGAAAAGAAATAACCTTTCAGTGCAGGCGAATATTTGATGGCATCAGCAGCACTCCTGGGATTGAGGGATACTTCCATCCTTTTCCTTCAGGTTTTTTTTTTTTTTAATTGGGCTTATTTGGTTTTTAGGATGGTCTCATATCAAATTGTGTAAAGAGACACACAACTCTGGTATACTTGAGGAGGGAAAGTAGCCATAGTGTACAAGATTAGCTATGCAAGATTAAAAGCTAAAATTTTGTTTCCCACAGCTCAATCAGGCAAATTTACTTGTAAATACAACAGAAAACGAAGAGACAGTGGACCAGATGAGTTAGCCCACATGGTTTACTAATGTTGGATGATGGATGATGTAGGTGTCAGTTCTGGAATCTGGAGTAGTGTAGAATAAAGAAGTACCAAATGCGAAAGTCTGCCGACTCCACAGCGTTCAGCTGTGGTTATTAATAATTGCAGAGGATGGAGCAGCACTGTGAGGATTCTAATGCATTTAGTACCTGAGCAATAGCTTGGGAAATGAATTTCCATTTGGATAAAAGTGCACATTGGGACAAATAAGATATTCATGTATGCAAATGGGGCTTTGAATTTGTCAGCTTTTTAGCTATTTTCCCCCTCCAAGGAAGCAGCAGAGATAGCTGCTCTAGTATAATGAGTACTGAGCTAGAGTAAACAAAATGCTTAGGAGCATTAGAAGAGATAGAAATAGGACCTAAATTATAATGACGTTATAGAGGACAATAGAAGACCCCTGGAGCATTACACACTGGTTTTGCTGCCATAATTTCAGAAAGGGACACCAGGGAAAGGTCTCCAGAAGGACAGCTCAACTGCCTGCGATATACTGTGGGACCTAACCCTTCTTTCTCAAACAGAACAAACCCCCCTCCTGAACAACTCCTACATCTCAGAAAGAAGCCCAAGGATTGCTTATCACAAGGAAGAGATATTACAATTATATTATCAACTGAAACCTGGGTTACCAAAGCCACTGTAGTAACAAATGTTTCATGTGACATCGTAGTGTTTCTGTCTGCGTTCCTGTAGTATAGAAATCAAGAATAAATACAAAGAAATCTTATTCACATGAACTAAAGATTTGGGCTTGCTCAGGAAGCCATCAGGACAGGGAAAACCACTGATTCTACTCCAGTTAAGTTACCTTCCCAAGCAGTAATATTTTAAACTATGCAGGTTAAGGCAAGGATATTCTGTGCTTCAGGGCTTTTGCAAACTGCCTGCAGGAGCCGAGAGAGAATACTCATGTAGTGCTACACAGCTCACCTCAGGCCATGGTTCAGGGATGCTTTTTACTTTCTCCAAAACACTCAGGAACAATCAGAGGAATATATACTGAATGTAACAGATTCATAGCTTAATTCAGTTGCTAATTCATATGTCTGAAATTTCCCTCCCCCTCAGGCTGTGTTTTATAAATTTAGTGAAGCATATAAATCCATGAATGAAGTATGAGTTTTCTCCACACCTGTTCAAAGGTAAGGCAACCACCTGGAGTAAGGTATTTTCTTCACCTTACCTCTTTTGCTTCTCTTACATCACTTTGGCCCTCAGGACACAACAGAGAAGAGACAAGGTGCCATTACCTGTGTATAAGGCAGACAGTGGGAAACTTAAATCCAGCTGTCTCAATAGTACTTTCAAGCTGAAAGAGAGCAGGGGTAGATTAGACTTTAGGAAGAAATTCTTTACTATGAGGGTGGGGAGGGCCTGGCATGTGTTGCCGAGAGAGGTTGAGGAAACCCCTGGATCCCTGGAAGCGTTCAAGGCCAGGTTGGATGGGGCTATCGGCAACCTGGGCCAGTGAATGTGTCCCTGCCTATGGCAAGGAGTTGGAACTAGGTGATCTCTGAGGTCTCTTCAAACCCAAAGGATCCTATGGTTCTACCACAATTTAGACTAGCTGTAGTTGGTAACACAACTACAAGTGATAACACACCCCAGAGGCATTAATACCTCTTTCTCCCTCAATCTTTCAAGGTAAGGTAGTCACAAAACAGTTGCTGTTCTACAAAACACACATTTAATGAAATTATATGATCTGACTAATCTTATCTGTTCCCATTCAAGGAAAAAATAAGAATCTCTTACTGTAGTTCAATGCTGCAAAGCTGGAGGAGAAATGGGTTTCCAGCCAAAGAGTTCAAATCCACTAAATGAAATGCAGCAGACCAAGTTAAAAAAAAAACAAAACCAAAAACCTATGCTTTCATTTAGTTTTCTTCAGGACTATGTTCTTATTTGAAATGCAAAATGCAGTCTTCAGCTGTTTCACATTGGCAAATTACAAATGTTTTTCTGCAGTCCACATGGACAACAGAAATCCAGTATCTCAAGGTGCTGAAATGAGGGCTAATATCATGCTTCCTGCAGGTAGCTGCTCCTACTGAAGCCCCTGAACTTTCACAATTCCATTATCACCCAATAAATGAGAAATTAGAGAAACACAAGGTCCCAGGTAGCAGCGCTGCCTTGTAGAACAAACTGTCCTACCACACTGATGTACACCTGCTCCCCAGGCCACATTTCTGACTTTTTGTCCATGACAAGAAAGTCATCATCTCACTCCAATACCTGTTTCGGGGACAGAACATCTGCTTTCCTTCTCCAGAGTAGATTCCACACTTTTGCCACTGTGTGGGGTTTTTCCAAAAGGGATTCCCCCACAGCGCTGAGCAGGTGTCTCTTCATGGTACACTTCCGAAGGCCTGGGTATTGATATTTGCCTCAAGAGCAGTGTGCGCCACTGCAAATTCTCCTCTAGTCACCAGTGCCCAGCCTAACCACATCCACACCAAGGCAAGCCCCACAACATTTTAACAGCAATGCTTCTCAAGTTGGAACTGTTTTTTCTCTCACATATAAAAAAATTCAAGATAACTCCAAGTGAACAGGTTCTAGAGTGTCATTTATAACACACAGCCTGGCACTTCCTTCAATACACAATTTAAAGTTAGACTCAAAAGTAATGGTGAAGGCCTTTTCTTGGCTCACAGGTAGTTACACAGATTAGCAATGCCAACCACTCCCCAAAACCCAGACTGCCTTCCCATACAACAGAAATTTTGGCTTTAGTGCCAGGGATCATCTGATTAGGAAGCCCCGTGTTTTGCTCTGACCACACAGATAAATTGCTGCAGTGACATGAACTTTTTCCCCGAGCTAGCGTCTAATTTGCACAACAACTGTGATGTGACACACTCCTCCCCAAGAGAAAAAGTTGGAAAAATCTTCAAGACAAGATATCGTTACAACAAGGAGGAGTTTTGTCTTAGATCCAAGGTATCAAAATCAAGGCAAAAACTATATGATATAGTACCAGAGACCTTTGAGAAATTATACAAGATAGGATCCATGACAGAAGCACTGCAGCTTGTCCCAAGGATACAGTTGACCTTAGGTGGCACAACCAAGGAGAGGGCATCACAGAAGTGAGGTGAATGCTGCTGTACAGCCTTACCCCATTTCTTGAAGTTTAAATTATCAGTGCTTTCTCATAAATTGCATCTTGAAGGCATTAGATGGTTTTAAGCTTGCTGAGGCCACATTTTTTTAAACAGTTTTGATAATGTAATTGGACTGATGGTGTTAAATAACTGTGCCAGGATTTCATTTTTTTGCCATCCCCCTTTGAAAGGCAGAGGGGAAAAGAAAGAAATCAAAATAAGTACAGAAGAAGTAACGGTTTGAACTTAACGCTGAAAACAGGTCATGAAGATTCAGCTTTGGCTAAACCTCCTCACAGGCCACTTACACAGGAAACCTACTCAGATAAGGCAGCAGCTCCTCAAAATACCCACAAATCAATTCTAGAACAACTTACATATAGACCTAACTTAGGTACCTATAAAATCACTTTAGAGCTGGCAATCTCAATGTTATCCTTTTATTGAAATTAATCTTCTCTTGAGGCATCTTTACAGGGGACCTTCTACACTCTTACAGTTTTTTGAGTGTTTTCAAAGTTCTGTTGAATTTTTTCCCAAATCTTTTATGCATACACCATTTACCCAATGCTTTAATCATTTATACCTTTCTCAGAACAAATGCAGGGAGGCAAAAATGCAAACAACTATATTTTTAGGTATCACTCAATATGCAATCATAAATACAACGTATATCTGAAAACACATCTGATGCAGGCAGATTGCAAAATCTGGTTTCAGCAGATGTCCTGTCACAAAAACCCCAGGGGACTGAAAAGTTGCAAGTGTATGTTGGTTTGCTGTTCTCTAGTCCTCTTGCAGGATCTTCTAGAAATAAAATCCTGTCATTGCCGTTTTGTGCCCTTCACCATCAACCTCTCACAAACAACCTCTCACAGGGAAAGGTCTTTCCCCAACTGAAAGACAATCTAGTGTTGCAGTTTTTACTACATTTGAGTGTGAAGTGAACTATTCATCTCAAGACATCCTAGTCACCTACAATTAACATACAAGTGGTGTTAGAGTAATCACAATTCCAAACCACTTAGTTTTACAATGTGAAGACATAGGAAATTCAACTATTCAACACAGCTGCTCTTTGGAACTGTGCTGTATTGTCAGTGTCATTATAATTGTTAAAAAAATAATTTGTTATTGAACTGATTTTAAAGATACACATTAAATTTGTTTGTTTATTTGTTTTTCATCCTGGTTCCTTCCCAAACACATATTCTTCAAAATCTGCTGAACAGACTTTTCAGTATGAAAGATACAGAAAAAAAAAAAATTAACCACTTTCTAAATACAAGGTTTTCAGAAGTACTCTGATCCTGAGATTTTATCAGCTTTGATCCAAACTGGAAATTTAATGAGATACATAATTTTAAAATTCAGAAGGAACACAAAATGAACAGTGAACTACTCCTTAATGAGATATATTTTTCCTTTTAACTTGAATTAATAATTATACCTCTAAACTCTTTAAAAGGACAAAGAAGGAATTGAGTGCTCAAAGAGTAAGCGCATTTTGGGGAACACACCTTGCATACATTCTTTACAGGGAAACTAGGCTTTCAATTGCTTTCCAATTGCTTGGATGTGAATTTGGCTCAGGTTGGGAGCTACCTACATCATTCTACAAAGATTAGAACAGGGTACAACATTCTGAGAATTAACCTGCCCAATATAGCCAAAAGAGTTCAAGAGCACCTAAGTTTCCAGACACTATTTGCTGAACTCATCACATCTTACCTCCTCATTTGTCACCAAAAAACCCAAATCCTGGTTCCACCTGTTTCAACCATATTAATATTATATTCTCCTTTTTCTTTCTGTTCCCTCAAGCTGAATCTCATAGAAAGACGTCTATACCAAAAGATTGTTTTCCTTCTTTGAGGATTCACTAACGCAGAGGGCATCTGATACTAATCCAATTACCAACAGTTATGGAGACCTGCCACTGTACTAACCAGATGGGTACAGTGGAAAAAAAAACAGAAAGCAGAGCACAGAAAAACAGTTTTAAGGTAAAGGAAATAACAGTTCATAACAGCTCAGGAAGCTGGGCTTGTCACCAGAGTGAATTTGCAAGAGATTAAAGGGGACAAGGTACACTCCAACCAAACGATCGGCTGACAGCATATTTAGGATATAAACAGAAAAGGTCTTCTCTAAATAGATCAGTTATTTAATGGTTTAGAGGGCATTGTTTGCAGGCTCTGCCATGCAATAAATTGATTCAGCAAAATGTCAAGTTGGAGGGAGGAGGCAAGAAACAGGAGTCGAATTCCTCCCTGAAGAACATAAACTATATAACTGTACTGAGAAAGGCAGCTGACGGATTTACTGATCTGCTGGAGTATTTAATGAAATTATTCTCTTGAGCATACTCTTTATGAGCTGGATCATTACTATCTCTCCCCAATAACTCACTCCCTTCTCATTATTCAAAAATACTTCACATGAATACCTTCATACTCATCATTTCAATCACTTGTGCGACTGGAAGACTGCTGTTTAAAAATCATCTTACACTTCCATTTACTGGGCATAATCCGGTTTAAAATTTGTAATATCCAAATCTGAGCATCCCAAAACACAAACAAAAAGTAATTTTGTTTTGTGGCCAGACATGAAGTCCACCCTCATTACGTGTGCAAGTTTTATATAACCTTTAAAGTTAATTAAACATGTAATCTGACCATAACTGTTGTACTGTATACTAAAGTCAGTTCACCACTACTACATAACCATAACAAACACCTGAACTGTAAAACACACAATAAAGAGGTGAAATCTCTGAAAATCAATTCAAACCTAAGTCTTACATGGAGGAGTAAGGAAAAACATCTATTTCAGCATCAACTGGCTACTACATGTTGTATTCTACAGAATTCATATTTAAAGAGATATAATAAAGCAAAATTGTTAGCTTTACATCCAAGAATTGTTGGTCTCACCTGTGTTTGAATCCTCATTTCAACATACCCCAAAAACATGATCTGCTGCAGATTTTTATCTTGCCTATTTGCAAGTGCAATGCCAGAAGGGACTGCAATAAGCAGTTAGTAGGGGTCAGCCTTGATTGAAATCTCCCAAACTTTACCCAGTACACACCCAGTACAAGCTCAAAGTGTTCCACCCAACACACGCATTCCTACACATTGGGACTTTTCAAAAAATTCTCTTTGGAACACAGCAGGTATGTCATAACAGAAGTGCACCAAATACCCAAAATCTAGGAGGAAGGATGGATCTGTATCTATCTGGAAAGGAGCAGCAAATCATACAGGGCAGCTTTCTCCACTGCCAGTGTAGTACACTTCCTGCATCTGACCTACTGGGTAGTGACTCGGGTACGGCATCTCCTTACAAGACACCATTTCCCCATCTGCCTTTAAGTCTTCATGGCCCTTCTAAAAATAGGATTTTGTGTAATAATTACAAGGAATTAATTCTCTAAAGTGCTCCTTTGATACAGGCTGAATAGAAGTTACGGGTATGGCTATGTAGATGGACATTGTATTTCGATGTCTATGGACGCTCTTTCACCCAGCACCCAATGTCCACTACTGCACTGCACTTCTCACATCCAGCAAGAGATACTGTCCTTTTTCACCCCTGATTTTTGGTTATAACTGTCTCTCAGTACCATTAATGCAATATGTGAAAGGGAATAGCAAGATAACACATAGGAGGTTCACGAACTGTGCCAAGGAAGGTGAGGCTGCAAAGACTTCGGCTAGCTCACTCATCAGCAGGTACTTAGAACACTGCATCAACAGGGACTTCCGGAACACAACATTTTTAAAAGGCTGAAGCAAAAGTATTGTGGTAAGCCATGATTCTAACAAGTATCCTTTACCTACTTCCATTGAAAAACACAAAAAGCACACTTACTTAATACAGCAAAATCCTCTTAGTAAGAGTACAGAACTACTCGGAACGGTTCAGGGATTACAAACAGAGGAGGCAAAGGATTCATAAGATCATACATGGGAAGAAAGGGAGGCTTATCCAGTATTTGGCAAATGGCAGGCTGAACTGAAGAAAACTTATTGTTCCTGTTTTAAAATTAAATCCCTGTTAACTTACTTTTTCCTGCTTCATTCTTTTCCCAGTTAAATGATCTCAAGATATATTATCTATATTTTCACTCTTCTGATGCCTATAAAATAAATGAAAATATTCAAGAGCATGAAGAGCCCTTCAGCAAGCATTACTCTTTACATTTCAGAATTAAAAACTTGGGGGAAAATAATTGTTCAGCACAACAAGCAGCAGCACTACAGATTTAAGCAGTCCAACATTACTTATTGCAAAAATCTGTAAAGTTAGGTTATGAGCTGGAGTACTCTTTTGTAGTATTCTGCCAACACTTAGTATTGCTGGAAATATAATGCCTGGTTTACTTTACAGTAAAAAACAGCAACGGTTTAAAAGACATTACAAGTGGAGACACTAGAACACAAATGAGTTTTGTGCAAGCACAGAGAAGCTATATACCAATGAAATGATAGAAGCAATTCTGGCCTAGTGTTTGAAGACAACAGACAGTCCTCCTTGAGTAAAGGTTTCAAAACATAACCTTTCCACTAAGGAAGCTGACAAATGCATAAATACAACCTGAGAATACTGATTTTTGCAAGTAGGAATAGGTTAAGGTCTATGGGAAAAATACAAACTACTTCAGCTACAGTAGGGGATTTGTTTCACTTACAGCCTTCATATTGTCTTAAACTATCCCTTAACACACAAAAATTACACTTTCAAATCACCTTTCTTAGGCAACCTCACAAGGCAGAGATTTGGATCAAAAGAAGTTTCACCTGGGAAGCTGTGGGTCTGCTGCAACCTTTTCAAGAATCTGGGAACCTCAAGATCCCTCAGGCTGACAGCCAGAGAACTACTTAGAGATGAGGATGCTCTGGCTCAGCTACTGCTCCATGCCTTGCTGTGGGGCAACTGCCCACGGGACAGAACTGACATTTGTAGATGAGACAACAGAACTGACCCATTGATTACTTGTGAACTGCATGAAGTAGTAGGGCACTTTCCATAAAAATAAATCCAATAAATCAGTCTGCTTGATTTTGCATCCCATTTCAATTCTCTACCTTCTCCTGAGAACAGCGATCTGAGTCAGTAAAACCGCTTGTGTCAGTGGCAACAATAAAAGGCCATGACACTCAATTCAGTAGTTTGGAGAAATGATTTTTTTTAAAAGACAAAATCCTTCATTGCATTCAAAATACACACCAAAAAAAATTGCTACAAAAGAGCAGATGAAGGGGAGACACCCATATACAGCATGTGACAAAACTACTGGTCTTCAAAACAAATTTAAGCACCTGTAAATTACTTCCCTATTTTTTAGGTTGGGTTTTTTTTTCCTGAAGAATTAAATAAGCTCTGATAGAGTGTAAATACTTTGAGCATACAATTAAGCTGCACCTTGCAGTTCACTGCACAGCTGTACTGAAGATGTGGGAGGGTAAACACAGATGTTTCAAGGTCTTCATGTTTTGACATATTTGTCCTTATAGAAGGAAGTTCCCTAGATTAAATCCACAGTCTTAAACAGCTTTAGTAGATACAAGTTTACCTCTATCAATTTTCCAGAAAATAAAATCAGAACAAAACCCACCCTGCACCTTTCCCTTTTCTGTTCTTCCTCCTTCCCCAAAAATACACTTAGGGGGTGAAATACTAAGCAGAGGGCAGTCTAATAGAACACAGTAAAGAGAGGTAGACAGCTATAACAATTTTTAGAGTAGTAACACATGCCATTATTACTCCTGAAATGGGATGAGCAGCAATACCCTTTTTCTAACGTTCATAAGAGAACAGGTTTTCATGAAGACAGAAGGTTATCAGTCTAGACAAACCTATAGCCAGCCAGGCATAGCTGCTTTATCTCCAAAGAAAAAGATCAATGGGAAGATCATTAGGAAAACACAATAAAGTAAAAAAAGGACTTTGAAGAAAAACCTGTAACAGCTACTTTAATACCATGATGCCTTGCTGCTCGTGTAGGAAAAGATGGAACTATCTACCCCTTGCTCCCCTCCCCTTCCATAGTGATTACATGCCTCCATCGCATCCTTGTGATGCCACTCGTCCTCCAGGCTGTGTCCTGGCCTATTTAGTTATTCTTCACAGAGCAATTATTTATATGTCTGAAATTAGACCTCAGTTGAATTTGCACTGGATTTCAACAACGGGAAATTAATCTCCCATTTTTTCCAAGGGAAAGTGAACAAAATGTTTTTCATGTCCTATGTTTCAGTGCAGAAACTGAAGAGGTTTTTTTATAAAGCCCAAATTTTCAGGAAAAAAGAGAAATTGTCAAAACACCATCATCAGCCCTGTTTAAACACAGGGGAAAAAATGCACATCCCAGCCGTCATGTCAACTGTGTGGCAATGCAGCTGTAGGTCAGAACCAGGAATAGACTCATACCTTCCACCTCTGCGAAAACCATGCCTCTGAGGAGGGAACAGGGAACCCAAACCAAACTACAAAATTTCCATTAGTTGTTTGCCCTCAGTTGAATATTTGAGTTTAATTATATCAGCTGTACAGTCTTTGCTGCTACACCAATGTGTCAAATGGTAATCAGGAAAAGTAATGCATTGCATTTGAAAACCCTCTGCCCGCTTATGAAAAAAGCTCCAGTATTTTGTGCTAGTTGTAGTTTTTCTGTGATCATATGACTGTGACCTTACTTCAGGTCAGGAGTCTGTTATTACATTCTTGTCTGCTCCATGCCCCAGCCCTGTTTAAACACCAGCTCCTTTCTCTTGGCTCGCACCCTTTCATCTCTTCCATTAACTCACCTTTCTAACCTTTCACTGATAAATCATTCCCCCACTTACTCTCATCTTCAAGTGGTACAGATAGTACCTAGCTTTCAGAGAGAGAGAGAGAGAGATGGGACAAGATACTCATCTCTTCCCTACCCACCAGGAGAGGTCATCGATAGCAATAGAAATGCAGAGGGGAAAAACTATGATGTATTATGTCTATATTGAATAGCATCAAATAGTTGTTGAGCTAGACTCTGTATCAGGCATACTTACACATCACTGGAAGGCATATAGGAAATGTTTTTGTGAAGAAAAAAAGTCACCTCGAACAGTGAGAAGCCCACTAGGATATTCCTCAATGGTTACCTGTCATTTGTCTCTGTGAAAGAGTTGCCTTAACACCCATGCTCCCAAACAAAGCAGGAATCCCTTGATACCCTGATTATGGGAATCATGAAGTCAGGGTTGTATGCAAACGCAATCAAGACTGCATTTCATAGAATAAACAAGCAAGAGAAGAGCTGAGAGCGTAGGAAAGGAGAAACAAAATTCCCTGTCAGATTTGTGTTTATAAATATCTTAGACATGGGATGCAGGGGGAATTGACCAGCCCCTTTTCAGTGGTCTGTGGGGACAGGACTAGGGGCAATGGCTGTAAACTGGAGCATAGGAAGTTCCACACCAACATGGGGAAGAACTTTTTCACAGTGAGGGTGACAGAGAGCTGGAATAGGCTGCCCAGGGAGGTGGTGGAGTCTCCTTCACTGAAGATATTCAAGTCTCTTCTGGATGCCTATCTGTGTAATGTGAGCTGGGGAGCTGCTTTGGCAGGGGGGTTGGACCCGATGATCTTTAGAGGTCCCTTCCAACCTCTACGATTCTGTGATTCTATAATCTGTGATTTGTACATGCATCCACAGAAGCAGGTGACAATGGCGATTTAAGTATGACAACCTGAAGGCAGGCAGTTAACACAACCTCCAAGCCAGGCTGAAGCTAAGCCATTGCCACCTCACCTCCTCAGGTCTGATTTCAGGAGGGGAAAAAAACCCCAACCAAGTACCACCCTTGCCCTTAAGGAGCAGCATACACAAATAGAGTGACCACGGCCTTTCAGCATATACCCCCTCTTCTTCAAAAATAATTCACTTTAACAAGAGATGAACGCAAAAGCCATGCAGGAGTTAGGTGAGGGAGCAATACTCTTGGGAGGCAAAGAATTGTATTCATAACCTGGTGAGGGAAAAAAGGTACTTCTAAAATCAACATTTAATAAAGCAAAATAACTACATTTCAAAAACCAAATCCAAAGTTCTCCTGCACAGACATATGGCACGTAATAAAATGGAAATTGGTCAGAGCTGCTGAAATATCGTAACATAAAGGAAAATATTTTCTAACAGAATAGTTAGCTACTGGGAACATTTCCTGCCTTTGTATAACAATTACTGCTTAATTACTGTCAGGTCGCCACTCTTCCCAAAGTAACACCAGAAGGTAATTTATAACACCGGTAAATAAAACGTCTGTTATGTCAATAATAAGAAGCATAACTGTTTGTTAGAAACTTGCTTTTAATTCAATAGATATCAGCCAGGAAAACAGCATGATTGATACTGTTAGTTACTAAATTAATCATCTACCATAATCTAATAATATTTAATAACAGAAAGATTATTTCATTCTTATGGATGAGTGCAGTGCTGGAAGAAAGATTCTTCTCCTCGATTACAGAGCTCTAGAAGAGCAATGCATTACCACATTAGTTGCTGCTTCATTACCTATTTGCTGCTAGGCAGAGAAACAGAGAACTGACAGAGGGAGAGATCTGCCAGCTTTAAAAACACAGGCCCCCCCAAGTGTTTGGTTTGGGGGAGGGGGGTCGTGGTGGCGTATGAGGATCATTTCACTGGGATCACACAGAAACACAGAAGAAACAGAACAAGTGTTGCTACAAGCCAGGGTTTTGCAATGGTTTGGATCCTCCCTCCCTCACAGTCTGAAGTCCCTGCATAAATCAGGTTTCCCATAAATTTCTGCCTCAGTGAGTTTGCGATACAGAAGTAGTTTAGTCCCTAAGGATAATGAAAGTTAGCAAAACTTCAGAATTCCAGCATTTATAGGAGCAAACTTGCATTGGAAAAACCCCACAGCATTTGGAATACTTGGGTAGCCTAAAAAAATTTCTCAAACGCTTCTCAGAACTATCCTCTTTTTTCCTACTGTTCTCTTCCACCACATAGTAGGATACACCCCATTTCCTATCTGAAAGGAAAGAAAATTGAAATTTGCTGAAACCTAGAGCAGAACAAGAGAAAAACTCATCCGTTTCTACTCAGAGCTGTCTACTGCAAAACCCCAGGCTTCAAGGACAGTATAGCCCTTAAGGAAAAATGTCTTCATTTTGTTCCTCAGACAATTTTAAGCAGACATGATAAATCTGGAGAACAGCTTGCCAATTATATATTTTAAGGAGGAAGAAAAATCATAGCATAAGAGGAACAAACTTCCATACACAGATTAATTATCTTCAAATTATGGATTCTGAAACAAGAGACATGCAGGACAGGTCCTCCTCCCTACAGACTTGATTCATTGCAAACTGGTCCTATATCCCATGAAGCACACTGTCGTAAAAGTGACCTGACAAGGAGCTCTAGATCCATTAGTATTTTATTCCAGCTTATTAAAGACTTTGGGTAACTCTCAAAGTAAATAATAATTAAGCAAAAGTCTGCAGCTGTCAAAAAACCCACATTTAGTGTGGTTCTGGCTGCATATGCACTAGCTTTTTAAAATATGTATATATACATACATGTGTGTCCCTGGTAAAATCTGCATCATTGGCATATGCAGCAGAAACTTTCAATGCTCGTTTTCACCATCACTAAGTGTCTTGAAAACTGTTAACAATCTCTTCTCTTGATGATCTGATCTATATGACTTGACATTTTAAAATTAGGATATCCAAACTCATGACATAACGGGAAACACCCAAGAACAGCTTTGAACAAAATATTTGGTCTAGGCAGTATGAAAGACAATGAAGCATTACATCAAGTCACGAATTCTGATTCTCTCAAAGCAAGTACAAGCATTTCCAAAACAGCTTTCCTGTATAATTTTACTGGTTAAATCATCACAACTCCTTCAAATTCTTCATTCAGGTTGCTTCTTTCCTCTTTTAAAGAGTTTTCTTGGCAGCACAACAGAAAAAGTATTTATCATAACCAGTGTCTCTTGTAATTCTAATTGAGTAGTACCCAAACTTCACTATTTAATTCTCATTGTTCACATACAATCATGTTCAGCTGAAAGAGTTTAGGCCTCACAGTTTCATCTGATCATACAGGAAGGCACTTAAGTATCAAAAGTAGAAGGTGCTATAAGCAATTTAGTTTTTAATTAATCTAAACTTGGAACTAAAATTATGATATGCAATTTCATTTTATGTTTTAATCAGCCTCTTAATATAGCATTTTAATTTCCAGAAGCATGCACTCACATTTGGAGGGGTGCAATATGAAGCTCATCCAAACTCTCCACATCACTCGAAAACAGCCCTGAATTTCTGAATTTTAATTAACCCAAGAACAACAGGTCAAAGTCAGCTCTGCAGTAGTGAGAATGGAGAGAAAAATCCCAAAATTTGCCTCATTTAAAACAAAGAAACACAATCTTCCCCACAATTATATGAAATAGCATTAGAAATTAACACCATCATAGACAGGACTATCAATGCTAAGCAAAAAAAAAAAAAGAGCTTGGAAAACTTCAGTTCCATGGAAAACTATTCTGCTGTGGGTTAGCATGCAATCTAAACAGAAAAATGGTGGCATAGATGACATCAATACTGAAAATTTGAGAGAGGAATACTCTGGGTCTTGCTATCAGGCTACATTTCTTACCCGTCCTTCTCAAGTGAGACATATGTCACTGAAATTTCATCACATTCATAACACTTTGGTGACTGGACTGTCACCATTAACAGACCGAGAGCAAGAGGACAGGTTAATGGTCAAAACACTGGAGAATAGAGTCTTTACTCCAAGCTGTTGGGAAGCAAAGTTGATATATTTGCATCTCCACTTGTGTTGTGTCCCTCCCCAAGAAATAGCTTCCTCACTACCACAAGTACTTTGTGTCTCTAACTTGCATAGCTGCACACTACTGAAAGACCACTGTGCAGTATTCAGTAAACATCTCCAGTCTGGGAGAAGTTTCAGACAGTGTTATATACACTTCAACAAGATATACTGGTATAAACAATAAACAGAAGATCAAATTTTGAAATTCCACATATCCAAGGTGCAGCAAGTTTTGCTACCAAAATGAATACCAGACAACAAAAACCTGAAGTATTTAATCATCAAGTTGACTAAAAATATTTTAGAGTCAACTTGCTTCAGTTCTCAGCTGATAGACACCAAGCAACACAAATGGAACCTGTAACATGTTACAGTTCACCAGGTGCAAGAAATCTTCTCCCTGAAAACTCAGGGTAAGTTCAGTTCTACAGGGTTTGTTACCAATCAGCTTCCAGGGGAACAGGCATACCAGCAGTATCTTCTAGTCTAAGAAAATCCAAAAGCAAATGGTCCACTTTTATACCAAGCGTGTGCCAACTAGGTGCAGCCTTTGGGCTCTTACCAGGATGCCAAAGCGGTCCACAGGGGACACCTCTTGGGCACACAGTAAATAAAACTGTCAGAACAAGAAAAATGAATAGTTGCACTGTGAAAAAAAAAAAAAAACTTTAATTGAACTTGATCTGTACATCGATTTAGCCTCTGGGGCAAACTAAAATTACTTGGCTCTTACTACCCTAGAAGCATCCAAATCACTGTCCAGTGCAATTCGTGATCCAGGCTGAGTCATCTGAACTAATTAAGAAAATATAACTCACTAACTTTGTTCTAAGCCACCACCACTCTGGCCCACTTGATACAGCAACGCTGCTCTGAATCTCTGTGGACACAATGGGCAAAGATAAGCGTTCAGTCTGCTCAAGAAACTTGGCAGCTTTCCTTGTCTCACAACAACCACGGACACATAGGATCTGACCTTGCTCTCCGATACCACATGCTGGTAAAGTATTGCAAGCTTGCACCAGTAGAAGCTTGTTTAGCAAACTGGGGGTGAATAGAAAATTTACTGGATTCTGTAATCTAGGTTTAGGAAAAATATCCAGAGTGGCAACCATGAACGATTTAGGGTAACATTACTCCATCTGAGTTGGAAACACACATTTCTACATTTTCAAATTGCTAGGAATTTAAAAGGTGAATTTCAGGCCCAAGTAATAAGCTACCAAATAAAGAGCTACCACCATTGAGGCATTCCCCAAGCAACACGCACAGCTGGAAGGTGAACACAATTTCTTTACTTGCAAATCTATTCCAGAGATCAGTAGACACACTGAATGACAGGCCTGAAAAACTGAAACAAATGTCTATCTTCTGCATTCACGGTTATTTCACACTGAACTTTTATGAATAATTTCTCCAAACTAGTAATAAACAATATGGATTCACAGCTCCCATTGGTCAACAGCAATTGATCTTGAATATCAGCCAGCAGTTCTTGAAGAACTCTTGCCCTTATGCAAGTTAGCTTTAATCCAGCCTCTCTTGAAGTCAGATTCCCCTTTTATCTTCCCCACACAAAGCTTATTCCATAGCTGCAGTCAGCAATCCATCTTCCTCAGTATATGTAATTTTGTCCTTTTTCCTCGTCCCTTCTTGTCTACCCCACACCAGGCACCTGGATAACCAAGTACCTGAAACAACTTTGATACAGTGAACTTCACTTGTCCTCTCACTGAGTGATGGATAACAACAGAAGTTTAAAAAGAAAAAAAAAATCAAAAATAGAGGTTTTGCCCTGAAAAGCAGGAACCAAATGTTCATTTAACAAGTAACAAATACAGTCTTAGGGGACAGCCACAAAAACATTTATAAAACCTTACCAGTGACAACTTCAGAGAGAGGCAGATTTCCTTCGAGCAGCTATTGATTATTATGTTGTTCACCACAGAAAGATGCGTTAACAGACATCACAAGAAAAAGTCTACCTTTCAGGTAGAACAGGTTTCACTGGTCAGCGGGTAGTGAAAACACAAGAGGTTTTCCTCACACAGCAGCACAAAAGCATGCAAAAGAACCACATCTAGGTGATCTTTCAAACATCTGACACCCGAAAAGCAAGCTGAGTCTAATTACAAGGTTGCTCTTACATCTTCCCAAGGAACAACCTACTGGCCAAAGGCCAGGAAGCTGTCTAAAGTAATATCACTCCCCCAAAAAATGATTCATAGAGCTAAATACCTTGCTTCTAACCATTTTGCTTTGAATACTGGCCATGACTCATTCCAAAAGCAGTAGAAAAGTCAACAATTTAGACACATCTCTGTCTAGCCTCAGAGATAAGGGAATAGAGATGACAACTGTCACACTTGAAGATGATTATCTGTGAAAGTTAGATCTTAGCACAGTTTTTATTGCTCTTTTCTAACATTGATGATTCAGAAAGAACTGGCAGAAAAGACTGGATACTCAGCAAATGTGGCTTTGCTAATTTTCATCATAAAGATTGGTGATAATCATAGTTGTAATGGTGTGACCAGTCCCTTTCATAGGAAGGGATCACATTGCTCTTGCAGGCCATGCGCTGTAACATCCAATATATGTTCAGCTATGCAGTGGTGATAAAAACTGCAGGACAGGGTGTCACAAGGCAGCCAAATCCATCCTCATAATGCTGGAGATACTTCATGCGCGAGTACACATGAAAAACAGCCAAGTAAAGCTCAAACATAAACTGTGGACAAAGGAGAAAAGTTTAAGCAGCTTCATTTGAGACACATCTGTCCTCTCTGGTCTTTCAGTTGGAGAGAATTGTCCTCTGCCTGCCAGCAGTAGTGACTACTGAGCACAAGCTCCAGCCAGTTAATCAGCTCCACCTAAGTCTGATCACAGTGATCCGCATGGCCTTCACAAAGTCTGCAGCAAACTGCAGTTGTGAATTAAGGTGAAGACCATGCAGCCCAACAAGCCTCAGGCACATTATTAAGCAAGTCTGGTACTTGTAAGTCCATTTATTGAGCTGCTCCGTGCAGGCCAACAGCTATGTCTTCAGTGTTCACCTAATGAAAATTATCTCAAGCTTTAACCACCAGAAAAGGTTGCACACAGCCTCTCCCTCACACCTCCGACTGCCAGAAAGCAGCAATGCAAGTGTCCAAACTAAGAGAGATCATAGTAGAGTCAGCAAATCGGGCTTTCTAGGAAGATTTCACATCTGGAACATAGCTTCTGTGGAGAACAAGGAACTAAGACTGATACTATTAAGATAAAAACAGAAGTCTCCTCCCATCCTCCATCAGCATCATGAACCACGTACCACCTCAAACTTGTCCTTATCTGGCAATAGCTTTAGGCCAGATAAGGCCCTAGGCTCTCCCACTCAAAAACTGAATCCTATAGAGGCTGCTGCAGTGCAGAGGGGTGTGCAGAACTGAGTGCTTCCAGCACTGTAAAGAGGCATCTATTTTAACTTTTCATACTATGTGGTAACGTCCTGAGTACCAAGGAAGTTCCCATTACAGATTTCATGGTTTGTAACTAATGGTTACCTGCAGGTGCCAGACAGAATTGTGGCTTTGTGTTAGAACATTATCTCAGTGAGGCTGGTGGTATTTTGGGAGAAGTATATTAACACAAATTCCACAAAGAAAACATTCTGCATCACTTTTTCCTGTAAGCTCTCAAGTCATGGCTCAGTTACACCAAAGCAGTGCAACTCTTCTGCTGAAGATTCAAATGAACTCTACAATCAACTTTTTAAAATAAGCCAACATGTAGGAGGAACAATCCACTTGTAGTTCACTGTCATTTTACTTGAGATAGATACTTGTAATACTGTATTTCAACAGTATGATGAATATCTTCCAGTAGTTTTGTCAAAATTCTTTCTCTTGATATCCTTTCTGAGAAATTATAAAACAAATACTTAACTAACATATTTAAACTGTTCATAATCTACTTCTAAACACGTACACAACTTTTTAAAATGCTTAACTGATCAACATTCAAAAGTAAAAACATTGTGACATGCTTTATCATCCAGTGTTATTCCCCTACCCCATCAACACTTGGTTTCTAAGTCAATACTGTATTCAATTTATCACTTCCCTAGTGACCCACGTAAAGGACAGAAGCAAGCTGCCATAGATCACACAACCAACTTTTAACAAAACATGTAATGGTGGACAAGAAGTTGACCATGAGCCAGCAGTGTGCCCTGGTGGCCAAGACGGCCAGTGGGATCCTGGGGTGCATTAAAATGACTGTGACCAGCAGGTCGAAGGAGGTGATCCTCCCCCTCTACTCTGCCCTGGTCAGGCCCCACCTGGAGTATTGTGTCCAGTTCTGGGCTCCCTGGTATAAAACAGATGTGGATCTCCTGGATAGAGTCCAGCAGAGGCCTATGAAGATGGTTAAGGGCCTGGAGCATCTCCCCTATGAGGAAAGACTGAATGACCTGGGACTGTTCAGCCTTGAGAAGACTGAGAGGGAATCTGATCAATGGTTATCAATATCTTAAGTGTGGGAGCCAGAGAGAAATACCCAGCCTCTTTTCAGTTGTCTGTGGGGACAGGTCAAGGGGCAATGGCTTCAAGTTCTGCACCAACATGGGGAAGGACTTTTTCCACAGTGAGGGTGACAGAACCCTGGGACAGGCTGCCCAGGGGGGGTGTGGAGTCTCCTTCTCTGGAGATACTCAAGACCCATGTGAATGCCGACCTGTGCGATCTGCCCTAGGGAACCTGCTTTGGCAGGGGGGTTGGACTCCATGGTATCTTGAGGTCCCTTCCAATCTAAACCTTCCCTCCCTAAAATTCTGTGAGTCTGTAATCCTTTTAAAACCTTTCCTACAGACTGTGCTCTGCCATCACAGAGAAAGAAAACCCCTTTTAAAATGAAGGCATGAGGAAAACTCTCTTTCAAGCATGGCTAAGATCACAGTCACACTTTTCCTGAGTACGGGCTGTTGCAATCAGCTAAGTGGTGGTTGTATGGAAATCCTGTAGCTGTCAGCAGCAAATCCCTTCACAAGTCACTAGGAAAAAACCAGCAGCACTATTTGACATTGATAAAGACACAAATATGATTCCATCCACGTACTTGCAGAAGTGAATGTTGTCCACATTTCGGTCAGGGCCCAGAGGGCACTAGTTGACCTCACTGTCCCCAGCCAGGCTCATCCGGGCTTCCACACTGCACCGGAGCCCCAGCCCTGCCCCACAATGCTGTCAAATCCAGTCTGCAGCCCCATCATGGGCATTGAGCCCCATCCTCACAGTGGTGCCAGATGTTCTGACTTTGGGGCTGCCCTACTCCATGGTTGGGGTGGTGTGACAGACCCCAACTGGCAAGGCTGAGGCCTTTCACCCCACAGCTCTCCAACCCCTACCAGCTGTTGGACCTCACAGAGCCCTGACAATTTCATTTCTCACCTACATTTTTTTTCTCATGTCAAAAATATAGCCCACCCCACCTCCCACCCAAAACCAGAATTATCAAGAAATTAAATCCCAAACCTATTGATTCTAGGATTAAACCTCCAGCATAGTGCTTGCACCATTAAATCAGCTTCCTCATCCCACACTTCCAGGTACAGCAACACAAATGTCTCTGACAGCAGACAGAAGTTCCTTCCAGAACCCACCAAAAGCCAAAGAACAAACATTTATTTTACACTGGGCCCACTCCCATGACTCTCACATTTTACCACCACACAGAATATTTCACTCCCATCATGTACAACACAGGAATTTTATTTAACCAAGCAGCACACACAGTAACTCCAACTTGCTGTGGCTCAAGCACAAAAGGTTTTAAAAAGATTTCTAGTTAGAAGTAGTTTCAAAGTGGCAGGAAATTTATAACATTCCTTGCTAATTTATTTCAATGGTTGATTACCTTCAGTAAAATATTTACAGCTTGTTTACAATCTGAACTTTAACAATTTTGACTTTGAGCCATTATATTTTGTTACACATTTGACTGCAAGAATAAAGGCCCTCCAGCACTAAAATCTGGTTCCAAATTAAAAAAAAAAAAAAATCACAGATCTGTCTTTATTAAAAGTATTACCATCAGAAGAGAATTTACTGGAGTCTAGGAAACATGCTTGCATTTCTTGTTGTGGCATTCTGGTTCACAGCCTGCAATAAATAGAAGTTGGCTGTGGTTTTTCCCCCTCACGGTTTACAGGCTGCTACATACAGAGATGGCCAATTCATTATACAAATGCTGCTATAAGCAGTCAAACCTGTGCCAAACCCACTCCTCCCAAGGGAATGGGTACAGTGGCAACTGGAGACTCAGCACAGCTGAGCTCTACCCACTGGCTGCAAGGGGATCCCAGATCAGCTTCAGTCTGAACTGTTACCCTACAAGTTACCAATTTTCTGGTTTTCTTACTGTTTTTCTTTGCCCTTGCGTAAAGTGCATAGGTGTTACATGGAATTCCTTTTAACAATTTTAGAATGAAAACTGTAATCTTTTTATCTCAGCTTTAAACTTGAGAGAGTCTGGGTAAGGATGACAATACTCTGAAAGTCACAGGTAGATACACAGGGAGCTTCCAAAACGCAATTTGGCTGCTCCATCTGGTTCTTTACCCTTTTCATATGCACAAACCATCCAATTTAGATGGCCCAATTTCCAATGTCTCCTCATCTCAACAGACTGATGATGAGTTTGGCAAAAAAGGGTTGCAGCAAAACCACTCAATCTTCTTAATTATTTCAATTTTACAATGTATTTCACCTGGAGGACATTTAACAAATCCTGAAATAGTTCAGACATTGCCACCAGAGCTGCTTGAAACCAACCCAAGCAGATAAATCACAGGCAATCAGTGATAATAACCAGGCACTTTACGCTTCCAGTAATAAAAGCCAGGCTCCCTTAGAGGTTACCAAGAGAGAGATTAAGGGCCACCAGAATTCAGCTCTCCAGTAATTAACAGAAATAATATGGTTAAGGTTAATTTGTGGGAGGGGTAAGGGGTAGAAAGCCACTGCCTTGTTTTCAGTAGTATCCATGTCTTAATAATATAAGCTAAAATTAAATCCCTGGCTCTGTGATACATAAACACAGGGATGCACAGTAATGTATTTCTACATTACTGTGTCCTCTAGTACACATGAGACTACAGGTACTTCATCACAGAACATGTGTGTCCACGACTTTCACTGAAACTGGTTCAGCCTGTGTCACTAGTCACATGAATTGGAGATGTCTGCTACCATGACCCAGTTTTGCCCCAAACCACACAGAATAGCAAGACACATTCAAAGAACGTGAGATGGAAAACGTCCCATGTGTTTTAATTCTACAGCTCAAAGCACAGCACTAAAAATAAAAAAATAGAAAGGAGGCATAGTCATACTCAGTATAAATCTAATAGCTGGATGCTTGAAGAAGGGAAAAGAAAAAACCCTCTTTCTGAAAAGAAAGAGGGAACAGATCTGGGTATCCAGGGATCTGCAGCAAAAGTGAGCTATTGTCTGGGTTTTCACAGATGAAACGTGACAATGAGAAATTCAAAGAGGAACAATACAACAGAGATGAAAGCCAGGCATATAAGGCTGTGTTTTCTCATTTTTTTAAAAAAAAATATATTTTTTAGCTTTTTAAATTTTGCAATCAATCACATAACTCCTCACCTCGTGCAATAAATGAGAAGGCTTAACAAGGAAAATTCTGTTAAGTGGAAGAATTTGAAACACTTCCCTTGTCCTGAAGGCATAGAAACCAAACTGCTGCCAAAATATTCTATGTTTGTACTATAGAGGTATATTCTTCACCAAGGTGCAGGTGCCTTGAGGAAGAGGCCTCAGGAAAAGGGAATACAAGTCTCCCAGTGAGTTACTAACCAACAGCAAAGAGATAGGTCACAACTTGAGAGAAACCACCATCATCACACAAGGCTCAGGGACTTCAAGATAATTTGGGCTGTCTGAATGTGCTTCCAGTTAAGCTGCTTATGAATCTAAGCGGCCAAACACTGTCACAAACACACCAAATCAAACCCAAAGGCTGCGAGACAAATAAACCCCCCTGAAATTAATAAATGCATTTGTTGCCAGGCATCTGTCTCTCCCTTACAGAAAGTTACATGTATATATTAATTGTAAACAGTGTAGTTTGCACTTCAAAGGTGTGACAATGATGCTATTTTTCAGGCCATAGAAGTTCTTGCATCTTCACTGGGGTAAACGATCATTAGGGTGACTACACAGAAATACTCCCTGCCCCAAAGGCATCTGCAATGCAAGAAAGTGTACACAAGCATAATAACCAAGAATCAGGTGCTGCCGCTAACCACAGCCCCCCAGTAAAAAGATAGCCCCTTCCATTTAGTCTCCAGTTTCAACCATCTCCCCTTTGCAACTCTGCATCTTCTGTACTCCCCATTTTGCTATCGTGATTCATTGAGATGAGAAAGACTATTCACATGGCATTTCCGATCAGCAGAATTCAACAAAAGCAGCTCTCTCTTGGCAGCAAGTGTTGGATTTTAGATAGCTAATAGTCTGCATTTGAAGAGCAATTTTAACTAAATAATCATAGCCCTAAAACTTCTTATGTTTAGGATGAGTTTTCCCCATCTGCAAAGGGAAGAGCTTCAAAGGCATAAATTCTTCCTCACTTTATTTGCAAGTACCACTACATGTTATATATCACAACATATTAACTGAAAATATGACATACAAAGCAGCTGATGTTTTGGGTTTTCTAATTAAATGCAAAGCACACACTCATATCTGCTCACACACTCACAGCAAGCCAAGAACAGAGATGTAGAAGAGGAACAGATCTTATCCCATTGCACAAGTAGCAATCCATTTCATACGTAAACCACTGTCCTTCCAGAAGGGACCTAGCTTTTGATGAGCATGGGAAAGGATCACTTCTGGCCAAGGCCCCCTTCGCTGCAGTGTTATGTACTTGCTCACTTCAAGCATCATCACTGGTTAATTTGTATATCATCTGCAGAAGCAGCAAGCAATCCCTCAGAAACATCTCTTCGGAGCGTGGGTTATACATGTTTTTATGAAAACGAAAAAAAGTTTGGATTTCTCCACTTGTCTCTGCTTTTTCCTCTGTAGGATGAACAAAATCAGACACACTCGAAAATACAATTGTTCCTCTTGTCCCATTTACATAACGTGGAAAATTAGTGCAGATTAATCTGAGGTTAATGCAGGGATGGTATATTCCTAGAAGGAACCCCATATGTTTTCCTCTCCTTCTCTTTTTATTCCTTTCCTCAAAAGTCACCTTACTAGGAAAGTTCACAGTACTTTAAGGAGCTTAAAGCATGAGAGTCTCAAGCTTTTGTCATCAGGGAGGACAGATCCACATTACCAGAGAGAGTAATGGGATGCGACTTAGAAAACTTCAGCTCAAGGTGAAGAAAGAGTAGGAAGATTCTTATGTGGCCGAGAGGTCAGAGAAGCACAAGAACCTCCGTAAGAGGCAAGTGAATTAACACAAACACGTTTGGACAGATACATTTCACAAGGATAGCAGGACTAGAATTCCAGCAGAAATGCAACTCAAGGAGAAGTATTTAAAATAAAATTAAGATATCTGGAAACCAGACCGTGAGAGAACAGCAGCTGGGTATGATATAATTACAAAAAAGCCACCAAAAAACAACCTGAGCAGCTGTCAAAAATACAGAAAGATCAACGCTGTTGAAGCAGTGCCGCTGAAAGCCTGAAAAGCAGCCAGACGAATACATGATAAGGAGGAAGCATCACATCCATTCCTACAGGTAGAAGGAATATCCATTTCAAAGGTTTCCCTAACACTACAGTCTTTGGGAGTAAACTGATCTGTACCTTCAAGTAACACTTCCTAAGTATTCCCGACCAAACATCCAACCTACTTAAAACCAGATAAGCAGAAACACGAGCTTTCACCACTCTCATACTTCATTTAGCATATCTGAATGATATTTGAAACAGAGCGTCATTAAAACTGCATCCAAAAAAAACCACACAGCTCAATATACATATAAATAAGATACTTTAGCTCTGCCTTTTCTAGAGCAGTACCTTCCCCCACACACACCCAGGAAAGAAGGCCCTAACAACAAATCCTAGCTGGCACTGCTATACAGTTTGCAGTACTGCTATTATTACTTCAGCCTAATTGCATGAGATTTAAATTAGCAGATCCAATTAGGTCTGCACCAAATAAAATCAAAGACAGCTACCATTTGGGTATTTCCTTTTCACAACATATTATTATTTTCATTGATTATAGTAACAGAGTATTTGAAGTTTTTGTTATTTTCAAGGCAAATGATGTTACTCCTCAAAGATACTAATTACATTTTTTGTAAGAATGCAGGGGAGGTGAGGGGTAAGGGTGAACCCATCCTCATGGACAATCTACCCGCCTCTGGTTTTCACATTTTGTTTACAGCCTCACACAAATCCCAATTTATCTCATTAAACAGCAACACTTCAGTGCATTATGACTTTTTTTTGTTGTCATAAACCTAAAGCAGGCATATTTAACACTCCATTTCCAAATAGGAAAATCTGAAGCTGCAGAGACACTCGAGAGTAACAAATATTGCAAGCAAAACAAAAGGCATAAGCCAACTCGCCTCTTCACTCCATGAAGAAGCGCTATTGACTGGGCTGCATCAGTGCAGATATGCTAGTGCTGAAGTAGACAGCTCAGAAAACTCTGCCTTGGCTATGAATACATAAAGCCACAGTCCTGGCTCTAGGGAACAGCTCAGAGCACCCAAATTAAGAACCAAATCTCAACAGCAAAGTGTGTCACATCGCTGACAAAGGGAAGATGCTTGCAAGCCTTCCCCTTCTTGCCAACAGAAGCACTATGTAAACAGCTATCCCTTTCATCCTCTTGCTGTTAAGTGATCTTCCCCAAAACAAGGATGGATGCACGCAGTAGTATTCCTGAGTTTGTCCAGCTGCCTTAAAGTTTCCAAATGTTGACATTTTGGATCAGCCTGTACAAACTCTCCCTGAAAAATACAAGGGCTGGCAAAGTCCCCAAAACACCCCGCAAAAATCAAGTCTGAAAGCTGCATCTACAAGGCTCGAAGGTACATCCTGGCTTTAGAGACATTTGATAGAAGAGAGGTGGCATGAAACATCAATTTAGTTACAGGAAGATTCTCATACACTGCAGAGTCCTGGACATGCTCAAGGAACATCAGGACATGCTCAAGTCCCACAGAGTGAAAAATGCTGAGAAATGTTGCTTTTGCAAACTGAAAAGGGTTGCTGCATTGTTTTACTGACTTGGGAATTAGAGGCTGCCTCATCAGAAATCCTTTGCAGGGAATTTAGGATAGTAAATAAAATAAGGGAGAACACTGTTAATATAGCTTTGCTGTTGGTGTGTTAAAATAATTATGGCAAAATATCTCTCTCAAATAAGGGTTCAATTCGAATACATAGCTCTGCTAAAAGATAAAGATCCTGGACAATGAGATAAGGGGTTAAATCGTGATAGAGGTCATGGGTTGGAACCTAAGGAAATTCGGCTCCACAAACAGGCTTCGACAAAGTTGAACTTATCGGGCGATTTATGGGGGAAGGGCGGGACAGCCCACGGGAAAGATGCTGCTGCATAATTCAAACCGAAGCCTGGATGGGGCCCCGTATTCCTCCAACAAACTTTAGGCAGCTGCCTAAAATAGTGAGATAAAGTCAAGTATTTGACAACAAGCATTTGTCCTGGACAAAAGGAATAATTAACAGCTAAATGTTATGTAAGATAACTTAGTACCCTGACAGACGTGAAGGCACCTAGGTTGAGCCCGTAAATTTTGAAAAAACTTAACCTATAAAGTTTATAGATTAAGGGGAGGGATTTCGGACAGGGATATGGTATAAAAATACTACAAACTCTGACCAAAAGTGTGCCGACTTTGCTAGATCACCCGCTCTTGCAAGAATGTACAATCAATTACTGCTTCACTAAACTGTCTACCGCGATTCCTTTCTTTAGGACCATTGGCATTTCTAACACACAGCATCCAGGCTGCCCAGCCCACTACATAGCTCACTATATGATGTTCCGCATGCAGGAAGCGGAAGCAACGTTTGTTAGAGCTGCCTGCTCCTCCTTTGGTCTCTTTAGAGGAGCCTCCATCCATTTGCACTGCGAACAAAGAAACCTAAGGATCAAGAGCCAACACTGTCCTTTCCATGAAAGAGTAAGGCCAAGCCTGAGCTGAGCAGCTCTCCACCTTCATCATTTTGCCCTCCTTGCCTGAAGCGAGGAGACCTAATTGTTTTCCTACTCTTGTAGGAAACCATCCAGCTCCCATCTTTCTGCAGCTGCAGTGCCCTGCAGTTCTAAAGCCACCGCCTGCAGACAATAAAGCAATTAAAAGTGGGGAAAACACAGACACCTGGGGAAATATTTGGCAGTGAGTAAGGTCACTGAAGAAACAAAAGAGCCAAGTGGGCACACATGTTGAGGCAATGATCAGCACAACAGCTCTTCAGCTACAGGTGCCTCCTTACCTCTATGAAAAGGCAGCACTTGAGCTCCAGTGGGTTCTGCAACTACAAAGTGCACCTCACACCCTCCAGAACAATAAAAAGATGACATCTTTAGGTCATTTAAGAACATCTTAAGATCACTCAAGCCAGCTACTGTATTTCAATAACCTCTTTTTTAAAAAGCTCAAAAGGAAAGGGCCATCAGGAGTTTGGGGGAGCACTTCTCAAGCTCCTGTACACAAGGAAGCTAACCTGGTGAAAACCCCAACTACTTGAAGCCAAGGGTTAAGTACATCAAGCTGCCCATCTCCTGACTTTGACAATGCTGATGCTAATGCAAAAACATTCAGTAAAAGGAAAACTGATAAAAATGCACATTAACTGGAAGACAATACCTTAAAATATAATCTGAAAGAGCAGGACAAGCAAATCAATTCTATAAGTTTCATATCCTCAAAACTGTTTTCTTATTAATATGGCTAATAAAGTTCAGCTAGAACAAAGCAATAATTCATGCATGAAAGAAGCAAAGTATAAACAGAGTTATCGTTTGGAGAAATAAGAGTGAACATATACACACTCAAGAAACCCACAAGAGCAAAATAAAGCTCTCTTCACAATAAAAAATATTAATTCAGAATTAATTTATTGGAGGTTGTTTTGAGGTTTGCATGACAGCTTCAGACTAACATTTACGCTGCCTGAAGATAAAACCAGGTGTATCAATAAAAGCAGACCAAGCTGGGAACACAGTGCCATCACCCACTCTGCTTACAGCCACAACACCGGGCGAGTTTGTAAACATGCCTTGTATTGAACAGATTGCACTTCCCTCAGAACAGAGGAGAGCAGTTTAGACCAAAAGAAAAATAAAATATACAGATTTTTCTGCTCTACTTTGTCATCTCATGCTAGTCATATCGATAATTGTAGGTTTGTAAACTACTTATAAGGAACATTTTGATGTGAGCTCACACATTTATTACCACAGACTCTCCTAATTACAGAAACTCTTGCAACTCTCCCCTCTAAGAAGCCCCCTGTTTTCAGCGGTGCCCATCAGCACTCGTTTCGGGAACTTCAGAGCCACACCGCCAGACGTGTGAGCAATTTATACACACGCAGGTTGCACAGATGCGGATGTGCTCCTGTTTCCAAAGAGTTCGGCATTTTTCATACTTAAATCACTCAGTGCTACCACAGATGTAAAAATTAAAAGCACTGAGAAGCTTTAAATACAAAACTCAGTAACTTACCACATCTTATATCCGATCTAGTTAAGACGACAAGGAATGAGCTAGCTGTTGATACCTCTCCAGCTTGTCTGCCTTTGTGTATTTATCTTGCTCCAGGCAGGATGGGACAAAAGATGAAGAGTAAGAGAAGGTGTGAAATATAGGCATTTTGTCAGGTGAAAAGAAAGGAAAAGCCAACCCAAATCCCACCAAAGCAAAGTAATAGACCTCTCCCAGCTACAACCACCATCTAAGTAAGGAGCCCTCAGCAACAGCTGCCCTTTTTAACTGCCAAGCATGACCTTATATGGAAAGGAGAATGCCATTGTCTGGATGGGCCAATGCCCCACCTACCCACTGCGGGGGCCCAGGTGTGAGGGGGCCCAGGTGTGGCGGGGCTCAGACCCTTCTGCCCTGCAAGCAGCAGCCTGGGGACTGGCAAGGACCTATGAAAGGCTGTAGGGTCTGAGAAACATGCCTCTTTCTCAGCAGTCCTCCTTCCTCTCTGGAGAAAGCTCCAGGGGGACCTTATAGCAGCCTTCCAGTACTTGAAAGATGCCTATAGGAAAGCTGAGGAAGAACAGTTCACGAGGGCATGGAGCAATAGGATGAGGGGAGATGGTTTTAATCTAGAAAAGGGCAGGTTTAAGTTGGGTATTAGTTAAAAGTTCTTCAATAGGAGGGTGGTAGATCACTGGTACAGGTTGCCCAGGGTGGTGGTGGAGGCCCCATCCCTGAAGACATTCAAGGTCAGGCTTGATGGGGCTCTGAGCAACCTGATCTAGTAAAGATGTCCCTGCTCACTCCAGAGGGTGGGACTAGATGGCCTTTAAAGGTCCCTTCCAAGCTAACACATTCTATGATTCTCCTTGCCTGTATCAGGCTGTTGTGTACATCTCTTGTTTGAAACCATAAAGACAGTTTCAAGGCTTAAGGAAAACCGAATGGAGATAGTGTAAGGTGAGGTGTCTTCTTGCACATTACACCCACTACCTCAGTATGCTCAATATGCTCTGTTTAAGTGGCTCGTCCTTTACAAGGAACCCCAGGGACCACATTGCCACTGCAACACCCAAAGCCTTCACTCCTCAAAATATCTGAAAGCAGCCAGTTACATGTCTGACAGCTGTGTAGTAAAAAATAAAAAAATGAGGTAATGCACATAAAGTCAGGACAAGCAACACCTGGCCCTGTGTGTACACACCTGCGTCCCTGGTGCTTAACAAATACGTGCGTGCACACAGAAAACCATCACTGCAGTCAGCAAGGCCTCTGCTCTTGAAGCAACTTGTCATTGAATGAGACCCAGACCAGGTCTGGACTTCCCCAATACGTAAATACAAGTAGAAATGCCCGCAACTTGCACGCACGGACTTTTTCAACAAGGCTGGTCTCCACAGTAGCCACCTATACAGCAGTAAAGCCTGAGGACCAGAGGCTTCTCCAAACCCTGACACAACATGAGGAGAGGAAAGTTTCACCAACCTGAAATACACAAGTTCTAGCCATTAGCATCCTGTAAGAACCATCTAAGCTGAACTGTTCTCCCTCAAATATGGGGAAAAACCCCAAAGTTAAGCACAGTCTAAGACTGGAGAAAATACTTTTCACAGGATGCAGTGGTTTGGCTTTAAACCAATTTTTGTATTAATTAAACTGTGAGAAAAAGCAAAAGGCAGAGACTCACTTGAATTTCTCTTTATGTTTCTTCATTGTTTATACAAACACCTCCCCAAACCTGCTCCAATACACAAATTTTACAATAACTACACAATGCTGAAGAGCAAGCATCTCTTAATTGCTCCTGCAGTTCTCCCATTAAAAAATAATTAACACATGCTTGCAATTGAAGGGAAAATAAGTTTGGAAGCAATCTCATTTTGCTTGTTAGAAGTTGAACCCATACTGCTGTGAAGTCTGTGCCATACTGTTTTAGTATTGGGAGGGGAGAGAGTGAAAAGTGCTGTTTCCTTTTTTTTTAAAACCACTTTCTTAAGCAGCATTTATAAGTTCTAAATGCAAATTAAACTAGGCTATTATAGCATCTTTACATTTCCATACAAAAGTCTGAGTACTAAACGCTAGAATAACAAATATAGAGCAGATCTTACAAGCTGAAGAAAGAAAATAAATTACACACACCTACACTGTAAGTAATCTGCAGCCAGAACTTACTCTTCCCTTAAAACAAATCTGAGTAATTCCAACTCAAGTAAACATAGTAGTGCTTAAAACTTCACTTAAAAAGACAAAACTGCATTCCCCAAATTTTCTCATACACGCACAAAAATCAAAAGCCAAAATCTCTCTTGAAGGTCTACCACTTCTTCCTTTTCTGCCTGTTACAGTCACTAGCAAACCCCAAGCATCACCAGAACCCAAAACATCCAGTGTGATCAAGAAACACTTACATTTCCTCATAGCAGCAAGAATTCAGGTTTCCCAGTTTCTGATTCTTGCTTTAAGATGCCTTCTCACAATATTGAAGACGTCAGACTTTCGTCCGCTTCCTCCAGTGCTAAATAGCCAGGCCCACCAAGCCGTACACAGCACACAGGAGTGTCCTGGGGGGCTTTGGGAGTTGAGAAGGGTGCAGCTGCCACAGATGTACATCATTCCCCCACTTCAGGTACTTTTAACACACTCAGGTGCAGGTACCTCCTCACCTGGCTCAGCAGGTTCATCTCCAAGGGGCAGAAATTTGCCTTTCAGGCTTATTTTATTCACTGGGCAAGCCCTATCTATGAGCACTCTGACATTCAAAACTGCATTTGCTGCCAGGTGAGCCCCAAACTTCTGCATGCATTCAAGTGGCTTTAGATTTAATGTGGCTGAGCAGCGGCAATGCTTCCAGTGTGAAATACTGAGGGTTTTAATTTGTTTGCTTATTTAATAACCTATGTGAGTTTTAAAACAAATTTAATAACCTCAGAAACTGACTGAGAAAGTTTGGCTAGGAAGCTGAAGTATCAATTATCAGCAGACAAAACCAAACAGACAAATAGTCTGTCAAAAAAAATGGAGGGATGTCTGCAAAACACCAAACTTGAATGCTGTTTCGGCAGCCTTAAAAGACAAGGAGGACAACGTTACTTTCAAATTCACCCTCTGGATGTCCCTGAAGTCTCTTTAATCATCTTGCTGGTTTTATATGAAGATGACAAGATAAGCGCTGTGGCAAATGGCAACATTTAAATTTTTCAAGATTAATTCACTCAGAAGCACATCACCTGTCTGCCTGTCCTGGATTCAGCTGGGATAGAGTTAATTTTCTTTCTAGTACTGGTATAGGGGTGTGTTTGGAATTGAGGATGAGAATACTAAATCCAAAGAGAATTCTTCAGTCCCTCATGAAGTCAGAGATGGTAAAGTGCTTCAATTTAAGCATTTACACCTTTATACGTGGCTCCTATTTCAAGCACTGTGGCAAAAGGCTGAGGAGATGATCTTCACCTTTTCCCTCAGCACCGCTCACTTTATAAACCCCCCAAGTACTGCCTGTTCAGCTCTGTTGTGTATTTCTGGCCTGATCCATGTGGGAAAACACTGTCAGAGTTCAACAGGTGAATCCTTCCTCCAGAAAAGTTCATAAACTTACTTTAGTGGAAAACATGCACAAAGTGATTTTAGCTGGGTTTCCCAAACACTCCCACATCATGTCCATGCAGCAGTTTCAGATGTTCTTAACTAACTGCTGCTGAATTTTTCCAAGGAATCAGGTCCATTCTCTACAAGTCCTGGAACTTTTAGACTTTCATTAAAATGCTGATATTTGCTTTATCAGTATTTCTGAGTGACATATTTGAAATGCTTAGAAGCGGCTGGTGGACCTTAAGAGCTCATAAAGCAGAAAGCAGCACCAAAGGAGACCTCCAGGCAATTTGGGGTTTATTTTGAATTTGTCGGTGCATGACTTCGACTTGTTGACCTTCCCAGAGGTTAAAGATTCTGAAAAAACCCCCCCACAAATACCAGGTAGGATTTGGGGACCATAAATGCCAAAACTATAAACCTTGAAAACCTGTAATTTGTTTCTTTTTAGCCTTCAAAAATTAATGGGATTATTAAAAGCGATATATCATGACTGAGAAAAGTTTAAGCCTTCATTAATTTATGGAACACCTGATTAGGCAATATTGCCTGAGTCGCTCCACAGACTGCCTGTGCAGTCTCCCTAGAAAGAGTCATAAACTGCAGTCACTGTCATTCCCATAGCATAGCTAGGGTTTAGACATGTTTTCCAGATCAGTGCCTAAGACCAAGGCAATACCAGTTTATTACACGACTGTAGTTAAAAAGTTCCCCCCACAAGGGCGACATCTTAAAACCAGGCGATTAACTCATCACACTAGTAAAGACTCCAAAGCTAAATGCAACGGCATCACCACCTACTGGCAATGATCAACGGGGCCTTGGGGCTAGATCAGGCCAGAAAAATTGAAGGTGACATTTTGTGATGAAGACTATGACACTCTCTAAGACAATGGCTTACGATGTGAGATTTTTATCAGCATCCACCAGTCAGATATGGGAATGCAGTCCAAAAAAAACCACCCCAAAACAAACCCCTGATACTTTGGCAAGGCAATATCAGGAGTGAAATTAATGGCACTACAGTGATATGGCTCACTTAGAGCTCCAAAGCACTTCACAGCAACCACACTAATAATCAAACTGGGAGCAGCTGAGTAGCACCCCAAGCTCTCGACTGCATGGTCAGACTGCATCCAATACACAACGTGGTGAAGCTTCAAGGCTTGCAGAGCTGCAGGAACCACCCTGTGCTTTTGTAAGTTTGTTTTCACAGAGAATATACAGAATTGCAAACCAAAATAGCCCCAGGCATACACTGGTGACCTCAAGGAGGCATCCCCAAGGCAGCAGCCCCAGGGCACTGAAGCTGGTGCTACTCTCTGTAGCTAGGAATGACTGAAACAGGGAATTACCCTCCCTTGTCCAGTTTTTCAAATCTTGTGCTAATAATTGGTTACCAAGAGACCCTGTGGACACAGACCCTTTCAGAATAGTTCATCCCTCATCAAGAGAGATCTGTGAGCATCCGGTCCAAAATTAGGAGGCACTTGCCAGATCAGTGGCCTCAGAAACCCCAACACACACACGCTTCCGGGCCCCAGACCTTCAACAAAAATTACTGATGAAATAGGATTTCCTGAAATACCTGTTACCTATGGGACCAAAGAAAAGGCCAAATAAACAAAGAAAACAAACCAAAAATCCAGTAACAGAACACAGAAGACATTCCATTTGTTACCAACATGTTGGGAAAAGGATCTAAAAGACATGCCAACTTTCTCATTTCGAAAAGAAATTCACTCCAGCAACGGCAAGCATTCCCCGAGTCTATTTCTTTTATCTTCCCCCCTTCCCTCAAATGCAAACCCCACTGTCTGAGAAACACACAAGCAGCAAGCTTGCTTTTGTGACCCAAGCGTGCAGAGCAGGGGAGGATGGCTTCTGGCTGTACTATTTGAATACTAATCACAATTAGGGGGAAGATGAGTGCATCTTTACCCAGCGGGAGGATTCACAACTGCAGGCATGGTTATGTGATCAGCAACTGTGACATGCTGCACTTACGACAGTGCTCGTTTTTGGAAAGAAAAGTACTTTTAATTTTTTTTTTGGGGGGGGAAGGGGCGGGAAGTGTTAAATGTGAATTTGAATTAAAGTAACCAAGGGAAAAAGCCTTTGTGCTGGAATTTAAACCTTACGTTACAGCAAATGTAGGTAAGTCGTATGTAGAAACCCAGAGGCATGACTGTAGCTAGCCAAGCACCCAGAGCAGATTTTAGAGAGGCAGAAGGGGGAGCACAGGTAGATTGGTAGAGGAGATCTGCACTGCTTAATTGGAAGCACAATTTGCACTCAAAGCCATGAAAAATATCTTTGCTATAAATAGGAGTCTACTGTATATTGCATGAACTGCCCACAGCACTGCAATCCTGAAAGGAAGCAATAGCTGTTGTTTGAGCTCAAAGCCATTTCAGGCGGCATATACAGAATGTAGTGCTTTGAACAACACGTATTGCCTTAAAAATATATATAAGAGTTTCTCAGAAGCTACAGGGCATGAAATTGCAATGGGGATCTCTGAAAGCAGGACGTGAGACTCCACAACACCTCATTTTTCCAGACAGGAAAACAAAACTCTATTTGCAGGGAATCATCAAGCTGTAAGACAAAATGATTTCTGATGTAATTTAAAGGATTACCTAAAAACCTAATAATCTCCGATTGTAATTAGATAAATGGCATACTCAGATTGATTAAACCTGTCATTTACAGCACAAGTACACATTCCTCTTCTCTACAGAAAGAGAAACAAGAATGCTCAACTGGAGCTTTCTTCCATTGAGAAACCCCAGTTAGCCAAAGCTAAGCAGCCTACAGGAGGTGCATTTTTAACACATGGACACCATTAAGGTGTTTTAAATTGGCCTGAAAAGGTGTTTTTTGCAGAATGTTGGTTTATCTTCCTTACATTTAAACAAAAATCTTCTGTCCCCGTTTTCTGGGTAGCGCCACTTTCACATCCCACACCAAGGCACGTACAGGCAGGCTGGAAGCGTGACTCGCTGCTACAGGTTATTGCTTCAAGAAGGAATTGCCATGCTGCATCTCATTCATCAGCATGTCCTGCTAATTTTAGTAAGGAGCAAGCAAGCAACTGTGGGAACAACAACAAATGAAGACCATCCACTTAGCTGTCACCTTGACCGATTCCAGTTTCCACTCAGCTCTGAAATATTCTCATCTCCTCCAGGCACTTGCTCAGAAATACAAATGCCAGCTCATGCCCTGTTCTGCCCTCAGGAGCACTCCCCTCCTCAGCAGCTTTGTGGGGGGAAAAGCAGCAAAGAGAAAAGTAGGCACATCGGTGCCAGCCATGGATGGCACTGTCTGTATGCACTCTGCTAAAGCCATCCTGAGAATATCTGTTGTTTTCATTAAAATTACAAAGGTAAGAAAAAATATACAGAAAAAGACTTTCAGTATTTAGAGTTTATGGACTTGGTGCTGCTACCACCTCCTATAAATATCCATCTGTGGGACTCTGGGCTGTTTCTTTACCAATCAGAGAAAGTCCTCAGATGAAATCACCATGCAAATGCTTCATACAAAACATTAGCCTTCCAGATGAAAGTTCATGCATATAACTCAAACTCCAGAAACAATTCCCTATTCCTCTGAAGGATGGAGGATTTAGCTGCAATATCCAAAACCTGAAGAATCCAAAAAAGAAAAAGTAGTCACAAATCAAAAATGCTGAGAGATGCAAGAGAAAGAACCATACTGTGAGTTCTATTAGCCCTACTCAGAGCCCGGACAAGCCAGGACAGTATAGTAGGACACTGAGAGCAGTTTTTGCTCAGCCTTCAATGGGATGAAGTGTTATGTTAATGGATTCTAAGCGAAGCATTGCTATTTCTATTGAAAGGAGAGAGGCTCTATAAAACTTGGAGATCAGCAACCTGTAGTTCCTTGCTTCTCGACAACGCTGCACAGGACTCATTACAGAATAAGACACCCCCAGTCACATCTGCCCTGGATGAGTGTGATGCTTCGGTTTGCTTGTTGGTTTTAGACAAAATGTCAATAGCTGCAATAATAAAAAGTTACTTTGAGAGCAATGCCTTATCTCTTGAGTACAGCAAGTGGAATGATTCACAGTAGTGCAACAGCTTTTAAACATGGGGACAGTCACTTATCCTAGACATACACACTAAGAAACAACAAAACACCACCAACCTCTTTCCCCCTCCAAAAAACAGTAAAAACCCTTTAAGCATAATACATGCAGGAACAGGCAGAATACTTATCGCAGAAGAAAGTACATTTCAAGGTACACATTATAAGATGTAACTTTAAATCAATAATATTAAAGTGTGCTAATAACTTACGTTAATGTAAAGGATCTGAGCAGAAAGCCCTGCATCCCTTCTCTACAATTATTTATGAAATACTTTTCATAGTCTTGTTACGAGAAGAAAGCTGAGGTTTTGTTCTTAAATGTAGTTGGCCTCTCAAAGCCTTGCTAAAAGCACCAGCTTTTTGACATTTATTTTATAAAATACCAGTCACTGAATGTGACTAATTAACTGTAATCCAGAACTTTATATAATGTGTATGGCATGTAAGGAAAAACTGTGGTTTTATTTGCTTTTCCTTTCCCATAAGCTTGTACTCAGTCCTATATATTCTCACAAAAATCATGATGATGTATTTCAAGGAATCTATTTATTTCAATGTTAGTAATTGAGCCAAAGCAGATTTTTTTTCTTTTTTGAAGAAATAGCAGAAATTGCTCTAAAACCCTCTCTGGAGTGTAACAGATGTTATGCTACTTCTGCAAACCCACATTTTGCAAGAAATAGAGTTTTCCTGGAATACTATAGGGCTTATTATCACCAATGTGTAGAATGCAACCCTTCTCTTTCACTAACTCGTGCTAGAAAATAGGACTGGCTTCCTGCTTGCAATTGTGACATAAAGCCAACACTGATATAAAGTTTTCCTTCCACTGAACGCAGCAAACATGCCAGTTCCCAAATTCTTCTCAGAGTAAGGCAAGAGGTACAAGCACCACATGAAGAAACTGTTAGAAGGACCAAGTAACAAGCAGTGACTGCATGGCATGAAACAGTCAAAAAAAATCACAAGTCCCAAGAGACAGATGGGTACAGAAATCAGTGGATTTATACTTTTTTTTTTTTAAATTTCCTGGAGAAACTATTGTCTGTTGAAGGCATGAGCGAGCCCAAATGTACTGTTTTATGCAGCCTCCTTCTTATTTCAGGCAGGTTGCATATAAAGGAAAATGAATGAATATCAGAGAGTCACAGAATGGTCAGGGCTGGAAGGGACCTGAAAGATCATCAAGTTCCAGCCCCCTGCCATGGGCAGGGACACCTCTCACTAGACCAGGCTGCTCAAGGTCCCATCCAACCTGGCCTTGAACAGCTCCAGGGAGGGGGCAGCCACCACCTCCCTGGGCACCCTATGCCAGTGCCTCAGCACCCTCATAGTAAAGGATTTTTTCATAATATCCAATTTAAATCTACCCCCTTTCAATTTAAAATCATTCCCCCTCATCCTATCACTGCAAGTCCCTCCCCAGCTTTCTTGTATATATATTTATATAAATAGCATATTTTACAAAACATTTGCTATATCTAATAGTTTCATACTTAGAAATCAGTAGAGTACTCAAAGTCAGTTGAATTGGGTCAATAAGCACAGACTTATTGCCAACCTCTCGAAGCATGAAAATCCCGCTCTTCCGATTACCCACAGACAAGAGTAAATACTTAAGCATGTATTATACATATTAGACACTAAACATTGAATTTCCTTTCTGCTTCTCATTTTAGACACATAAAAAGGATAACATATTGTTCCCTTAGACAGCCTGGACACCACAGCTTTCCTGTCATTTTCCAAAGAGGGGCTAAAAGAGTTTCAGTCCAATTCAGGGTAATTCCCATCCAGCAGCCACCCAGAGCCAAATACCACACAGCATTCCTCATGTCTTTGTGGAGGAATAAAATGCATTCATCTGGCCTAGTCTGCTTCAGTGTTTGATTCTCTTTCTCCCCCTTGTTGCCCTCTATATCCTCCTCCTCCATCATGACTTATCTTTGCATATTCTTCTGATATGTTTCACATCTATCACCTTCCCCCTTCATGTTTTCCTGCTTTTGTTCAATGCAAATCCTTACTCTTCAATAAAATGTGAAGGAAAAAAAGGCCGGATCCTTTTCTCAAGCTACAATGTGCTGACAAAAAGAATTTGAGGTCATCACTAACAGAAACTAAGGACCTTCTGTAAAGCAAGCATACCCACACCGAGTCCATAGAAAATGCGGTATGTATGTCCAGTACTTGCAATGTCACACAGAGCCCAAAGTGATCCTCATCAATCCACCTCTTGATGAAAAAGCACTGGAATGCACTAAAATGTCATTGTAGAAGAGCAGACGGAGATGCCAACATGATGATGGCAATTCCCTATATACCTCTGCTGCTCAGCTAACACAAAAATACCATATCATTTCCCTGCTCTTCACAGAAAAGGAGCTATCCAGAGCACAATATAGACAAAGCAATGCTGGCAAAACAGGGGAAGAAATGCATTTCAAGTGTGATTCTCTCCTCCTGTTGAAAACGCAAGGTGTCCGGTTCATCTAACACACCATCTCTTCAAGAAGCTCACGTGAGTAACTAGCATCACTCGTGACAATCTCCGTGCTTCTAACACCAGGAAAAGGCTTTGGCTACATTCTCTCCTCCAGATGGGAAGACAATAATTCTGAAGAACCATCAAAGGACATCCCTAAAGGCTGCATTTCAACGGGGAGGCCATGACACCAGCTCTAACTATTTCCAGTGGGTTCTCAGCTCCAATTGTTGGAAAGAACTAATGAATCACAGTTGAGCCATAGAAAGGTCACTTCCAGATCAGCTATAGAAAGCATTAGGTGATAAAGAATTGCAGAAAAAGCCCCTCCCAAATACACCTGTCCTGACTGAAGGAAATATTTCCAGAGAAGACCAAGCAAAACAAGTTTTCTCTTCTTCTACCATTGGAAAGATCAGACCTGTTCCAGCCAATGCAGCTACATCCCATCTATCCAAGTGCCTTTCAACGCTCCAAAAACATTTATTCAGTCCTTAGAAATAAAGATACATAATCTGTATCCCAAAGCAGTCCAGTGATATGACAATATATTTGTAACCAACAACAACTGTCTTAGTGGAGTCAAGAGTCTGTTGTGGTTGTGGCAGGGAGGTATTGAGTGTGTGAGTCTTAACTAGCTAGTTACAACCTATAGTTCAGAAACTACTCCCTCTACACAAACTAATACTTTCAAAAAAGTGTTACTGGAGTTACTATTATAGTTCTTTGAAAACCTGTTGATTGGAATTTTCCAGAATAAATGCAAAACACTGTTAGTACTTTTTTCAACTGCTAGCACCTTAGATAACATACCCTCAGCCAGCTTTGAATAGAAGGTTATTCTGAGTAACTTAGAAATCTGGCTGTAAAGCACAGGGTTGATTCATCAACTCCTTCCAAATATTAAAATAAAAGAAAGCCTTTCTCAGACAAATAATCCATATGGATTCGGTAATCCAGAATCAGAAGAATGCCACTCGGCCACCTCTCTAAAATAACAGAGGAAGCATTCATTAGCTGGCCGTACTATTACCACGATGCAGTTCATTAAGTATGCGGCTTTCTTCATTCGTACAGGAAACTGTTTGTAATTCCGCTGGACGTGCTCAAGCTTCCCTTTCACTAGGGTTGGAAATGAAAGAAACTTCCAGATAATGAAAGCCAAACATCTGGCACATTCAGAAAACACTTGCATCCTAATGATGGTGGGAGAAGTAATCTCTCTCATCAGTTCATTTCATAACAATCATGTAGGTTGTGTGGCGAGATATTAAGTACAGAAACCTTTCTCTACCCCCAGACACTCAAATTTGTCTCATCTTCTGCGCATATCTACTGACACCCCAGACGTTTGCAAACTAGAAACCAAAGACTACATCAGCACTGTTGCTGCTTACTAATTAATTTTGCATTCCTTCAAGTCTGCTGAAGTTAAGCCATATTTTTCAGGGGTTGTATGTAAATGTTTGCCCTAAGAAAGAAACCAAGAGTCTGCTTCTGATCCAAGAGGCGCTTCAAATCCCACAAAGCAAGAGTTAGACATTTGCTTGTGCTACCGACCAGCAATGCTCAAGCTTCTTGTACACAGGCACATGCTACCACGTAGGCTCTGGCACTACCTGCCCCTCAGAAAGCACTCTATGCTCTCCCAAGTGAGGCAGGTAATGGGAAGCCTGTTGAGGTGCCAGTACCTGATGTCTGGGAGAGGCATGACTGTGGCCCAGGGAAGGAGCTCCCCAGGGCACTCTGAAGGCAGCTCCCTTTCCACCCCCACACTACAAATGCAGCACGCACACAGGATGGTTCGGGCACAGTGAGAAGGTGGCACAGACGTTGCCCTTTGGGTCTGGTGCAGGTGGTACAAGCAAGCCAGGGCTCACAACTCGCCGTGATCCACATGAATAGCAAGAAGCTGCTGCACTCAACTCGGCCGGAGGTGGGGGCAAAGTGAGAGCCCCCCCTCAGCAAGGCTATAAAAAGGTAATGTTGCTGACAAAGAGGGGTGTGGATGGAGGTTGACAACACACCTGGAATGCAATGCCCACGAAGGCAAAGAGGGTCCTACTCTCAAGAGGGTGGACATCCCTACCGGGGAGAATGGACCTTTGAATTGAGGGAGGGAGGCCTTGACAGGGAGAACACGCAGCTCCAAGTGTCCCTCAGATACTGCTGAAACCCAGGCTCACAGCAAACATGGCACTAGTTTGGATTTGTTGAGAGGGAGCCGTCTTCACAGGCCTTCCAACACAAGACTGTGGGGAAAAAGGAATGTGAGGGCTTTCTCCTACTTCTAGATTAGCAGAAAGGAACAACAACAGCAATAGGGACAGGTACCAGAGAGGTTCACCTGAAAGCAAGCAAACATACGTCTCTGGGTCCTCATTACTGCTTTCTTATCTCATTTACATACATGCCATGCCTGGAAATCGCCATGCAGCTGACCAGCTACTATTGTGGAACCAGACAATCTTTGTGAAGGTCTCTAGCTCTTCTTGTGGCACAGAGCAGAAACTGTCCTGGGGAGGACGTGGTGTAACACAGCGACTGTGGCAACTATTCAAGGCACGGGCTGGAAAACAAAACATCCATTTGAAGGGAGTCTCACAGACCCAACTGTGCAAATCTCAACAGAGTGGTCTTACAACAGCAGAAATACCAAGCAGGCAGCATTCCAGTAAATGCAACACTGCTCTGCCTGGCTTCGTTTTATTTCACAGTGGCTCTAAAACCCTCTTGCAAATGAACAGATCAGTTTCATGTAATACAGAGGGGCAAGCCAGTTTTTAACTGGGTTTAAAGCTTCCTAACAGAGACATCTCCACAGTGTACTACAGGGAAGCGTTTGGCACTGCACTAAGTCAAAGGGAGAAGGGAAAAAACCTACCAAGTTCCACCAAAAGACGAGCAATGGGTCTACCCACAGGATGGCTTGTGCTGTATTCTTGGGTCTCTGGTGTTGATGCAAGGCCAAAACAGTGTTGGGCCTTGGATCAATCAATCATCTTTTCTCTGGAGAGCTCTGTAAGCATTGGCAGCAGCCTTGAGCTATGTCTAGCGTGCAACACATCAGCTGAAACAAGTGTAGTAATAACCATGGTCTATCATGGCTCATAAATTGCAACATGGTCTCCACTTTACAGCTGATGCTGGGAAATTTGGGAGATTCTAAGCTATTAAATTGTAAGTTACAGAGCCACAACTTCATATCTTGCTCCTTACCTTTAAGGAAATCTTTGTGTATGGTATGCTCAACATTCAAGTAGGTCAAAACCATCCAGAAACAAGGAATAGGAGTCAAGATTAACAGAGAAGCACATCTTCTCTACTTGTTTCTAGACACGCATGAGGCAAGCAAGTGTACTAGACTTTTGGCTGCATTTCAAGGAGTATGCACCAGAAGATTCACTCACAGAAGCAACACCAAGGTCCACCTTAGCTCTTTAGAAAATAAACTGGATGCTGCACGGGACTGAGGGATCACAGCAGTACGAACTAAAAAAGGCTATAATGGCCCAGCAGAAGCAGACTGGGGCGTTTGCATCTCACTCACCAGGCGCAGCAGGGCATTTGGTATTAAGCCCGTACAAACTCCACCAGATCTGAACGAGAGGGTTGCCAATACAAGCAACCACATTACTTCATTGGCATAGCCTTCTCACACCCCTTTCGCATGTTCATTTGCTGTGAAGTACATTATGAGAGCATCTCTCCTGTTGAGGCCTTGCAACATTCATCATTTGGGCGAGTCGAGACTGTTAGACTTTGTTCAAGACAGATGAATCTTCTACATCCATGCACAGGTACCCTGGCAAGGATGAATCCGTTCAACACTGCACAAGATGTTGCACAAGTCTAGTAGCTATACTCCAGGTCCACCTTAGGAAGAGTCAAGCCCACAACAAATGACACCTTGGTGGCCACCTCACTCCATGTTTGGTTCAGAGGAATGGAAACAGAGAGAGGATTTTGTTCAGCTTATTTCCTAGGAGGTTCCTTCTGAATTAGGAGGAAGCCTGAATTAAGCTTCCTAATTCACGTGGGTTTGTAACCGCCGACCAGGAGCAGTAAGCTAGATTGCTTACTGTCTATTCAGCAACAGTAGCCCTGCACAGGTTTTTAACCGCTTAACAAAGACGCTACACCAGCATGGTGTACATAGTAAGTTCACCCGGTCAAGAGTGATTTCAGAAGGGCAGCACACTACAGTCCCTGGTCAGGATGCACCAAAACATGCAGAAAAGGAACTTGAGACATAGAAGAGGTGGTGTATATAGAGTTCTTCTCAGTACACAGTGTTTCTAAAGCAAATGCTCAATAGGTTCAACAGGGGACTTCTACAATCGAGTCCTGTTAAAGGAAGAATACAGTGTGAAAATACATCACCAAATTAAAATTAAGTGTCGGTTATTTATGAACCAAGAATGTAAATTTATGGACCAAGAGTCTTAGAAATACTGACTTCAACAGACTTCAGATTAGGTTCTGGATTACGTGACAAGCTTCAAGTTTGACTGTGCCTGCTAGGTTCCTGGCATCACCTCATTGTAACTACAGAACAGTGTGCTGCATATCCAGTTTGTCATCACCCTGCATTGGTGAGAAGAAAATTCTTACCTATCTCCTCTACAGAAAACAGCCATGACAGCCTCTGAAGGAATGCTTTACAAGGAACCTTTCTGCTCCCTCAGGACAAATCTCACCATTTCTACAGTCACTGCGGTCTCTAAATGAAATGACCACCCTTTGATTATTCAGCTTATTGCAACAAAAAGCAGTAGCCACAGCTAACAGCAAGGCTGAAACACTTGACGCCATTACCATATCTGGTCTGATTTTGGCCAGAATTCTCCCATTAACTGTGCCTGGTTGTCTTGGGGTGCCGTTTGCTTCTAGTAGAAAATAACTGGTTGCATACAAATACCAGGAGCCTGGGTAACAATGCAAGGAACCACTGCTGCAACCAGCTAACTTCACCACCTTATGTCTCCAGGCATGAGCAGAGAAGATATTCTCCAAAAGATTTTCTATTTGAGACAGAGATATAAAACCAGAAGAGCACCATATGTTAAACTTCAAGATTGGTTTTGATCAAAATCACTCCAGGAAGAGCTGATCCAGTCAAACTGCATTTGGCTACAGTAGTGCCATAACCTTGAAGCAACACGTAGATCGCTTCTTAAGAGAAGCCAGAACTATATAGGAAGCATGTCGGTAGTGGAGAATTTAATTTTCCAGATACAAAGAGCAAAGACGACTAATAGCAGTGTAATTTGTATACCCTCATACATGAGGGATTCAGTGGATAACCTTTATATCTGTAAGAAATAAGGTTAATTCATACTCGATTTTGAGAGAGTTCACTCACAGAAAATAAACTGGATTTGAATAGTAATAAGCTGTTTAAACAAAAGGGAAGAACAAAAGAAAACAGATTAGTAATTAAGGGTTTTCAGCATTTGTTTTGAGAAAAGAAATTAAGGGAACTAACTAGAAAACCCAACTGCATTGAGGAGCTCACCTACCCAAACATCAAGGCAGTGTAGAAATCTTCAATTCCCAGGTATCAAAACCTTCAATATTTCCAGGAAGGAAGAGGGAGACAAGGGCTTTCAAGAAGAAAGACTTGCCATTTTATTCTCTACAAATGCACACTTAACAGTTAACCCACCTCTAAGATTAGAGGCTTTTAATGAAAACCTAATGAATTTTTAAAAGCCTAAAACCAGACACAATGAAGAGGTCAAGAAAAGACAAAAATAATGAGCACTGGTCTAACAGAACCTCAGGAAGATCTCAAAGTCCAAATACAGTCTCTTCCCTGAGTTTTGATAGCTTTCTAAGATGTGTTAGGGGCTCTGAAGTAGGGAAGGATCAGGGAAAGAACAACTTGGGTTCCTGTGCAGCAAGCAGGGTATTTTGGGAAGGATAATCCAAGCAACAAAGGAGATTTTGAACCTTATTTTCAGTATGGGCATTAAAGTTTACTATGGTACGTGAGGAAGAGGGTGAACAGTGAAGAAAAAAAAAAAGCAAGATACATAAGTATATAAAAGAGGAAATCATCATACAGTGAAATAATAACTTTAAGGCCCATTAAACAGTCAAACCAGAGTTCTGCAATAAATGGCACACAAAATTGAACATCACTAAGATATTTCTTTTAACTAGGATACTGCATACAATTAAAGAGTAGGAAATAAATTATTCATGGTTAAAGTAAAAGAGAAGAATTTCCTACAAGCCTACAAAACTTACTTCAGTGGCACAGAGACCAAACAATGCTTCCCTTCAAATTTCCTTCTACAGACATGAAAGAACTGGAAAATGTGACCAAATTTATTATGGGTTTAACACAAGGTAGCTTGTGACAGACTAACCTAAGAGATTACTTCATCAGATAACATTCTCCAAATGCTGTAGATCTCATTAATCTGGATTTTAGCAGAGTATTCAGCAGTGTCACATGGGAAACTCTTAGTTAAGCTGCCAACTAGGAGAGGAATTTAGAGGTAGGTGCGCATCTGGTTCAAGAGGATACAACAGCAGAAGTCCTGGAAACTTAAGTGAGTATTAGAGGGTCTTAAAAATCAGTCTTAGGACCAATCTTATTAAACATTTCAACCCAGAATTCTGATGCTACTATTAAGAACAGGTTGATAAATCGCAATACAGCTGGATACAGGTATTGGAAAAGAAGATGTAGGTAATACACAGAAATCACTAGATGCTCTGAAGAACTGAAATAACAAAAACAGGACGAAATTCAGTATAGGACACCTCAAGGTCATGTACTCAGGGGCTACAAGAAGTTTCCTTGTATGCTGTGTACTTCCCAGAGAAAGCTGCAAAGGAAGAGGACCAGAGAGGTTTACCATGAACACAATCCAGGAGCAAAGAGGCAAATGCAGTACTTGGATCCAGAACAGACATATTTCCAATAGGAAGGAGATAACAATGGTATCACCGAACAAAACATTGCTATTGTGTAAAAATAAACATCACATACTATTTTCAGCACCACATTAAAAGAATGTCAGTTAGAAGAGGTACTCAAGACAGCAGAAACACTGGGGGAAAAAAGACTGTATTTACTCCACAGAAGGATCTGAGTGTCAGGAGCTCCAGATTTCTGAAGGAGCAGCAGGAACAGAAGAACAAAAACCCCAGCCAGAGCCTTGTTTTCAGAGGGGCTCAGTAAGTACGCCCATGATGGTATGGTATGAAGACTGGAGTAGCAACAACCACAGTTGGAGTTACGGATGGTCTTTTCCAACCTGAAGCTCCTAACGCATACTTAAAAACACAAACTTAAGAGTCAATGGTGCCAAAACTGGCTACAAACATCAGTATTACCCCATCTCAGCCCTGAAGGTTCAAGATCAATATTCATCTACACAAATGTCCTTCATGAATGCAGTCTTTGTGAAAATAGGGATAATGGCCATTCCAAGACAACAAATAATTAACACATGATTTAAAAAGCAGAAATAAAGTTTAAAACCGGACATCTCTAACCACAGCCCACAGCACACAAGAAATCAATTCTCACTTTATACCTTTAATCCTTACAACAATTTAGTTGCTGTACAGCAAGTAAAGACCAGAGCCCAGCATGGCCGCCTAGTTTTATTTTTAATCTTAACAGCTTAAATTTCATTCATTTCATGCTATTTGAAGTACTTGTGAGCAAATGTTTCTTCAGGATAAAGACTTGTCTACTGTTCCTAAAAAAAGNGGAAGGAAAAAAAGAGTGGCTTTGGTGTTTAGCCTTTTTTAAAAAATAAAACCAAAAAAAACCCAAAACAACCCCAAACCCAGAAAACCAGGCTCTAACAACCCTCCCCACCTTTCCAAAGAACGTTACAAACTTCGCACCACAATTTTACAGGCGACTGCCTTTCTGGCAAAGCTATTACACCTGAGCAAATATGACACAAGGTGACAATACAATTATTCCAACCAGTGATTTAGCATGAGTAGAAAACCATAAAGAAGACCTCAAGCCTCAAACTTCTTTACAGTCTGAATATCCACTCTCGAAGGGTAAGGCTTGAAACATGGCCATCAGGGCTAACTTTCCTGCTTCAGTAGCTCTCAGGTACAACAGCTGAGAGAGTAGCCTTTCATCGTCAAGTGGAGCAGTCCTCTCATTAAATTGCACTCTTATTTCATAGGGTTGTAACTGCAAAGCCATGTGGATTATGTTCCTGAAACCCAAGCACTAACATCAACAGATAAAACGCATCGAATCACCTCTTGTCAACCATCCCCCTGCCTCCCCCAGGAAAAGAAAGCCAAAAGCGATAGTTTCATTTGGGTAACAGTAACTGAGAATTCAGACATGAAGCCTCAAACTCGTTTAATCAAGAGTCAGTCCTCTAAAAGTCCACAATACAATAATATTCACAGTATTAATTATTTACTATAGCACCTATACTATCAGCTTACTATCCTCACCAATGAGCTGACTTTTTCTGAAGCAACGAAAAGTGGACCTAGAGTTAACCTTACGCAGGGACCTGTTATCCTCTTGTAAGAATCCAGCACTTCAAATCTAGCCTTCCTTCTTACCTGTAAGTACACACATGTGCACACATCCTTGCACGCATCCGTTTTCTCTTCTAAGGGTATCTGGAGTACAAGTAGCTTGTTTATAATTCTCCGTATGAAATAGAATGCAATAATAAAATGTATCAGGGCTTTTTTGTTACCTAAAGGAGCATTATTAAATTGATAGTGGGACTGCAATGAACACCGAGCAAGAAAACGCAGAAACACAAGAACAGTAATTACCAAAACACCAGCAGCCAAAGTAACACTCAAGGAATCAATTACAAAAGGATATGCGGTGAAAAGAGATAAATATGCAGGATATTCAAGGTATGAGTAAAAAAGTTGACTTTTTCTAAAATTAATATTAGTTGTGGTATGAGAAAACAGGGGTGAAGGGAAGAGAGGCTAACACAAAGAACTAACAGAACAATTACTGCTACATGTAGTTAAGAGGCAGATCAACAAATTAGCCACGTATGAGCACCAAAGTTTATTAAGCCTCAACTCTAAAACCTGCAGAAATTAGCCAAAATGCTTCTTGGCATGTTTGCCTTTTTGGAGCACTTCTCTGCAGCTACATCCCTCTGAGGAAGAGGAGCCCAGTCGTGGGAACTGCACTTTGTGACATGAGTTAGTTCCCAGTACAAACAGTTGGGAAGCGAGTGCTAACATCTTTCCCTTTTCACTGCAGGAACAGGATAAACGCAGGCTCGTTTCAAAAAGGAAAATCAAAGAAACTTTTAAATTCTTTTTATACTGACACACACAAACATCCCCCTGAATGTTAGGGAACAAGGAGCCCGTGGTGACAGGTTTCCTGCACAGATGAACAAACCATTAGTTCTGGGGGCAATTCCCCTCTGGACTACTCAGTTCCCAGGGCAAGACAAACCAAGATGAAAACCCAGCCTGTCCAAAGTTTGCTGCTTTGGGTTATGCAGGTGGTTCGCCACCCACCCCCCCCCCCCCCCCGCCAAGGACTACACACAGAGTAACTTGCTACTCTCTATGTCCAGAAACCAACCCGATAAAACACAGAGCAATAGCGAATCCTACGGAGCGCACCGGATCTGCCAGAGAAACAGGAATAGGAACGATGAGGAAAATACCTTGGTGTGTCAGATGGAGAGGCGCACGCTCCTTCTCCACCTTCTGCTCCGCATCGCACCTGCCTCAGCAGCCCGAACCGGCCGCGGGCACCGGCAGAGCTCTGCCCGCGGCTCCGCCCGCAGCCCGGCTCCCCAGCACCGAGGCGCTGCGCGGCGCTGGCAGCAGATGCTGGGCAGGCGGGGGGGCGCGCGCGGCCCGCCCCCCGGGACGGAGCCGGCTCCCCCGGACGATTAATCAACGCTCGGTGCTTCCTCTGCTCCGCGGCCCAGCAGCTTTGCGGTGTCTCTGCCTCCTCAGCGATGAGGGGCGCAGCAGCGGCTTACGCTTGTTTATGAGATCATTCGACAGGACCGGAGGAATCTCTTTAACGCCTTTCTCATCACACCGATGCTGCTGGTTAAGCCTACCTTGCCCGAAATAGATGCCCCAGGCGACAGGGTAAAATGTAAGACAGCACCACGCTTTGAAAAATAGGCTCGGTCTTTTATTTACCTTCATTAAATTTAAAGAGCATTCACTGACACTCCCGTTTGCAAAAATCCTGCCCAGGCTCACAATGCAAATCATGGGAGCGTGCACAGGAATCTAATCAAGTTTATTAAAAATTGAATGATTAATAGGAGCAGGTGGGATTTCACACCAAGCATCAATCCCCCTCCAGAGCCTACATCTCTGAGGAGCCAAGTTAGCCCGGCTGAATTTAGGCTTGGCTTTAAGCAGCAACGCCTCTGGCTGCAAGTTCCAGCATGAGCCAGAGAAGTGTAATGACACAACTTGCTGTGACATGGAGAAAACGCTGCGATGGTGTTTCGGACCTTGTCACTGAGAGATGGGCAGCAATGAAATGTGACTAGTCTCAAAACAAAAGCTGGGGGTTACCATCTAAAAGTCTTTTGTGGCCAAAGTGAAGTAAATCCAGAGGTTTGGGGTCCCATTCCTACTGTATCTCTGTCACTATGACAAAAAAGTGACATTTTTTCAAAAGAGGTTTGTTGGGGTTTTTTTGGTCACAGTACAGAGCAAGACTAAATAGGAGAATAGGAGCTCAGGACAGAAGTTTTATATGGTGAAGTAATATCATAACACATCACTGGTGAAAACCTGCGCTGGAACTAAAATCCCTCATTAGCCTCTATGAAAAAACACAGAGTTATCCTGCAGAAATGCCTAGTGCCGAGGTTCTCCTATGCACGCCCTACCCACCAGCGAGCCTTCCAATATCCATTCCTTTCAAAAGAAGTCAACCCATAACTGAGACTAAATGAACACTTTCTATGTCTTAGGAGACCAAGAGTATTATTGACACCTGGAAAACAAAACAAAAAGAGCTGGGAAAAAAAATAGTAAATCCCAGGGTAACTACTCTTTCCCAGCCTAGGTTGGGTGCCCTTAGTTTTCTACTGTCTATTAGTAAGTTTATAGCTTTCCTGACAGATACGCCTCTCCACAGCATAAGCCACAAACACTTCCTCAACCATATTCAGCACCCACGTATTCTCAAAACTCTACACCAAGCTCCCACGAAATCCCAGCACGGGACCCTCTGAGCTGGAATTTTGCTTTTCCTGACAACCAAAGGATTCCTCCAGGCAGAAAGGACTATCCGAGAGAAACCTCAGACTGGGAGAAAAGACTCCTCACTTCAGCACAGACATGACTATTAAATATTTAATATGCTACAAGAATGTTATTGTTAGCTTAAATTTTTCTCAGAACGTTATCAAAAGGAACTTAATTCACCTTATGGTCGATGATACTGGAGTGCTTCAGATAAGGAAGTTATTTCAGAAGCGTGAAAATCTGACAGAAATAACGACAATCCACTTGAAAGGTGCTCATTAATGTCTTTACCTTCTGTGAGGATCCTGTATCTCTCCAATGAATACGTTCAAAACATATCCAGGGTCATCATTTCGCAGAGGATTTTACCTGCAATCAACTGATGAGCACTCCAAAGCCTTCATGAAATGTACTTACATCATTATGGTGCAGCAGGGAGAAGATAAAGCTACAGTATTGCCAGACTTGGAGGCGTATTTTTCTGTACTCAGGGGTGAGGTGTCTGGGAAATAAAGTTTGAACAAACCAGGAACTAAGGTCCCATCAGAGCCTCATTTGTTCCTCACTGGCCTTATCTCCACCTACCACTTCCAGGGGGTGTACCTGTCCTACGGACTCAAATTCAACCCACCACCATCCAAGACGGACAGATCTTCCCACTTACTGACACCCAGGCCGCCGGGTGGCTCTGGTTCAGTCACGCTTACGTGTGGATAACAAGGCGTTCTTCTTTTAAAAGATGTACTTGTATAAAGTTACTTTCCATCTTCCAGCTATTTTAAACACCTTCTGTGACATAAAGATCATTGGAAATTATGGAGCGAGTCCTCCCAAAACACATTTCTGGGCATACGAAGGAGAAGGTGATTTGGATCAGTCAGCCTGGATTTACCAAAGCTAAATCATGCCTGACCAACCTGACTGTGATAAAATGATGGAAATAATGAAGTGATAAAAAGTGGATGAGGGGACAGCAGCTATCATTTCTCTTGACTTTCTCAAGACTTTCAGCACTGTCTTCCAGGACATTTTTGTATCCAAGTGAGGATGGCACGGTCCAAACAGCCAAATGATTAAAAAACAGGTGAATGAAAAAAAGGGGCTTAGAGGTGGCAGGAGACATCAGCCATAAGCTGAAACAGGAGAGGTTTAAGCTGGACGTAAGGAATAGCTTCTTCCCCGGAGGAGTGGCAAGTGGCACAGCAGGCTGCCAGCAAGACTGTGCAGTCTCTGTCCTTGGAGGTTTTCAGGTCCCTACTGAACAAAGCCCTGGAAACCCTGGTCTGTCCCAGAGCTGGCCTCACTCGGAGCAGGGGAGTGGGCCACAGACCTCCCAAGGTCCCTTCCAATGTAAATTTTCTATCACTACTAGTCTTTCCTCCAAGTAAGTTACATGTTCACACATGCAGGTGGCAACTTCTTTCATTACTGTGTAGTTGCTAAATACAGTTGAGAAACAGTAGCGACTACTTAGGAAATAAACACTGGATCAGTCTTAAAGTTACCAACCTCTTATTTCCAGTTAAAAGCAAGACTAAAATTCTACAAAACAGTTAAAAATATTAATGAGTTTAAGATTGTGTAGTTTAGTTGAGGCAAATAAAACTATCTGCAGCTTTCCATGGTGTAGACACCTGTATGCTTTGTGACGTACAGAGCAACGTAAGCAGCATGAGGAAGCTGTTGGAATTATGCTAGGAAAAATGCAGAATCATTTTATCCGTGACCTGATGCAACATTTTTACTATCTTCCTGAAAAGCAGAAAGCTTGTTACTCTGGAAGGAAGAGAATGCAGATGGCAACTCAGTAACTGTGATCAGTCTGATTGCAAGGAGGGAAGAATATTAAAAATTGCTCCTGGCTTAATTCTTGTGATTTCAATGTAGTTGGTTTGAACCTGGAGTACAAGATTTGGCTCTTGTACAACTCCCTGCAAACAGGAGTTTATAATAAAACGCTGACCACCTCTTAATACAGCAATACCAGGAGGACCAGTATGAGGTGCCACCAGGCATTCAAAGAACATCATCCTTCTTCGATGTGAAGAGATTTGAAGTACTGGATGGTAAAAAACTGCTAAACACACTTTGCAGAGGCAAACGATTACGCCTTTTTTCAGTATTTTTGTCACCAAGAGGCAAGGTGTAAAGAAACACGATCACAGCCGACTGGAAGGAACTGGGAAGGCTGATACGTGTTCTGCAGAGACCCGCAATCCGCCCATCTGTTCACGGGGAGGGATTACATCAAATCCCATTGAGCTTTCATATGCACAGACCCAGGGGGGTGCAGTAATTGGTTTAACCGAAGTTTGGTAGATTCGTAATTTTATCACAAACCCTTCTCAAGGCGATTTCATTCACAGTATTAATTTTTCTCCCTTTTCAACAGCTCATTTGTTCTGTAGCACTATAAATATTATGTGAATGAAAATCACAGGAAATGGCTATTCTGTGCTCCAGTGCTTTATTAAAAGATATGTTTCCAAAAAAAAAAATATCATAAAGCTAATTATATCTGCATTTTACACAGCTCCTTTCAGAAAGATTATCTAAGACTCTTTATAGAGCATCAAATTACAACCCCCCAGCACTGACTATATGCAAACAATCGGATATATCCCATATGCAGCTGTGAAGACTGCCATAAACATTTATATTCATGTCGGTTCATCTGTGCTAGGATTAACGGAGTGCGAAAAGCTGGCCAAGGACACCTATTTAAAGAACCGGGAGGTTTAAGTAGATGGATCCAGTGCAGTAACTTCTCATCTGATGTACAGCACAGCTAATGACTATGTGTAACCCGTCATTCTTCCTGAAAAGGCAACATTTTGGGTCCAATCCCACCCTGGCCTGCCAAGGAAATTGCAGTTGATGTGTCAGGAGTGCTTTCAGTGCATGTCCTCAGAAGACTCGCAGGAAGCTATGAGGAAAAGGACTGTGAAAGCATGGGGGGCTTTGCACACGCAGGAATTGGCCAATATGCATCCCCAGGGGCTGGACTGGAAGAGACCTACACACCAGCTGTGAGGCTTGTTAGGGAAGGGTGGAAGGAAAAGGCCCCAGTACAACACAGCAGAAGTGGGCAGCCAGGCAGTTCTGAACTAAGACAGGACGTGAGAAATAGGTGGAATTATCAATGCCTAATCAAACTGCAGGACTAAAACGCTCCTCTTCCCACAGCAAAGCAGGTTTTACTGGGCTGCAAAGCCAGATTAAGAGATAACTCCTGTAGCCTGGTGATCAAGCTGTTTAATATAAAATGCAGAGAAAGTCCTGGGACAGAATCCCCTCCTGCTGGCATGTTTTAAACAGAAAATGTGAGCTCTGCTTAACCCTGAGCAGAAAGAGGATAAAAATCTATCCCCAGAGCAGCAAACCAGTGGGTGGGGATGAAGCTCTCGATTCAGCAGCCCTGACAGAGAGGATGCCACCCAGGCATTCTCCTCCTATGCAGGGTTGTTGTCTTGTGGTATCTTGGTGACATGTTTATCACACACAGCGCAGCCTAGCAAACAGACTCCAGAGCTGAGCAGGCTGCCCGAGGTGCTGGGGCTAACTACAGCTGCTCTTGGGTGGAAGGTCAGTAAAACCAGGCACACTGCCACCCTAGCTGAGTTCTGCACTTTTAGGGTCGGCACGTTGTAATAAGCTTCACCATCTCACACAGGATTCAGGTTTGGATCCCGGGACCACGGAAGATACAGTTTGGGTTGTTAAAATTCACTTAATATTTGAAAGGAACAGAGGAATGTAGCAAACTTATATACATACATACATATTTAAAAGTGCTTAGTAAATGTGTACAGTTTACTTGGTGGTGTAAGAGTTTATCAGCTCCTGAAGCTTGGAAGCACCTTTTGGCCACATTAAGCCTACATAAGTTTGAACACCAGACAAGATCCAGGTACTTCAAGCACAAGATGGTGCCCAGCTACTGAAGCCACCAACAAACACTAAGAACTATAATTCTCTTCTCTCTCTGAAGGTAAAGGCTGTGTCTGAATGCTCTCCTTGCGAACACAGAGGTGCCAACCCGCCAGAACATCCAAATGCCACAGTCTTGACCTAGAAGACATCTCTGCAGTTCAGATGCCTACGCCCTTCAGTTGCTGCCAGCAAGTGGGTAAAAAAAATATCAGCTCCAAATACAGGTTTTTTCCACAAACAACCATTCGCCAAAACACGAAGCCAACAGCTTCACAACCAACCACCCCACAATGGCCTGGCTCCCTCTCACTACTTCAGCAATGGGGACGTAAGTGGCCGAGCTGCAGATAAAGCTCATTTTATTCCTGTCCCATGTGTTTAGTGGTGTGTTCTGCTTCCTTCTCTCTAGGTGAGCTGACAGTGGGGGAAACAAACCAAAACCACTGAAGTTATTTCTTCATCCTCCAGCAATAAAATGACAGAGAAATGCTTCACACACAACAAAATGCTCTTTGTAGAAAAGGGGTGAGTATTTTATATCCCCATATTAGTTCTTATGAGGAATGTAAGAGCTCCTCCACCAGCAATTCTGGAAAAGCTGTAAGCTTAGCTTAGGGAGATTTCCCAAATTTTTCCAACAATAAACCAAAAACTGTGCTACGACTTTTTGCCATATTTGATTCTCTCTGGTACTTTCTCCCACAGTCAGCCCGCTGTTTCCAACTGCTGCCGTCAATGCATTTGGTTGATTATCTGCTTTTCACTACCTGGACGTTTATTCTTCAAATGGTTGCACTTTAAATGTTTAGCACTTGCAATGAAGATTTTCTGAAAGGTGAAGGCTCTCTTTGGAGACACTACTTAAAAGCCCTGCTTGAATATCAGAAAGCACTACCACAGAGCTTACTATACATACAGCATTATACAGCATAATACCTAGTGAATTTACTTTTAGTAAGCTACTACACAATGGTTTACGATATTCACAGCTCACCACATAGCCCTTATCAGTAGTTACTATGTGCTGAAGATTTATCCCCCCCAAAAAAAACACCCCATCAAAAAAAAAAGACCCAAGCCCAAATATTTTCTATCCGACCTGCATTGATTTTCTCCCAGGACACAATGGCAACCTTTGTTCCAGCATTGACACTCCTGGTTGGATCGTCATATGAATTCCACTTCAAACAGGAACAGCTTTATTCCCAGTGTTGTATATACCTGTGAGTTAACTGAGGACTGTAAATCAGCTGCATGTTAGTTCCTTGTCAGTCAGGGCTAATTCCCACAGATTAGAGAAGGAAATCCGTACAGTGCCCCAGGTCCTAAGCCCTACTGTTAGAGAAGAGCATTTTGTTTCTTCCTAAATCATCTTTATAACTAGTTGCCCATTCATTATTACTGTATGCACCAAAAATATCAGAGAAGGTAAATTAAACCCACCAGTCTCTGACCATGAATTAGCTCCTAGACCATCTACTACCAACATCAGGCATGTTCACCCGGATTAACTCACTGATCACGTGGTTGCCAGTAACAAACCCACAACCACAAACCCCTCCCCTCTACTTTTCTGCTGTTCTTATGCAACTGCTCTCCAAGGAACACTGAATGCTGTTCGTCTGAACAGGAGGGTTTGAAACTCTGAAAATGGTCAGAGAGAGAAAATCTAGATCATTCTTTTGTTCTTTACCACAAAAATTTCCCCCTAAACTCAAAGGACTCTTTGTCCTCCTGATTCCTTGGTGCCTCTAGATGACGGCTTATTCCCAAAGTCTGTGGGCATCACTTGGCAGGGGTATCCGTTCTCTATTTGAACAGAAGCCTGAGCTCTCCCTTTTCGACTGTGTCCGCACCTTACCCACTTCTTCACCCACTTCAGTTCTTCCCCTTCTCCCAGTCTGTTTCTTCCTCAGAAGGCAAAGACAACTTAAAATGTCACTGAGAGTTTCCAAGAGGAAGATGGCAGCCAAGAAGTGCTCCTCTGCCCACCTCAAATACACACACACAAACTGTGAACAGCCCATCAAATACACCCGCCAGAACCAGCAGGAGAGAAGAATTACCTGCTTTGCTCCAAACCTTCTTCTGCGTGCTGGATCAAGGATGAGGTTCAAACTGCCTTTATCAGCCTGTCAAAAAAGTCCCAACTGGCATGACGCTGAGGCTGCTCTGTCAGTTCCACCTCTGGATCACAGTGTTTTGATTTACTTTTTCTTCTCTGAGTAAGCATGAGTATTTAGGAAAGGAGTCTTAAAGCATGACCGTGAGTTCACAGTTCTGCAGTTCCGAGTCCATACTAACATTAGACTCAAGGACTACAGAAAGGAGGAGACCACCAGTTCAACCCAAAGGCAGCATTGTCATTTTTTATGACACTGAGGCACGTACTATAAGTGTGCAGGGAGCAAATAATTACCTTTCGAGTGCCAATGAGCTTATTGTGCATGTGGCTGGAGCGGATTGACTTGACCTAAGAGGACCAGAAAGGATGCAGGCATTCTGGCGGCACCCATGACAAATCACAGAGATCTCAATTCCCAGGTTTTCTGATTCTTTTCTGAAGTTGGCAGTATTTGCTTCTTAAAATGCTCCACATAGCTGGTATTTATTTACTGTTGAATATTCTTGATTGTTTGGGTATGTACAATGCAGAAGAAAAAAAACCCAAAAACCTAAAGGCATACAATTCATGTATGCAATACTTTCCTTCACACATTTCTTAACCAGTTGAGGAATGAAGATTGTAACCATTCAATGCCTTCAGTTCACCTCTTTGAATCATTTCTATGTTAATGTGTTATTATGTGATAGACTTTGAACAAGGGTCAAGTAGCTCTTAGAAGCAGGAATATTGTGCAGTATTGTGAAAGTTAATAGAAACATATTTAAAGTGTACTGAAAAGAACAAAGGTGGATTAAGGATACCTGTAAGTATTCCCCAAATTCATTTTTATGTTGATTCAGGTCTTAAAGGTGGTATTTTATCTTATTTCAGATGGACCTGAGAAGATTATTTTTTTCCAAGTATTACACAGAAAAGACTGGAATTATTAGCATTCTAGTTTAAAATCTTTTGCAAAAAACCCTCCTTTTCCATCTCCATGTGGTCCTCTTCATCCCATGCCTAATTTTTACGCTGAAGTATCCCAGAGCTGGATGAAACACTTCCAGAGAAAAGCGCAGCAGCAAACAGTGTTGGTTTGACTGCATCCAATGACTGCTAGGAACAACCATTTCTACAGCTAAGAAAACTTGGTCTCCTGGTATCTGCTGAGCATAGCAAAGGAGTAAGAGGAAGGGAGGTTCTTCTGCTGACTGAAACCTATCTACAACCATCGCACAGCTTGTGCTAACAGACTAACCATTCAGAAACATCCCTGCTAGGCCCTCTTAGATGAGATGAGGAAGGAAGGAACATTTGGTGTCAGATACTGGCTTCAAGCATGCAGCTGATTGGGGATGTCTCTTGTCCTACCTAATTTCTCTCTAAATTAAAACGTAAGAGGGAGAGTAAGGAATAACCCATGAGTAGCCATACCCTGAGCACGAGGTGAACCAAGGCTGAAAACAGTGCTCTTGCAGACACCATGATTTTTATTTCTTAAGGCACATGCGCAGGAAGGCCAGGGTGCTGGGAAGGATTATGGTCCCTACTACCTCCTGCTCAATTAGCCTAGATATATGCCCCAGGTAAATCAAATAATCATCGTGGAATGGAGTCAGCCCAGGGTGCAACGGTAATCATCTTAATGCCCTCCATATGCAGTTCAAAACAAGGGAATTTATCTAAATAACATACTTGCTAGCCTTGGTTGTATCTATAATGGCCGTGACATTAGCAGGTCAACATCAAACAAGGAATAGTAAAACCAGCTCAGCTACAAAAGAATACAGATGATCCTGCAAATTCCCCTGCTGCTCTGCTCATCTATTACATGTTGTGTCAGATAGGAGATTAAGAATAATGACAAATCATATTCAATAAGCTCAGATTGTGAAACACTTGAGCTATTTTGCATTCTTGCTAATAATTATAACCGATCTCAAATATCAGATTGTTACCAATCTTCATAAAATGAGACAGCAGCTCATTAATGAAGAAAAATTGAGATTTTGTTTGCATTGTACTGAATTATAATTATCTGGAAATAAATACTCTATTGTTATATGTTCAGAAGGAAACAGCTCTGATGCAAAGTTGACATCTTAAACACCATTTCTTACCTCACACCCTTTTGTCACGTCTACCTTTCTGAACCATGGAGGTACACTTAACTGTCAAATAAAAGCATTAGCACCCAAGTTAATTTCCTCATCTGAGATCATTCAGTGATCTAAACCTAATTATTATTTTCAAGAGAGAACAGCACTTCATTTTATAATTTATACAAGTTTGATATCCAACTTTCATACTCACTGCAGCTAAACATTATTAATTTTAAATCAGAATACTATGAGGAAGTGAAGATCCTGCTGATTATAACTTGATACAAGTAAGAAGTCATTATTATATTAAGGAAGAGTGAAAATAGAACTGTAGAATCACAGAATTGTCTTGCTTGGAAGGGACCCTGTAGATCATCAAGGCCAACCATCACCCTAACCTGCCAACCACCACTAAACCATGTCCCTCAGCACCACATCAAACCGTCATTTAAATCCCTCCTGGGATGGAGACTCCACCGCTTCCCTGGGTAAATAATGAAAATGCAGCACAGGGACAGTGGGGTTGTTGGTTGGGAGCTGGGTGAAAAGAATCACTCAGTCTCGCTGATTAAAACAGATTACAGCAAAAATTTGTTGCATATGAGCTTCCCACCCAGAAAGCGTTCTTTAAACAACCTAGGAACCAGCCCAGTTGCAAATCCACATAGATTGGTAAAATGTTTTGCTGTCAAGAAAACGTAGCAGTGTTTCCATGGATCCATTCATGACAGATGCCCACATTGTAAAATCCACACACTTTTTTTAAGGGAGAAGGAAGAAATATTTTTATTTCTTGAAAAGCAACAAAAAAACCATCTCCCAGTAGTAAGTGATACAGGAGCCTTTTCATTGCAAAGGAACATGTCAGAGTTGAGCTGGTTTTTGCCTAGGGACATGAAGCATTTTGGTAATTAAAAAAAACCAAAAAAAAACCCAAAGAAAAAGCATCCACCTCTCCACCCAAATTCACTTTGAGCTTCAAATGAGCCATTGGGAAGAGAGTTTTCAGGATGATCAGCACTGCTCAGTAATTACACATTTGATACATCAAATTTTCACTACAGCAGAACTTCCATCACGTGTTAAACTTCATTAGGACAATTTTCTTTCTTTACTTTTCTAGAATATGACATTTTGAAGGCAGGTCTTCCCTCCAGTCCCCTTCTCCCCCGAAATCACCTTTGCTGTAGTAGCACCGGGCATTCACGTTAAACAGAGACCTTCCTTCGCACACACACAGCTGAGTACCTCAGCGGCATTTGCTGACATTACAGGTACCTAACTTTTACTAGGTATAAAAAAAGGAAATAAATATTTTCCTTCCCTTGCAAGAGCAATCAACTTTGCCCAGTGATGATATGCTGCCTTACTGGCCCCACCAAAAACTTTGGTTGTTTTGACTGCATGATTTATATTACCTGTTGCCAGGTAACTTACTCATAGCTTTGCTGTTCATTACCTGGAACCCATCACATTTTGTTCCACAGCACTGTTTTATGGACCAAAGATCGTCATAGTGAAGAATGAAAGTTGACTTCTTTCCCTTCTGGAGAATAACAAGTTCTCTTCGGGAAGATTCAAAACTCCACTCTTCATGACATAAAATGTGGATGAACAACACAGGAACAGTATCCAGCAAAGTAAAATGAGGACACGGGTAGCTTGCCATGGCTGGAAGAGAGCAAGTCACCGGGAGCCTGGCGGTGGTGTGTACACGTACATATGCCTTGAGACCTGACCAAGACTCCCAAGTTGACTCCTGCTTTAAGGACCAGACTAAAGTCTGCAGGAACAAGAATCTCCTCCTTTTGCCAACCTATCTATCTACATACCACCATGCAATGGGAATTGCTTTATGAAATCTGATGTGCAAACAATTCAGTACACTCCCCATTCCTCACTCTTACCCTCTTCAAAAGAAATCAAAACCAAACCCAAAAACCCTAAGAAATCCTTTATGTTTGCAAAGAACTGCAGCATCCCTGTGTGGGGATCTTGCAGGTGTCCCTCTGTTTACCATCAACTTGTGATGTGCATCTTTCCATTTGGTCAAAAATAACACTTGTGATTCTAAGGCACTGTGCAAAAATAGTCACAGCAATAACACCACCACTAATAATGTGGATGGAGATCTTTTTAAAACATGGAGAAATGTTGGTTGTACTCTAAAATTAACTTGTGAAGAATGAGAGCATTTTCTTATGTTCATTGTTTACTTCCTCTATTCAGCTTTCTGGATGCTATTTATATCAGAAAAGAATGAGTCGCTGTCTTGTCTTGGGATGAGCCCTCAGGCGTAGTTCTATGTGATCATACAGGCTGGCACAGATAGGAACTTGGGGGCAGGTGCTTTTCAGGAGACAATGACAGCATCAGCCACCAAGTAACAATGAAATCTCTACTTCGGGATTAAATATAACGCAAGAAAGAAATATGCTTAGGAATGGGGAAGGCAGAGACTGTCTTGATAAGGTAGTGCCCCTGCAAGAGAATGGCACCCTGATAACCCTCTCGAGGACTTGAGAACAGACCAAGAGCGGTTCTCGGTGTGCTAAAGGGGTATTTTATCTCAAGAGTTTTGTTTCCCTGCAGCCAACTAAATGCTCACGCTCCTGAGAAAATCCATATGGCCTAGAGAAAATTAATGCCTGTTGCTGAAAATTTCCCGTAGAGTGTCTCTATTTCAGAGTTCATTTAGCTTTACCTCCCAGGAGACTACAAGACAAGCGAGCGTGCCTCAGCTTTTAGGACCACCTTCAGCATCAAATAAGCCTGGGAGAAGCTGTGGTCAGGAGGGGGTGGGTGGGGGATTTTAGGAAGGCTGGGGGGAAAAAAAAGGCAAGCTAGATCATGGGGGAAATCTCATTTGTACAGACGTCTGACAAACCAGGGTCATAAATGTTAGAGTCCAGATTCCGAGATAGATTTTAGCCTGAAATATTAATAGAAACAGATGGGTTTCTGATTTATAATTACTGCTGCTTTCTTGCAAAGTTGCCACTTTGAAGACCTTGCAAAGTCTCACAAAAAAGGAGACATAAACTCTGCAGCTATTTATGTCATCTATTTACTTACAAAGGTAATAAATTCTGTCTACCTTGAGCAAAGAGCCAAACAAAGCAGAGACACATCTAGGCTTAGAAACCCTGAAAGCACTGCCGCCGCCTTCATCTCGCTGGCCAATACCCAGCCCTGCAACATGTGGTCCTGTTGCTTTTGACCTTCATTTTTAGGGCAGCCCCCTATGCACCATCCCTATCTCTAGGTCCAGAAGTTCTGCACCAGCCCAGAGCAGACCCAAGAGCTTTGCACAACTGTCACCCAACGCAACCCTGGGGCCACTTACAGTTAATGACCGCTCTGAAGGAGATCATAGAATCATAGAAGGGCATGGGTTGGAAGGTACCCCAAGGATCATAGAGTTCCAACCCCCCTGCCACAGGCAGGGACACCAACCTCCAGGCCTGCATCTACACAAGGTTGTCCAGGGCCCCATCCAACCTGGCCTTGAACACTTCCAGGGACGAGATGCTTCTGTCACTTGGCACAAAGGGAACACCTGGTTTTCTCAAACCTGTGCAGCATTTTTGAGGAATTTGGAGGTATTTAGTACTGGGTGGTCACTTTCGGGGGCCACTTAATAAGGATCGGCAGAATTGAGTCAGCAGGCTGGATGTGCAGAATTCAAAGTTAATTTTCCTTGCTTCCCTTCGTATGCAAACCAGGAAACTTAAATATCCCACACAAACTCTGGGATTACAGCAACTAGCAGGGCAGATTTCTTCCTTTGCTTGTATGTTTACTATAAAAGCTTTAGAAGCTTCAGCACTGATTCTAAAATAATTTCGGACATCCCCAACCCCAATGTCCATGGCACAGATCGCTGAATGGTTCCCTCTACAAAGAAACTTTATCTGCGCTTTAGAATATCATTCCTCCCCACGAAGCAATCCTGAAATTGCTGCAGGACATCACAGCCACAAAAACCTTTTTACATGGACCTTCTGCACCAACTCATTTGCTAATGTCTCCTGTTAACTGATCTCAGCCTGGCCTCAATCTTCTTTTAATGAAAGAGAAGGAAGAGGATACTTTAACAGCTATTATTAGCTCTTAGTACCCATCGGCAGAAAACAAAACAAAGCCCATCCTTTAATTCCCCAGGCTGTGACACTTGTCAGGACAATCAGCCTAACTAAAACAAAATTCACCAGTTCCCAACACCATCTGCACAAAACGATGTGGTATGATTCCTCCACTTCAGCAGCCCCACTGGGAAGCACCTTAGAGGAATATAAGAAGGAAGAAGAAAAAAAAGCTCGATTATTTAACCTTCGTACCTAAAACCCCAAATTTTAACTCCCGGAACTTTTCTTGAGGCTTTGGCACAGCTATCCGGCTTTTGCTATTGCAGGGTTTTCGCGCCACCTTAAGAAGCGATACGCAACATGAGCACCGTTTTGTTGGCCATAACCTGCACAGGGTGCAAGCGATGCTTTTACCTCCCTATGGCTGAGATGGTGCTGGGGTTTCACAGTCGTCTCTTCTGACAAGACAGACGTTCTCTCGGCACACACAACTCTCCTCAGCACAGGATGGTTTGGGGGCACAGAAGCCATTTCATGGAGTTTTAATAAATACCAATGAAGGATCGAATGGCAGGAAGCAGGACAAGGACCTCTGCTCGTCCTGCTGCAGAAAAGAATGCTGGCAGAAGAAATGCTTCGAATGCTCAGAGATTAGGAAAAAATCTGTTCCCGTTTCTGAAAATGAACACTGATCCCCTTCTGTCTGTATTTCTGTAAAGACACGAGCAATCTGATGATTTTTTTTTTTTTTTAATTAGTGAAAATCAGCTTTCAGGTCAAACATTTGCTAAAAGATGGGCTACAATATTTGGTGGCTGTGAAAAAACGGTAACATATGTGATTGCTTCCCTAACTGGATAACTGGGTAATTAACTATTATAGGGTAATTGATATATACGTAAATGGATTAGGCGCTTAAAGTTCAGATTGCATTTGTTAGATAAACTAGTTACATGCACTTCGAGTACAGCACAGATTATGAGTTCAGCTTGGTTTTACTCTCCTATTCATTATGTAGCCTGAATAATTTAGAGAAAGAGTGATTCACAGCTAAAATCACAAAGAATTTTGAAACAAATAGGAAAGCACGTATTTTTAACATCTAAGGAGATCTAAAGAGGGGGGAGAAAAATAACCCTGCAACGTTTTTGTGCACTGTTCACTTAGGTTTGCTTTTCCTCACTTCATTTGCAATAGCTTTCTAAACCCCTACTTTTATACGCGCCTAATTTAATAAAGGCAAATGAGAAAATAAGGAACTTTTCCATAAGCAATCCTTCAGTCTCAGAAGACGGGCATTATTTTTAGATAAAAGTAATTTATTCTTGGCAGAAAAACAACTTTTCTAAATATATTAATACCTACCGCTTCTAGTTTACACTGTGAATTAGAAACACCAACAAATTTCACCTAACTGTCTCTTGGTAAAAGACTAATTAAAACCAGAATCCGGAATAGGGCTGGCTGTATCTTACTGTCTCAGAGCTTTTGATGTCTTTAACACTACTGAAAGTTGCCAAGAGGGAAGGATTGCTACTGTTCTTCATTAAATACTTTCTAAATGACATCCCTCCCCCCCAGTCAAAAAAAAAAAAAAAGAGGATTTATGTAGGAATAAATATCAAAACCTAACTTTATTCTAGTTGCATAAACTTTTCTCATCTCCATATCCAAATTAATATAAGTAGGAATACACAGTCATACACATACAACGACTTTTTGCATCACCTCTATTCTCTACACTCCCTTCCTGACACAGCAGCATGTACGCATCACACACATTTCTCAGGTTAAATGCTACGGGTTTATTGTTATCTGTAATAAGCTACCAGTGTCTTTATAAGGCAATAAACTTATTTCTCATTGTTTACTAAAATAACTACAGTCCTTTTGCTGTAGCACTTTCAGTAATATTAACTCAGTGTTTTCATTAGGAAACATTTTACCTCTGACATGCACGGTAGGTAAATTGATTTCATTGCCTTGGATGCTTAATAGCATTTATATTGTGCTTATTTGAGGATATTTTTGTAGCTGAAGGTACCTTACTAATAATTCCAAAAGCAAAAACTCAGAACAATATCAGACAGACTACAAAAATGTGTTTGGTTCAGAAGTAAGTCTCTTGATGACAGATGAAATACACTTTCAAGAAAGCCTCCATCTATCCACTGATTTGCACAGAACTTTTCCCTCCGATGCTGGGAAAAAGAATAAACTTCCTAATGTGGCAAGAAAATCAATAAATCAGTTTACAGGAGAAGCATTTCCATGATTTACAGAAATACTGCAAAATGCCATTCCTGTAGCCCTTCTTACTTAAGGCAAAGAAACTTTCACTTGATTATCTCAACAAATTGCCAGAACAAGTAGACCTCTATGCTACGTTTCTCTAATCCATTTGCCTCTTTTTAAGGAAACAGCCTTGAAATTCATCTAGAAAGCACCAAGCCATGACAGAAAAAAATCACAGAGCACCATCTGAACAAACTCAAGCTAAAACCCACCTCTAATAACATTTACTGCAGTATACTGGGGCTGAGCTGATGCAGGTGAGGTCTCTGGAAATGCATGTTTGAAACATAAAAAGGGGAAAAAAGGAAATCTTCGCAGGGCATAGCCAAACTTCCAGGCAGACAACTGTCCAAACTCCCTTACCATCTGTATTTCCATGTTAATATGTATCAATAGTTCTGGGGAACTTCCGTCAAACTCTGTAGTTCAAGAGCAGTAAAGAAAACCTGAGTGTGTACGAGGATGTCTTCAACAGCACTAGGTGCTTAGAGCAGGTGTTGGTGAGCCACAGACTCAGAAACTTCAGTTTCTCAGTTTTACACTTCTAGACACCGAAAAGAACTTCTGTGCTGTCTTTAATATCAACATTCACTGCCAATAGTTGTCTTATTATTTCACAATCAGAAAAGGCAGGAGATGGAAACACTGTGAGTTGCTTCCCCTCCTTAGCAAGCTGCCTGAGACACTACCTGTTGCACTTCCAGTCCTTGAGGTTAAAAAAAAAAAAAAATTAAGTCCATTTCCCTCTTTTTCCCCAGTATTTCAGAGCGCAGCAAACACCAAAGGTCAGTTTACTGCATCTTATGTGTTTTTTTTTTCCCCTCTGAACAAAGGTCACAAAAGCAAGTGTGTAACTACCACACTGAGACTTCCTGAAATGGCACCTAATGCAAAGGAACTTCCCCATGAGAGAAGGAATCATTCTTCTGGCCAGCAAACTGCAAGACCAGCATGCCTAATATGTCTCCACTCCTCTCTGCCACAGAAACCTCAGAAGTCTCCGGTCCAAAGGAAGGTCCACCTCCAAGCAATTCGAAAAGCTTCCATGGATGTGCATCCGGTGCCGGACTGTCCTCATGATGAGCTGAGTGGGGTGTTTTCTTCTCAGTATTATCCTCCTTGTTTCAACTTATGACCATAAAGACAGAGGGTCTTGTAAAAATAGTGTGCTGACAGGTAGCTGCCACCATTTGTCAGCCTCTAGCATGCATTACTTAAGGTAATGGTTAGATTTCTATTAATGCAACCTTGGCATTAGCTACATTTTATCTTACAAATGACATCCACATCTATGGTCTCAAAACAGACAACCAAAGTTAATACCATTCCTCTGAGACAGAAACATGTATCATCCCTGTTTTTCAGTGGTGAAAATGAGACTCACTGTAATTAAGTGGGCAGGAGAAAATGATCTTTGCCAATCACCTGGGAAATGCTGAGCAGCTGTGAGGTCAGCAAGATGCCTGTGCATTAGCCTGGGATGCTGTTGTAGCCTACAACATTAAAACGAGAAGCTAACATGCAAGCGTGAAGATGACTGCAACCACTTTGTTTTCAGGGTCTTTTATTCCAACACCACAGCTACCTTGAAATGGCAAACATTAGAGTGCTTCCTAAATGCATTTATGGATGTTTATAAAAGCAAATACACCTGGAAGTTCACATGGCACATGACCACATACCAGTCATAAAAGACGACTGAGCTTTCGTAAGAAGCTGAGGTAAAACCAGAGAATTTCCATGACTGATATTAGTTATCACTGGGAGCCAATGGTTGCTGCCAGTGGGTTAAATTCAAATTGTTTGCAACATGCATTTTTTGCAACCTGCAAAACTCCAAAGGTGAGACAGAACAGCTGTAAGCTAAAAAAATGGGAGAAAACAAATAAAGAAAGCAACCACTGAGAAGTGAGGTGATACCAGAAAGACACACCAAATGGAGCTGGACACTAGGTCAGTCCATCCCAAGTCAGGCTTTCTTTTGCCTCCTTGAATATGTAGCACCTACAGCACACTTCCCCCAATAGACACTTTTCATGGGCGTGATGGTTCAGCCCAAAGTAGTGGCTGAGCACCGCACACTGCTCCCTCGCTCCTGAGAAGAAACAGGCAGAGCCTCCACTAGTTGGGATAAGGACAGTTTGCTGACAAAAGCACTGTGAAAGGGAACAATAACAGTCTGCAGCAAATTTCATTCACACACAGTGATAACACAAAGTACCTTACCAACCCCACAGAGTATTTCACAGCACGAGGTTTGATCCGAGAGGACCACCGCTATGCCCTGAATCCACACTCAAACTGCCCAGGAGGCACCAAGAAGTGTCCCTCCCCACCAGCCCCTTTTATGGGGGAATGATGTCAGGTGGTGGGGAAACAGCCAGGGTTAACTAAGCTCAGCTGGGCTGGCTGCTTGGGGAGGTTGACTCTGGCCTGGCCTGAACCAGGACAATAGAGGAACACCTGAAACAATTGTTCTAAATAAAACATGCCCTGCCTTGTTTGTGCATCATTTTATTTCCTATAGTTCAGGGAAAATTGCACAAGCAGAACCACCCTGCCAGGTGACAGCTTGCCAGTGAAAATAATTGGCATCGTGCTTTGAGGTACACGGAGTGCAAGGTGCACAGTACTCCATCATGTGTTAATAGGTAAGGCTAACAATCAAGTCAGTCTGATGCTGTCAGACCGCCGGGGCAGAATATTACCATTCCCACTGAAACAGAAGATCTGGAGTTGAATGCTAAGTAATGCATTTATTATGATAAAACGTGTTTGTTGTGATTTATGGTATGCACAAAAAGGGCTCACTCTTGATGCTAGTTCCATGCTTACGCTATCTTATCTCAGAGATGACAAGTGTTTTCATGCCACACTGAGAGTTTAAGGATGGGGTAAAGAGTATCTAACTGTCCATGCACATAAGTGCGTACAAAACCCATGCAAAAGTTAGTCTAAACCAGGATTTTTTTAAAAAAGAATCCCAAATTTTCACAATGCTTTTAAAATACAAGCTGTGTTGTACCTTAATGCATACTGCCTATTGTTCTGGTTTTCAAAGCACTTCCCAGTAACGTATCTTAAAGCAAATGCTACACCGGGAATAAATAAAAAAAATCTGCCTTTTTTCCAGCCAGGCAGCAGTTCACACACAGCCCCTTTTACATTTTGCAATAAGTATTTAAGAACCAAGAGCAGCAGAGTCACAGTAAGAGCAATTAGCAAGCAGATCACCAGTGCTAGATTATTAACATATTCATGCGCAGTAAAAAATACCCACTAAGGGCTTGCAGGCAACCTATTGCTAAGTATGCAAACCCAAATAAGGGGAGAGAATTCAGAAAGGACGTTATCTAGTAAGCAAAGAGGGATTCAGCTAAAAGGCAGGCTGAAGGTGAAAATCTGCTGACTACGGTTCTCAGCAGATCGTCCAAGCAGAGCTACCAACATCTACTTAAACAAGAAGGCATTTGAGAAAGACAACAGTGGCCAAAGTTCTATAATTTATCCATCATTTATCAATGTGAAGACCTTCACTTTTGTTTCATGGCAGCCCAGGCTCTCTTGCAGCCATTGGTTAGGAGCCATGCCTATTGCTTTTTGAAATTCAGCCGTGCTTCTCTGTCCCCTGGCTTGATGACAGTTCCAAGAAACGGCAATACAGTTGCAAGGCAGGACTCACCTTCAAAAAAGGAGCTTGGCAACCAGCTCTAACCTCTCCATAGTGATACAGAGGCAAAATATGCATCCAGGTTTCCTGTTCTGGCCTGTTTCCTCTGACTATTCCTTTCAGGCCTCTATTACTTGTCCTACAAGGCTGTAGCCAGCTTTTTCCACCTGGTCTGCTTGCAAAAAGAATCTATTCATTCTCATGCCTTCTTCAAATTGTTCTTCCAACTCTTTCTTGGCATGCAGTACTGTTTAATCTGCCACTTATCCATCTATTCTATTTCCTTCACTCGGACATAGCCTCGGCTTTCCAAAGACTTCTAGCAACTATCCATTCCCTGGTTCTAGCCGGGGAGGATTCCTGTTGGATTTGTTTCACAACCTACTGCTAGCAAGCATGTTCAGAACATCTCCTATGATGCCATCTGCAAGAAGTTAAATTGAGGGTTGTTTCCAACAACTTTCCATGTGAAGTTGTTCCCTTCTATTAAGTTAAGCACAGCAGTAGCATATATATATGACACACACATACATGTTTGTATTTGGTTATTTCTGTAGACAACTGCTGTGGTTTCGTGTGGTGGGGTACTAGTGGAGGGGGGGAGCTGCAGGGGTGGTTTCTGCAAGAAGCAGCTCAAAGTTTCCCCTGAGCCCAACAGAGTAAATATCAGCTGGGCTCAAGGCCAGACCAGTGACTCTGTGGAGCACCAGGCTGGAGCAGTCTGTGCCTGAGAGTCCTTCTATGATTTATGACTGTACCCCATAGCAGTGACCCACACTGGGACAGCTAGTGAAGAGCTGAAGCCCTGTGGGAAAAGACTCACTTTGGAGACATACATAAAGGACTGTCTCCTGTCAGTGGGATCCCACACCGGAGCAGGGGATGAGTGTGAGGAATGCCCCCCCAGTTAAGGAGAACATCTTGTGAGGAGCTGACTGAACCCCCCACTCCCTGCCACTCCCTGTGCCACAATGGGGGGAAGAAGGGAGCGAAATCATGACTACAGTGAAGTCTGCTAAGAAGGGAGAGGTAGGGGAAGGTGTTTTAAGATCTTGTTGCACTTCTCATTATCCAACTCTCTTTTCTCTCTGCGTGTAATAAGTTAGAGTTTTCTTTTTTTGTTGTGTCTGTGTTGCCCATGACACTAACTACAGAATGATCTCTCCCTGTCCTTATCTCAACTCCTGAGCCTCTCAATATATTTTTCCCCCCTGTTCAGCTGAAAAGGGGAGTGACAGAGTGACTTTGGTGGGCATCTGGCCTCCAGCCGGGGTCAAACCACCACAACAGCTTTTCTGGTTTCAGCTTCAGAGGCACCTTTACATTGTTCTGTATCTGTTTTTACACATTTAATGAAGCTATTGTTTCTTTTCAGAAATAGGGAACGTGGCATTCATTTCTTCCAAATGTCTGAAGGGAACAATATTCATCACTGACACCATTACATTCTTATGAAAATAGCTAGTTTAGCTCTTAGAAAAGACATGGTCAATAACATGCAATACAAGGAAGAAAGCCTGCATTCAGGTTACAAAGTTTTTAGTGAACTGCACTAGCATGACTGAAAAGACTTTGAAAATCCAGATCCTTCAGTCTAGCACCTGCTCTATGGAATGTCACAAAGACAATAAAACTAATGCTTTTAGCAAATTAAAGAGTATAGGAAACCTTTGCAGGATGTGTCTTCTTAGCAATGAATTTGTGGGGTTTTGACAGACAATGTACGAACACAAGAAATAAACAAATGATAGAATCATAGAATGGTTATGGTTGGAAAAGACTTTCGAGATCATCAAGTCCAACCAGCTATCCCACCCTACTAGGTCTAACACTAGACCACATCACCAAGTACAACATCTACTCTTCTTTTAAACACCTCCAGGGATGGTGACTCAACCACCTCCCTGGACAGCCTGTTCCAATATCTAATAATCCTTTCAGTAAAGAAATTTTTTTCTAATATCCAACCTAAACTTCGCCTGACAAATTTAAGATTGTTTCCCCGTTTCCCCTTGTCCTGTCATATGGATTCAAAGCTTCTTTTCACATGCAAGCAGTAGCTGAGGTTTACATAACCAAGCTTCAGTAACAAAGACTAAAATCACAAACAATGGTAAGTTTTAAAGAGGATATCCTTTCATTCTTGGGATTTCCCATGTTTAATTTAGCCCAGGCTCACGATGAGTTTCCATTTCTATTCATCCACAGTTCTCCTGCTTTTGTGCAATTGGATAAGAGCAACAACTGAATGTCACTTCACAAGCTGCATCAAATACCTTATCATGTGGCTCAGCACACCTGCACTGACTCATGGTACACTGGAACAGTTGTTGCAGTTGTTGAGTCATGGATTAAAGGTGAGTTTTGCTGCCTCATCCACACAACCATTCATTGCCATCCCCAAACTGATCACTTGAATCCATAGGTAACCTGTGGCACCTCGCAGGACAGAGGAGCTAATCAACTATATAACTGGGTGAGAAGGGTAGGCTCCTTCATGTTCATCACTATGTGGAGGTAGCAAAAGGTATTTCATGGCTCTTAGTCATACAATATAAATCCCAAGACTTAATGGAAGCATCTGCTGAAGAGGGGAACTTGCTAAGATTTGAAATTCCCAATCCTAATTTGCCGTGTCCTCTAAAGGTGTCTATTTAGTCCAACTTGAAAAGAATTTGTTCTCTGTGTCTCTCCAATTCTTGGCCTCCCAGCTGTTCCTGGCAGCTCAGCGTGCTGGTTGCCAACAGCGGTGCTGTCAGAAGCCCAGTGAGGAACAAGGTAACAACAATCACATCTCATTTTTCATAATTATCCAAAACGCTATACAAGGATAACAAGAGCTCACCATTATAGAGATCTCAATGACTGGAAGCAGCAACTCAGAAACTCCACACTCAATTATTCTCTTCTCACAAAGTAAAATTAACATTAGAAACTATTTAGATGCAGAGGTTCTATAATTATTTTTTTAAAAAATTGAAGTTATAAAATCAAAGTACAACACAAAGGCAATTAAGGGAAGTAACTTAGCTGAAATAATATCAGACCTTCATTGACCGAAAATTTAAATGAAGTATTAGTCAAAGACAATAATGAAAAATAGAACCACCTTGTACCTTATTCAAAATGATCCAGGACCAAATCTCAGTATAATTTACTGATTCTTTAGAAATTAATTAAAATATTTGAAATGTGCAAAGCAAATAATTTTGCTTTTAAAGTATCCCTGAACTTGCGCAAAGTCCAGGGCTGAGTGATAAAAACCAGCATTGTAGCTAGTGCTACAGATATTTCTCTAGAAAATCATTCCATTCTTGTACAGTAGAGATGTTCTGCACGTTCCTGACACCTCCCATATAGCTATGTCAACAGTAGACCTATTATTTTAATCAGCTGAAATTTCAATTTTGCCAGGTAGCTCCTCCACGGAGAGCTGCCAACACAGTGGAAAGCCCTGGCCAGGGGAGTGAGAAGGGCGGCACCGTGCCAGCAGCACACTGTTAAACTGTGGTGTCTAAAATTTATACCTAGATTGCACAAAGTTTTTCAAAGAAAACAAGGATCACAGAGGTGCTATTGAAGATTTGGTGAAAATAGCAGTTTGCTGTTCTGTACTTTCCTTTGATAGCTTATGAAAACAGACCAGCCTCTTCCTTCATCACATCTTTCTTTATCCTGTTTTTAAGTGGTTGGTCCTAATTAAATGCAGAGCTACTTGATAGTATAGTATTTCAATACATAGATTTGTCATGTTGTCTGCCGTTGGTCCAGTCTTAGACTAGCTGTGCTTGGTCTGTAGCCCAGTACCCCAAGGAGGCGGCTCTCAGACTGTATGACAGTTGAGATAAAGTGAATTTTCCTGGCTAACTACTCGTCATATACTCACTGACCTCCCCTAGAGCAACCATGGGTATTTCTTAATCACAGAAAGTGCTGAACAGGCCAAAGATCAGAAGTGTGATACAGGCACATTAGAAATGAGCATAGAAAACCCATGCAGTCAGTAAAGATGTGTCCTTAAGCAGCCAAGCAACACACATCACCTAGCACACAGCAAACCAATCTCCATCTTCTACTACAGTGTTTAGTTTCTTCATGAGGATTTTTCAGTAACACAGGCAATGGTGTGTATTTCTTTCACCCGCTGACTCCAGCTCATCTACTCACCCCCACTGCTGATTGGTTTTCATGCCCAAAACACACAGGCAGAGCTGCTGCTTCTCATCTTATCCCTGGCACCTTCACATGACTTTCTCCAAGCAGTGAGGCAACCAACTCTCATCAATCCACTTCTCACTTTTCAGCAGCTCCTCTTCACTTTGACCCCACTGCAAGGTGCTCTGAAAAGTTTCAGACAGCTGTGGATGAGTTTTCTCATCATCAGCTTTCTCCAAAACTTGAATTGAGACATCCGTGTTTTGCTGGACCATCCTTATATGGCAACCTTGTTCCGAAACACAGAGACCCAACCTGTAAGAGTTCAAGTGTGGCCTTACAGAGCCCGGATAATGCTCCATCATTTACTGCCTTATCTCGCTGTATACAGCCTGAAGGTATGGTTTGGTTTATCCCTGCTAGAGCAAAGAGTACTGCACCGATAGCTTCAGCTGTGTTTCTGTTATTATCCCAAGCAAAGGGTTTTTTTTTGATCCTCAGCATTCCTGATCATGATTAAATCTTCCTACACAGACCCGCAGAAACTTGGTCCAAAAGCTCAGATTATCTATGATTTCAAAAATGCTCTCACTGTTACTTTCTATTTGTACCTCTGTCGACTTAGGTTACTTTGAACCCAGGTATGGTATCAAGTCATTCAACAGAGAAGCAGCCAGAGGAATCCCTGGGGAGAGGGTGTCCTACCACCGCTAAATACGTCCCAGTTTAGTCAAAGGAAGCCCTTTATCATTCTATTACTACACTTTTATCTTGCACTACTTGACAACGTTCAGTCCTTTATACTTTCCCAATTTAATTTCTAAACACTGTAAGAGCTTTCCCACCTATCACACTGTCTGGGCATCAAGCTTTGAGTTACTGTATTGAATTGTTTCTTGCTTTAATCCCAATCTTCTACCAAACAAATCCTCTCATTTTTCAAATTCCAATCAACTTCTAAATTCTAAATTCTACTGCTAACAACATGTTCATTGCTCAACAACACAAAAGATTAATTCAAGTTATACCTTGAAGATGCTTGGTAAAGATTCACAACTTGTATACGCTATGTTTACCTGCATCAATTGCTAATTGCTCTGTTAAAACACAAATGGAGGAACAGCCACTGCTGCTCAGAGCTCTGTCCAGACACGCTCTGTCTGCTGGACACCCACAGCACAAAGGCAGGAAAGCACACAGTGGTTCTCCCTAAGAATGTTCTTCAGGAGCTTCCTATTAAGACTTCCAGAAGCTGAGGTCATGTTCTCATGGTTACTGGCCCGTGATGGACTTCCCTTTCACAACATCATCCCTCAGGCCCTTTCTGAAGTCCAACCTGGAGAGCACCTTTCAAAGCAAGGAGCCGTGTATCCTAACTACACAGATGGGAGGAACGACTGTTTCTGTTTATTTTGATGCTGGCATCTTCCAAGTTCACTGCTTGTTCCCTAATTCTTGTATTCAGGATTTTATCCTTCTCTGTTGTAAGCCATTCCACACTTTTGTTTGCTGTTGCCATTGCTCTCTGCCTTCAACAGGTCTTCAATAACCCCTCTGAGCTGAGTGACCAAAACTGCACCACATATGCAGCTGACTGCCATCATGCTTCCTATTTTGCTTTGTTCTTTGTTTTCCAGTAAGTCCACCATATAATTTTACTTTCCCGACTGTCAAAGGACACTGAGCCACAACTTTAGGCTAAAACAAAACCACCCACCTTAACCTTCACGTTACTTCAGGGCAGGAGCAGCTCACCATTTTATCTACACTGGATACCACGGCATTCACCGTTTCCTCACACATCTCTTCTGCAATTCCTACCCTAAAAGATTTAGCACTGACAACAAACTTCAGAGGAGCACAGGATCCCTTGGGAATCCACAACCAACCTCTACACAAAAAGCTATTATTCCTGCCCTCCATTCACATCTTTTAACAACTGCTCTGTGTCCTTGAGACACAAAGTGTCTTGTGTCCTTTGCGTGTGTGTCCCCCACAGCCACGTGCCACACCTCTGGCATTCCCAAAGTCTGGTCTCCTGTCTCCACTAGCTGTGGCCATTGCTTCCAGATACTCCTGGGTTTTCATTGCAAATAATTTTTGTTACACTTCATGTCTAACTTTGTTCTTTCTTGTTAATTAAAATATACATATAACTAAAAGGCAACCACATTTGACCATTTATGTGCTATCAGGGATCACTGCCAGGCTGCATTCCCCATTATCCCTCAAACACTCGGCTGTTCTTGGTCAAATACTTCAATCAAATTTCAACGCACCATGCTTTCCTGTCAGAACACAAAAATGTTTTTCATGTAAAATTCTGCTTTATCTCCTTTACCCACCTCTGCTCTCTCAATTTCACAGGTAACTGAGAGATGCAAGGAAGACCTGACACCTCTGTGGTGCCGAGGGCCAGTCCGTTTGTTTGGAGATCAGCGGGACCGAGCTCTTGAATGAGTATTAATGGGTTGGGATTCCTCTGCTGACCATCTGCAGGCTCTTTTACTGCCTTCTAGCTAGATTTTAATTAACTGCTTCAAAATGTATCTTCTTTTTACAGTGTTTTCTGTTTTCTTTGCTAAACTTTTCCCATTTGTAGAGACACCAGACCACACCTTGCTCACCCTTTTTGTCTTCTGTCAAAATGAGCATTCATAAATCAGAAAACAAACCTGTAATAGTTCTTTTCCATCACAATTAATACAGCCTTTTTCTATTTGTCCTTATCCATGTGCTTGTATTTCTCACTTGCTCTTTTCTTTGATTTCACCCCTGGAAATGCAGTTGTAAAACTTCCTTGGAGCCCTGCTTGCTCTTTCTTAAGTTGTGTGATTGTTGTAAGATGACATAAGTCATCTTACTGTCGCACAAGTGTTTGTCTCCAAATCTGGCCCAGGCTCCAACAAAGTCAACCTCTCTCTCCCATCACATGCTACCTTCTGCAGGTATTGGAAGGTCCTCCCTGCTCCCAAGGAGGAGATCTCCTAGCACCACCTCACCTCCTCCTGCTCTCAACGAGCTGGTGCTGAAAACCCCTCTGGTGATTTTAAGTTCTTGCGCTAGGCTGAGAGCACCAAGAAGCTAAAGCAAGCAAAAAGTCGGATGGCTTTGATAACCTGGCTCAGACTTTTCATTACATCTGATGGCAAGTTCCAGTTTCTTTGAAGCATCTTTGAAGCAACTCTCCTCAGTACATGGAAACAGAGGGTTTTTTTCCCCATTCCAGTGAAGATGGAAATGTCTCTTATATAGAAGACTGCAGAACAAAACAAGAAACTAGGTAATCCTCTATAAATCTAGTGTAAAACTAAAGGCACAAAGCAAATAAATACCATTTCTAAATAAGATTCATATACAAGATGAAAAACAGTGCTTCAAAAATTGCTTAAAATGGAGTCTCTCCATCCTGAACAGCCACAGGAAAGATACAGCCCTTGCCATTGTATCTGCGCTCAGTATACATAGATCGACAACACACATACAGATACCACTCCCAAGGAAAAAGCCTCTTCCACGGCTTCAGAGACAGAATAAAAACACCATGAAGGGCCATAAGCTGTCTGGACTAGTCCCCTGTATATATGTCCCTCCACTTGCTTCTGAGGTATAAGCTTTGCACGGCCGTTTTGCCTCTCCATCTACCAGTACTATGCAGTAAGGTGCACATAGCTCTAACGGGCCCATCATCAGCAAGGTCTGATAGACTTAAACCACCTTCCCACGTGACAGTTTTGGGGTCAAACAGGGGAAAATCAGCACAGAATTAATTAGATGCTTTACAAAATAAAAATTAGACCCTCTTTATACATCAACAGGGTAGGATTTTGTCATTAAACATCTTCCTATACCCAGAGTACGAATGTGCACTCGCTATATATATGTGACAGGCCTATAAAATCATGGTTTGCTGAATTGATGCTTTTTTGCTTTCAATTAGAACAGAATGACATAAATGAACCCTTCCATCTGATATCCCAAACGATTTAATCACCTAAAACAACCCCCCAAAACTGAACATTATAATTATTTGCTTTCAGGGGGCCAAAAGTCAAAAAAAAAGGGATGCGGAAGCTCCACAGAACCTGTGAGAGGAGAGCTGTGAGATTTAAAGCTGTGTATGCCAGCCTTCATTATCCCAGTACAGCACTACAAATCCAGGGCAGAGGCAGCAGTACACTCTGTAGGTGAGGGGAGGTGGCCACGATGCTTAGGGAGGTAACAGATGAGCCTGTTGTGGGGTATTCCTGATTAACTTGGCCTGTTCGAGCAGTACGAAGTTCTGCTGCTATAAAATAAACCCATCTTTTGCCACAATAAACTTACAAAAATTTGTACATATTCCTACCAGTTGCCACAAGGCTCTCTTGGACACACAGGGCATCAACCACGATAATCATGACTTCCCTTTAATTCCTCCAAAGCTCAGGGCTGAGCCTTCTTCAGATCTCCTCTCAGACACAAGGAAGAAGATGGAAAGCATGAGGTTTGGGAAATCTCTACTCTCCCAGTCAGTAACCTCTTTCTGAAAGGGAAGCCCAAGGGCTTTTGGTTTGTTTTGCTTTTTTTTTTTCCCAAATCTCTGGTTCTCGAGAGGAATAGAAGCAGTGATGCTGCCTCTCAGTCCCAGGAAAAGCAAAATATAGCCATAACAAACCAAAAGATACTTAGAATGCTACAAGCCAGCCCGCGGCTGTATTTTATTTGGATTCAAACAACTGGTAACCTCAGATAGACTTAAAACAAAGCAAGGGCTACAGAACTGGAGGCAGAAATTGCAATAGAAAAATCACCATGGCACTAATTAATGTAAAACCCACACAGACAGTAAAGCAATGAGAAGCCAGTGCAATCTCAGGGCCAACAGCTAACTGGGGAGAAGGCCGGAGTTTATGTTTCTTTTTCACATCTGAAGAGTTTGGGATTACATGTATGGCTAAGGCAAAGATTTGGGATGCAACCAAGGAAAGATTAATCTATTTTCCATTATTTAGAAGAACATGCCCTGGTGTCACAGTCTCTTGGCATTTTTAAGCATTCATTAACATTCAATTCTGCCAAAGGTGAGTTGTGTCCAGATCTGCTGCTTCTCTGGAATTGATAAATACATTGTTACCCAACAGTGCATTGCTGCTTTCAGGGGTGAGTTAAAGCCAAACTATACTAAACCCACAGAATCATGACATAAACCCACACATTTCACCACCCTTATTTTAACTCCAAAAGCAGTGTTTTCTAATTTATGGAGATCTGCTTTCTCAGGACTGTGCTTGCCCCATACTTTTACAAGAGCCTGCAGGCAGCAGTAAAGCTGCTTCCCACCACCATTCCCACAGGAAAGCTTCACTTGAGGCTTTTCCCCAAGCTGGCATCAGAAGGTGAGGTAAGAAGCATTTTCCTGACGCATCCTATTCTTTGGTATCCATGGGAAAGTTTCTAGGATGATCAAGCAGTTCTCCAAATGTTTTTAGAGGTCTTAAGTTCTATTATTTATGGTTTGTTTTTTTTTCCTTTGGGTGTTAAAGATGATCTGTTAGAACAGACCCTACCTATGCTCAATCTGCTGGAGTTTCCTTTGCTACCGAGAACTGGCTCACTGGAGTGAATAAAACTTGCTTACATCAGATGAAAAAAATCACAAGAAAGAGAAATGCAAGTATTTAAAAAAATATGTATCTGTTAACGCCAAAACTCAGGTTTCACTTTCATGCAGGATACCTGTCTTCCCTAGGTCTCACTGCAGACTCCCTTGCTTTGATTCCAGCTTCAAAGAGAAACTTGGTATTTGTTCTCTGAGGAAGGAAAACTCTGTATCACACCACTTTGATGTCTTGTGACATAACTAAAAGAAGCCCCCGACTATAGCGGGGTAAAATTAAATAATATTGGCAAGAGCAATGTCATGTACCAAAAGAAAAGAGCTAATAGGCAGTGAGCAACACTTCATCTGGGTGAAGCATGGGAGGGAGTGAGGCCTGGTTTACATGTAGAATTAAAAGATCAGAGAACACACTTAAGATTTTTCTTAGAGAAACAGTTTGGTAGGAACTATTTTCTCATCATTTCTTTCATCACTACCAAGCTCCATGACATGAACCTCACATAATTTCAGCCCAAACTTTGGTTGGCAGGGGGCCATCCTGGCTGCGGAAAAAGCCTGATAGAGGAGTCAAAGAGATGTAGAAGGGAGCAGTGAGGTAAGTGTTGCTTTAGTGTGGTAGAATATCAAATAAAGCACCAAGTAACAAGCTCTTCCGACGTCTTGCCTACATTTTGCAGTTAATGACCATGGCTTATGCTTACTCATGTATTTTACAAGCAGAGCAAGCAAGGTCAATAGAAGAGGGGGAAAAAATTAAAAAAGGCAGCCAAAGGTCTGCTCCCTTTGTAAAATAAAGCTCATAAGTTAAAGCCTCGGATTGAAGGCTTGGCTGTCACTAAAGTGCAGCAGGAAGGAGCCGCCGGGAAAGCAGCCCCTAAATCCAAGCTCTGCCTCAGCAGATCATTTGCTACACAGTCCCTCCATCATCTGAAAGGTCCCTGGCACCAAAATACAACTTCAAAGCTGCAAACAGTGATTAGGAAGGGAGCCCCCACATTTGTATCTAAAGAGAAGAAACACTAAATAGTATTTTAAAAGATAGGAATTTTAACTGGGTTCATTAGAGGTTCTACCTGCCTAATTCCCATTGATTTGTTGCAAATAGCCACGCTCTTTATGCTGGGGACCTCAGGAGGACCTCAAGAGAATTCAAGTTTGAAAAAGTCTAACCTACCATCAGGAAATAATTTTCTTTTTTAATTGTGAGAGATATAGGAGAAAGCTTCCAGAAAATAATTATTTTCATAATCGGTATTGGACAAGGAAGATAAGCACATTAAACCTCATGGCATCACTCCTACATTAGGCCTTTAACACATTCTGGGGAGGAAGTGTGATTTTGGAAAGACAGTGTGGGTAAAGGCCAAGGCCTCGGCAACACTAATCCCCACATGTTTGGTTGTTTAGGTCTTTATCGACCAGGAGGCTGCTCCATCTGCCTCCACCCATCTCCCCATGCTACCAGGGCTGCTCCTCTTCCTCCATTATAACTGCAAGGCACCCCAGTCTCTTTGGGGTTTGTGTCCCCCATGCCAACACTTGTACAACCAACTGCCCCGCAACAGCAAAAGCAATTTGTTATATAAAAGAAGGCAAAGCCCTGCCGTGCCCTCATCGGAGGCGGTTGGGTTCATCTTTTAAGCATGGCAGCACCTCATCAGTCACTTCATTTTCCCCAAGCCACTAACTGTGAAAGTTTGGACAGAGTCAGACAGTACAAAAGGGGAACTTGGAGAGAGCCAGCACAGATCGCTGCCATAATTTAATCCTTTTTCCAGTACATTCTCAGGTGTTCAACATGAAAAATGAAAACGAAATACTCACTAACAATAATAAATTAGAGAACTTAACATTAACCTACAGGAAATTGTTTCTTGTAATTTCTAGTAAAGAATTACTGAGCACACTAAATGTCAACATCAAGAAACAATTTTCCTGATTTACTTGAACTACACGTAGTTCAAGAAGGGTTTGTTGTTTTCCTTTTTCCTGCCTTCTGTAACCTCCACAAAATAAGTGTCACCAGTAGGACTTCCAAGATTTTACTGGTACAGAGAGGGGCTAAACTCGTTTATTAATTAAAATTCAGCTTTTTATTTGAGGCCTTATATTTTCATTAGGTCTTGGAAATGTTAGACAGACTGACACACAATGAATTTAGAAAATACTGGGGCAAGAGCCAGAGAGAGGGAAGCAACTGGGAGAGGAGCTGATATAATCCAGCCCTCTTCTTCCATGAACAAACCTGAGGACTAAGTTAAACGTTCATCTGTGGGGCAGGTGCATAAAGAGCAAAATGACACCGTCCCATCTTTAGCTGCAGAGAAAACAATAACCTTTTTTGTGCTCATTTCTATACTTCTGAGACATGCAGTACCGGTACTACTTGTAATGGGAATATGCACTAAGTGGAGCATAGTCTTCACCTAAAGACCATTAAGAGCTTAAAGTGAGCTGCCAAAATGTAACAAAAAGCCATTTGTATGGCTGGGTATGTTACAGTTCTGGTTAGCAATGCTTTGTTGTTAAATCGTGTTTTTCATACATGAACAATGCCACGTCTGACGCTGCAGGAACTGAGAAACGCCTGTGACATGCAGAGTTCCTGCAGAGCTGGCAACTGAGCCCAGGCCAAAGCCCTGTCTTAGAGGTTCATACTGCCCCATCTGAAATGCCATCCCTCTGGCATGTCCTAAAGCTTCTTGGTCTGAGAAACAACAGCTGCGTAATTCAAGAGGCAACACAATAAGAACAGGGATTTTTTTCTGCCAACTGGCAGAATAAGTATTCTACTTCAAGAAAGAATTCTTTTAAACGATGCAGCTCCTGAACTATATCTTATTGTGCAGAGACAGGCACAAGGTTTGAGAAAAATGTTTGGGAAAAATATACCACAGGCTTTGTTACATCTCTCGTAATTCTTTGTGCTGCACTCAGCTTGGTTTGTTGGTTTGGGAGTTTTTGGTTTTTTTTGAAGTAACTAAAACAATGCAAAAAGAAACTTAAAAAAAAAAAAAATAATTGAAACTTGCCCTCTAAAAACTACCCGTCCTTGTTGCCTGTCTCATAATAATTACTGAAAGAAACGTTCTGCTGTGGAGAAATACAGAGGTTCTTTCATATCCATCACAAACAACGTACTTTGTGGTTCACAGGTGCAAAAATGAATAGACTGAATACACATTAAATTCTAATGCCGACGAATTGTGCTGTACAGAATGACAGTCACAGTTTTTTGAGTTCTTTATTAAATGGAGGAAGTCAGAAGTTTCACCCCAAGGACTATGCTGAATATATTTGTCATTTTTTAGCAGAACTACAAGCACTTTTCCATTCTCTCTCTCACTCTGGTCTTTTTTTTTTTTTTTGGCCAAGCCACTAATGCTCATGCACAAAATTAGCTATTTACCTCATTTAACTATCTTAATTTATTTTAAATCATTTTTCTGCTCAAACAGCTTCAGGGAACACCTTGGGTTGACAGGCAGGTTAGCGTGATACCTACCTGTCCAACTGAGGTGGGGGACAGAGATGTTAAGGACCCAAAAAGCTCCAGTGAACCAACCAAAAGAGAAGGATGGGTTGGGCTGAAACCCACCACTTCATCAACCCCAGAGTGATTAACAGTCAGAGATAATCAGACTCATTGACACCTCCTGCCCCTCCATCCCCTTCTGTGCAGATTTTCCTCAAATGGTGACTAGACTATTTGCAATGTCACTGTCTCATTATATTAGAAGATCTGACAAAGACAGTTCCTTAATCAGCATCTAAGGATGCTAGGATTATCCCATAACTTAGTTTCTACAGGTAATTAAACAAGCTAAATAAATTCAAACAGCCAAAGCCCGGTTACAGACTCCTCAGCTCACAGTCCCCTTTATCTCCCTCCTGCCTTACAGCAATGGCTTTTCCATCTTCACCCAAGCAAAAGACTCTGATTTGAGGAGGTTCATAAGACAGACCAAGGCAATGAGACTTCAGCATCTTTCAGATACGTCTGCCTGCAAAACCTGAATGCTTAAGAAGTCTCAGATTCTCCACCAAGTACGAATATTCCCATTTAAATTCTTTTTGGCCTTGGTGGAGAAATCTACATTGGGATGATTATAACACTATACACTAGGTGAAATAAAATGGGAAAGACTAGAACTCTCCATACCACTCTGAACCCCAACCCATATATTTTTAATGCTTCTCCTTGAAATGCATTCTTTGCTATTTCTCTGATAAAATCAAGATTCCAAAATTCAGAGGGAGAGAGGGAACAAAAAAAGAAAAAACAACAAAAAAAGGCACCAGTAAAGGAGTATTTTGTACCTTGACTGCCAAAGCACGCAGCATGGCACCTAGAAAATGTACATCGTATCTCAGTACTTGTCTCTCCCATCTCCACCCCTTGATTTGAGACAGTCTGCAGAAAACATTGCTTTGTGCATTTGAGTGTTACCCATCTCGAGAGGCATGTTTAGACAAACTGATATGCAGTAAAAGCCTCTTGCCAATCTAAATCTCCGAGCACCTTATCTTCCCCAGCTTCCTAGTAACACAAAGATGATTCTGCACTCATCTGTCCAGGCTTTGAAGGAAATTCAAAGACACCATAGGGTGGATAAAAGAAGAATATTGATGGTATTCATAAACTAGAGCAGGGGAGTAAAACAGGGTGCCCCAGAGGCTTCTGTGGAAAGATTTTTGGGGTGACAACAGCCCTCGGGCCCAGCCAGCAATGCACCAGGGGTCTGGGAGTGAGTGGATGAGCAGGAAAATCTCATTTGCAGAAGAGCCACATGCAGGAATAGCTGATAAAGCCCTTGGATGAACTCATCCTCTAGCTGCTGTGTTTGCCAGTCCTTGGTTCCTGTAACCACCGGCACAGCAAGGAGCACTAGGTCCCAATTCAGTCAGTTTCTCTGATTTATTTGACTATGATGCTGCTAAAGCGGCTGTATGAGCACACGATCCACAGAGCAAAGGAGAAACCCCAGTGGCCCCATGTTTGAGCATCGCACTGGACTTCGCACACAACCCAACCCATCTGCTCCTGCAAAACGGTGTAGCCACAGCACATCACCATGTCTTATTGTGTAAATGCACTCTTCTGATTTCCACCTAAATGCAGGTTTAATTCTATTCTACAGTTCTCCTGATCCCAACAGCCTGCTGTCATGTCTCCCCTGGCCTCGGCCTGCACGACTCCTCAGTACCTAGCTTTGAAGCAGCACTTTGGAAACACCTTGCCCTCTTGTCCCAGTCCTCTTCACCATACCAAGATTTAAACCGTATTTACATTCCACCATCACCAAATACATGCCACTGAGTTTCACTGAAGGCACAACATCTTCCCATCTTCCCATTCTAATGAAATACTGGTGCAGGAGACCCCCAGACTCCAAAGACAACAGACAGAAAGGCAGCAGGAGATGGCTGTAGCCCTTTTAAGCTGCCTGCTTGGCCTAACAGTCATTTAGCATGAGCAATGACCTTGAAGAGCTATGAAAATATCCATTTCTGAACTGTAACACCAAGCATCCACAAATCCACACAGCCTGGGATGTCTGCACACTTTCACATTTGAGACTGGCCCAAACATTTGCAGTTAGTGGCACACAAAAAAAAAAGAAAATATAAAAGGTTGCAGAAGAAATTGTCCAAGAAAATTATGTGTCTGGAAATATCTGTGACATTTTCATCCTAGAGATATTACTAACCTTGTCTTATAATCTAAGATGACCTCAAAGGTTTCACACAGCCATCCTTCATTTCCCACTCAGCCGGCTGCACCATGCAGCCCCTTCAGAGCGATGGATGCCGCAAAGCCTGAGTCTCTAAACCCATGCAGTGTCTACGTCAGCCAAGATCCAGCAGGAGTTGCTCAACAGGAGCTAGAACCTCTCACCTTGCTGCTTGGCTGCCAGTAACTGTCGTGCCTCTGGAAAAAGCCACTCTAGTCTTCAGTTACCAACAGAAGACCTGCTATCACGCAGTGGGGAAGGTTGGGTGCTCTGCTACATGCAACAATGTCAAACAGCTCTCGGGGGGCTGAAAAGCAGAGTGCGTGCAGCCGGGGTGCTGCTGGCAAACAGCCTCCTGGGCTCTGCAGCACCTCCGCCATTCTATCTCTGCCCCACCATGCCTGCATGAACCTTGTGAGCCTGGGGATTCCTGCTTAATTCCCACAGCATTAGAAATTAAAGACTTTCCTTAAAAACAAACCCAAACCAAAGCCCAAATATTTGCACAGCATGGCATGAAAGTGGGCATGAATGATGTGCTACTCATACTGGAGTTTCTTATCAAAACTCTGCCAAATGCAACTTAAGCTGCTGCTGGGGTACAGGGAGCAGGGAAAGCATGCGTCCAGACCCATTCTCCCAGAGCAGGGAGCATTCCCAAGCAGCAGGAAACACCCAACTTAATCTCCACTAAATTGTTAACGATCATAAAAGTCACCAACATTGCATGTACTCAATCTCATCGGCAATCACAGCCAAGGCCTGGAACACAGGAGCAACAACTGGGGAGATAAATCACTGAGCGCTGCATTCATTGGAGCCTCATGTAAAGGAGGGACTAAATCAGGGAGCGGAAAAGCTGACTTGTGAGAAAATCAACCTCACTGGAATTCTGCTCCCATTTAGGTAAAAAAATTAAACTCTCTTTGATTCCAGACAAATCGATTCAGCCAATACTCAGCTCTGAGAAATTGCTCCAAATACTCAAGTCATTCAAGTAGTCTAAGGATTATCTCTGTCTCCATCAAGGTAAACAATCCAGTAGCATTTTTAAATACCAATCAAAGAGAACGGATAGAAAAGGAGACCTTTAAAATGGTAATGAAAGAGAAAGAGGTTATTCAGATATAATCCCATTATATTTGAGCTCCAGTACTGGGAGCTTTTTTTTTATATTTTTATTTCTGGCTATACAAGTGCTGAGAACAAATGAGAGCTGATCTCAGCTTCTGGACAGGTTGTTATTTCTGGCTCTGATAGGGACACCAGCCCTCCCTTTGCCTACGCATCCTGAATAACCTCAACTGAGATGCAGCAAATTCCATATTTACTTATTAATTAGAGCCTTAAGCAGCAATTACAAAACACAACAAAACAAGCATCAATGGCCAAGTGAGATAGGCGCTACTGGAGCTACTTAGCACTCTGTTTTCATATTGAGCAAAGCCTCAGTAAGGAATTACAGTTCCCAGAGGTTCAGGAATTTAGGAGAACTGTATTTTCTCAATGCATTTTATTTCAATGCATAAATACATATATGTATATATGAATTTACAACAGTTTCTTTTGTAAAACCTGTATGAGCATATGTCAAGGAACCAATTAATGAAGACAGATATTCTGTGTGTCAGTCCAAGGCAGCTATTATATTCTGTCAAGGTACAAAGTCCCTTTTCTCCACCACAGGACTTGCCTGGTCACTATCTAAGCAAGAGTACATTCACATGAAGAAATAGGCAGCTGATGCTGACGTTACTGACGAAGTACCATTGCTGCAACTACAGTGATGGTTTTGTAGTGGACCAACTTACAGAAAACGGGCCACAAAGAATCACTCTCTGTTTGCAGCTGGTGGAGTTCCTCATGAACTGGGTGATCAGCAAGGGGTAACTGCTTTTGCTCTATCTCTGTTGTTTTTTTTTTAATTAGAACAGTAGGGTTTATGTTGCCCTGTCATTGCATGCAGGCACGCAGAGGAAGTTGCAAAGGACAGCCATCAGCAGGTACAATTAATGTTAAGAGCAATACTTTTGTTGGAAAGGTACCTCAAGTGACATAATTACCTAGGGAAAATGAGAACAAAATTAGACTTTCCTCTGCTATCAGCGAGTTCTGACCCAAAAATCAGACTGACTAAACAGATATTAGCTGTTTTGTCCTGCTCTGCCTTAAAGTTGATGTGCTATTGGTAGTCCCTTTCAGGCTGATACTAACATATAACATATCTACCTCTCAGCATTTACCCTCAGAAAACTTGACTACACGTCTGCAGCAATGAAAAACCCAGGACAATTCTCACCAAATATAGGGATGGTTACCATCTGGATGAAGGCATTCCTAACCAATGATGGGAAGCCCTGGCATGCAAATGAGTCTTCAAGCAGACAAGATAGACCAGCACCAGGATTTGAGAGCTGACCTTCCCTGGTGCTGTCAGTGCACTGCATCAGGCAGAGCAACAACCAAGAAGCTGAGAGAACAGTATGCCAGTCAAGCATCTTCCACGGTCGCTGCTAAGGAAAAGACCTAGCATTGGGGAAGACACTGCAGAAAGGAAGGGAAGCTCTTTCCCCATTCTCCCAAAGGGTCTAGCAACTCATGAGCGCAGACCCCTCTCCTGTATCTACCTGCATCCTAAACGCATCCATCTGAAACTTTCTATCTGCTCATATTATCACAGAATCACAGACTCGCAGGGGTTGGAAGGGACCTCGAGAGATCATCGGGTCCAACCCCCTGCCAAAGCAGCTCCCCAGCTCATATTACACAGATAGGAGTCCAGACAAGTCTTGAATATCTCCAGAGAAGGAGACTCCACCACCCTCCTGGGCAGCCTATTCCACTGATCTGTCCCCCTCACTGGGGAAAAGTTCTTCCGCATGTTGGTGCAGAACTTCCTGTGCTGCAATTTGCAGCCATTGCCCCTTGTCCTGTCCCCACATTATGACCACCTATAGGTGTTCCCAGTAATTCCCCTTAGGTATTTTACACTTTCCTTACACTCATTTCTACGACCGTAAGAAACATGAAATGCTTCAGTGCTCTGTCTTGTTTAAATCACACAAATCTCATCAATAATAAAACATGTTGCTGTAAGTGACAATTTGCAATAGCTTATTTGTGCTTCCAGACTTTGATACAAGAAAGACAAATTCTTCTGTGATGCACCAAATCCCCAACCAACTTGAAAATTAAGAAGAACGGAAAGCTGAAGATCTATGGCAATTCTTTTTCCATATCCCTCATCCAAAGCAAAGTTTTGAAAAGCTGCTAACTAACTCTGGGTGCCCACACAGGCAGCAAGCACTGGTGAATGGAGCCAGCTCTAGTTATCTCTGTGGCTTTGCTTGTGCTACTATGCAACTGTGAGAGTTGATGAGAGATCTCTCCTTCAGGGAGTTTAGCATAGGAACAAATTCACTTTGGGGAGGAATGGCACAGTGCTGAGATACAATTCAACTAAAGCTCAAATTGCCAAGTCTATAAAACTATCCATAACTATCTTGAATGGGGAAAATAAATTTATGGACGTACACAGGAGAGACAAATCATGGAGATAAATACCCTATATAAATCTACAAAGGCTACATAATTACTGCATCACAGATCTAGGATTAATCTAATTCTCCTATGGAGGACAGAGGCACTGATACATCAAGGGTGTCTCTACAAGAGTGCTACAGTTGGGGTCAGATTTGCACTTCTGAAGTGACTGTCCTCATCATCACCACTTTAAAGCCACTGGTGTGCACTGCAGAGATGTCTGGGAGGACAAAAACTGGCTTCCTGTAGGGTGAAACTATGACATCTAGGAATGAGAGGCTGTCCCAGCTGCTGAGGGTCATCCGCCTCAGGGGAACAACCTAGAGCCAGTCTGCACAAAACCTCTTGTTCACATCAGGTAGATGTCAGGTGCCCAACACTTAATATTTCACGCTATGACATACTCAGTCAATGAGAAAAATCCGCCAGCAAGCTCCAAGCTGGCTGATCACAGGGTAGCAGCCCCTGAACCAGGACAAGGCTCTGCTGAAGGCTACTCTTCCCTGAGGCTGGCCCACCTTGGCCAGGGGAGGATACCCAGGTTGCTGCAACCAGTTTTAATTCGCTTCACTTAAGATAAACCATGGTGTCTTAAAAAATATCTCGCAGAAGCACATTCAAAGAAGCAGAGAACAGAGCTTTCCTCAGTAAAACACAGCGCCCAGAGCTGTTGCCATTTCCTCAACTGGCGAAGCACCAGACTGCAGGCATCTCTGCTGAGCAATACATGTGACAACTCTGAGGGAATAAAGGGTGAAAGAGCTAAATATCAATTTATATTAATTTCTTGGATTGATACCAAGCACCAGCAAGTGCAGCAAAGCCTGAACTGAAGTCTTGCCATAATTTAAAGACAACATTTGTACTTTTAGCTGGGTTTCCCCACGAAGAGAGGCTCACATAATCATACCGTGCCACTGCCTCTTCATCCTTCCCCCCAAAATCTTTGATAGTGGTACCAAAGCCATTAAGATACAAATCACTTCACTAATGCAGGCAGCCAGGTAGAGGAAAGCGATTGCCAAACATCCCTACAAGTGGACGTGCTGCGGGTTACACTTCATGTTCATTAAATTTAAAGGCAGTCCATGGAAGAGACAGTCATTCCGACTCTCCAGGAGAGGGGAACACCTTGCAAGGGCACCCAGCACCACAGGGACACTGAGCCTCACTGGCTCCTTCACCAAGAGCAAGGCTTTTCGGTTCAGAAGCATTTGTACAGTTCATCTCTAAAGATGATGCCTCCCTGAAAACGCTTTCAGCAAGAACACATTAAAAAGGGATAATTGGACAAACATTTGACAGGCCAGTAGCCTCAAGCCTGAAGTCTTACCACCTGTAAGAAAGCAGGTATGCTCCTGTAGGGCAATGTCACATAGTTGCTGTTGTACTTCTAACAGCTGGCACTGCCAGTCACTGTATTAAAACCTGAACCTTTCCCAGTGTAAGTATTTTTCTCCTTCCTGTCAAGCGCCTAAAGCAGCATTTAGCTCTGGGAGCATCTACATGCTTATTTTAAACCGCACTATAGGCCAGTGCCAGCCAGCCCATCCCTGGCGCAGCCGAATTCTCCCTCAGCCTGGCTTCATTGGACAGACCTCTAGAGGGCAGCGAATGGAAGAAAATGAAGTACCAGAAACAGCCTGAAACGTTAAATACGAATTTAAAAACTGGGCTCTTGTCTAATTACTTCCCTGTACTGAAAATCTTCCAGGTAATTCCATGGATTAACATCTTACCGAAATGGGATTTTCCCAAGCCCAAACCCTAAGCTCTCTGGCAGATTGTGCTGACAGACTTCACAGCAGTGTGCTTCTCCAGTGGTTCACTTCTCTCAAACAGAAACTGCTCTCTTGCACCTAAGCTAAAGCATGCAGCAGACTACCTGACTGCCACGGTGCTCGCAGGCAAACAAGATCTTTCTTTCTCTTGTAGAAAGTCACACTAAGCCAAGGAAAAGGGAAAACACGGTTGAGTAAAGCTCACCCAACATACAACAGCATAACATCAATGTTCAAGTTAATACCAGAACAGCCCAGAAGGTAGCTTCTTAGATAATTCCTCTTTGGTTCTCATGCACGTTCTGGACGCAGAAGCCAGTGTACTGCTAATACCTTCATTATACAACTACCCCATTAGCGATGGAACGGGTAAAATCTGGGATAAAAATTAAATTATGCACGACAGACAAAAACATTCCAGTAGATAGAGTGCACTTTGTCTTATCTTGCACAGTAAAAACACCAATCAATGCGGCACCGGCCCATACAATTATATAATTTCAGCTAAGCTTTAGTAACTTCTTATGGCTTTGTAAACCTCGTGCAATTCTGAAATTGGCTATGCAATTACCACAGGCAGAGCTGTCCACACCTTAAGTTAATACTCTGTTTATTTTTGGAATACAGAATAGATCTGCAAATGCATCTAAAACCACCAGAGATGTAGAGCGCAAAAGAAGATGCCTGAAAATGTGTGTTCTGAAACAGGGCTCCCTGGGTACTGACACACCCAAATCCTCCATGGCCCACAGCTGCTGGGGTGGGGACCAGTGAGCTGCCCTGGCCACCAGTCCTTGCCGTGCCCTGGCACCTCCTGAAGGCAACCCCCGCCCCCCTGCCCAAAAAAAAAACCAACCACAAGAACAGCACATCAGCAATGCATTATCACTCTCTCTAGACTCCCAGGTGATTCACTGTTGTTATAAATTGCCACTGCTCTTAAGAAGTCAGACACTGACAATTTACTGTAGCCTGCTGCATTTTCTTAACCTTGTTTGTGACTTTTTCCTGCCCCTGCAATCTCCTTAGCCCTATTCTTTCAGTGTTTCCTCGTGTATCAGTTCCCTGGTATAGGGAGGGAACTGATCTCTTAGAAGGGCAAGAGAGCTAAAGGCTGCTTTTGTGATTTACATTTGTGAAGGGACACACTACTGTGAACTTCTGAGGCTTCTTTGTGCTCCAGCAGAGCTTGCTGTGGTGTCACAGAGTGATAGCCTATAGGAACGAAAAATTGGGAAGATGTTATTTGTGCTCCTTTAACAGAATGCAGCTAAAGAGCTTCGCTATCATCCATTAAATAGGTTATTGATATGTCACGGTAAGGTGTGGACAGTTGCATGTTATGCTCTTGATGGAGCCTGGAGGAACCTCTTTGCTCCCAGGAGAAACCTGCTTTTGGCGATAGCGCTCTGACTGTGGACTTCTCCTTTCTGCAGAAGGAAATGGTAAGGCAGAGCAAGAAAGCAAGGGGAAGCCAAAGGTGAAAATGAAAGATAGGTGCAAACAAGAAAGAACAGTAAGAATATATCATGATTCAGAAAGTGAGCTCAGAAAGGAGCAAGAAGAACAAACAGATGTGTGAAAAAGCCTCAGAGCAGTGGCTCTGGATGAAAACAGCCCTGGGCAGATCATAAATATTATCACATCTCCATCAGTCAGTAAAGATGCCTACAGCTGCATCTGCCTACAGAATGACGGCGCACATGGTTAAGGAGCGTGCTTAGTGTTTTTTGAGGATGAAAGCACTGCTAGTTCAGGATCTTTTCAAAGTGTTATTTCTATTCGTTTAAGCTAAAATAGGTTACATTGCACTCTTTGCACTAGCTGGATCATATGTCCATTTGGCAGGAGGTTGCTCCTCGTTTACCATGCAGCCTTTATATTGGTTTTCTTCATTGCACGTGTGTGCTCTTCAGCAAGATTAAATCCAAGTCCACCTTTCAAACAGCTTGAGCAATCCTTACCTCCCAACCACAAAAACTAAGAGGCAGATGAGGGTTCGAATCCCCTGTTTGAGCAGAAAGCCCAGTGTATTCCTGACTAACGAAGTCCAGTCAGACCCCCTCATTACAAACAAAGCATGTCTCGGACACAATCTATATCACATGCAGGTTACGTACTTAGAGTAAGCACAGGGCTGTTTACTGAGCTGAAAGAGCTCATCTAGATCTGGAAATTGTGAAGAGGTGAGGGAGCAGCACCCTGCCCGTGTCTGCAGGGAAGATGCCCCCTTGCATCAAACTGGAAGAGGAGGGCACAGTGAGGCTTGCTTCTGATGGCATATAATCTGAAGAACCCCTTGCATGCCAACATCTCTTGCTGAGGTGTGAACTGGTAGATCCTTAGCCCAGGCAGACGGGCTTCAGCAAAACCACCCCACCGCCTGGGTCAACCAAAGGGTTACGGAGAGCAGCCAGCCAGGCAGCACAGGTAACTGTGACTTTTCTGTCCCTCACTGGAAAATAACCATGTAATTGAATACAAACTAAGAGAAGCCGGATTCTCTAAAGAAACTATTTCCTTATGGTTTGCTCCTCTGAGAGAAATCCAAATGCTGTGCTGAAACTCGTTCCAGCATTCATGCAAGAGAGGTTTTTGCTTTAACCAAAGAAGTAAATATGAAAGAACACATCTTAGACAGTGACACAAGTTTGTACAAACCCACAAACCCAGAAACTGTTACGGCTTGTTCCAAAACATTATCAGTACAGGTGCTTGCTGCTGACCACACGGGGACCTCAGATCCTCTGCCTTGCCCCTCCCAGACTCTCATACCACATAGGTGACCTTGTGAATACACTATTTGGGAAGAAGGGAAGGGAGGTCTCTGCTGCCAAGAGGGAGTATATACCCATTTATGATTTCTACTTGTTAATAAAAGTAATTACTGTCCTGGTTTCAGCTGAGATAGAGCTAATTATCTCATAATAAATCCAAGAAAAATTAAGTCTGTCCTGACTGAAACCAGGGTAGTCATAAAAAATTATGTACAATCAGGATAACTGCAGAACAGAAAACAGGTGAAGAAAATAATCGAAAAAATTAAGTTCTGCACAGAGGCAAGCACCTCTGTGGTGCCAGCTAGCAAGCCAACAAGCACACACTACTACTAACTTAATCCTGCAAGTGAAAAAGGGAACAAGAAATGTAAACCACACTCAAACTGGAATTAACATTAACTCAGTTCTGCTGTGCTGGTTCTACTCGGTACCTACAATACTTCTTGATTTAGGCAAAACTGAGAAAATGTTAAGTATACACCAGTAAATTATTTTATTTTAAAGTCTGTTCTAAGAGGGCTAATTTACTTTCCTTTTCAATGTCTCTCCCTTTCAACAGTCACCATATTTAGGTCTTCTCAGAGGTCCTGCTGAAGCTGATGACAGGGAAGGAAGGGACAAGCAGGAAGGTGGCAGAGAGACAAGAAGACAGTTAAAGGGTTAAGAGGATGAGCGCAGCATTGCTGGCTCCAAAAAGAGTTAGAAACCAGAAATCTGTATCCCTGAGAGGCTGATAGATGAGACTGTGTTTATGCCTATGAGGTTTTATCTTGTTCAACTATGCCTTCCTTTATTCCAAGTGTGTACGGACAAATTACAATTGGGGCAGATCAGTTCTATCCATTCAGATAAAATTCTGGTTTATCCTAAGCCCAGTACTAAATATCACAGCAGAGCCTTCCAACAGGGCTGGCAAAAGCGTGAAAATAAAATTTTCCAATTGCTCTCTGTCACCTTCAACAGCAACAATGTCTTTACCTATTGTATTTTTGAAAGTGTTTTCTGTTGGTGTTTTGGTTTGGTCTAGTTTGCCTTTTAACGTTTCGAAAGCTCCTGAGACATGTGAAAGCAGAAAGACAGAGGGACATGTTGAATGAGATGTTAAATCAAGGACATGCATATTCAATTTGCCTTTGTGTTGGAATGGTTGCTATTATGCGTTCCTTTGGGAAAAAAAATGAAGATGAGAGATTGTAGATTTTTCTTCTTGCATAATTTTTTTTGCAATAACTTATTTCTCTTTAAGACTCATTGCCCAGCTGAATCCTGGTTCCAGTCCTAGAGGCAGACACGCAATGCAGTTTTAAGAAGCTGCTTACAACAGCAAGCAGTTACACATTTGAAGCAGGTGGCTTAAGTTCTTTCATGTCGATGCTTCCCCACTGACAATCACAATTTAGAATGGGAAAATATCATTGCAATGATTAGGTGCAGGTGGCTTAGGAGACGCTCTGAAATCATGAATACACAGCTCATGGACAACTAAGATTGATGGCTTTCATAGCCTGAGCAGTTTCTGACTTCTGAAGTTGAGCTTGTAGCCTGAAGTTAATCCATGAGTTCACAGTCAGTGGACGTTATATGACCCTTGGAAACCCTGAGGTCTTTTAGGTTAATTTTGTTTGACTGGTACTTGATATCTGATGGGCCTGTAACCTCATAAGGCAGCTGCAATGCAATGTAAAGCAAAGAAACGTCCTGATCCCCCACTCTTACAAAGCAGGACCTGACTTACCTCAGCACAAGGACCTACCTCTCACCACCTGGTTGGTACACCCCCTTCTATCTCATGTCCTTCACGCATGAATTTCCTAGCAAGTCACTCACCCTTAACATCCATGCATTCCTTTTCTCCTGAATATTCAGCAATGCCTGGTCCTTGTAGCCAGAGGAGAGCAGTCCAGCCAACGCACACAAGACTGGGAGGCCAAGGGAAGAGGAGAATGTGCTCTCCTCCCTGAGCTGCTCTCTGCTGCAGGCATCACAGCCCTGCTCTCTGGCCCTTGGCTCAAAGCTGTCAGCAAACCTCCTCTTCCGCCACACCATTAACAAGCCAAGTGAAAGATTTGGAGGAATTTCCATACAGAAGGAAACTGAATTATTGTAGTCTCACTTCAAAAATGTTATAGTCACAGACCGGTTTGGATGGGAAGGGACCTCAGAACTCCCTCAGTGCCCCCCCTGCCATGGCCAGGGTGCCCAAAGCCTCATCCAACCTGGCCTTGAACCCTGCCAGGGATCCACGGGCCGCCACAGCTTCTCGGGGCACCCTGTGCCAGGGCCTCCCCACCCTCCCTGGGAAGGATTTCTGCCTCCCAGCTCCTCTTCAGCTGCCCTCCTGCAGCTGAAGGCCATTCCCCTGTCCTGTCCCTCCCTGCCCTTGTCACCAGCCCCTCTCCAGCTTTCCTGGAGCCCCTCCAGGGACTCGAAGGGGCTCAGAGGTCTCCCCGCAGCCTTCTCTTCTCCAGGCTGAACCAGCCCAGCTCTCTCAGCCTGTCTCCAGAGCAGAAGTCCACAGCCCTCAGATCATCTCCATGGCCTCCTCTGGACTTGCTCCAAAAGCTCCGTGTCCTCTTCGTCCTGGGGATCCCCGAGCTGGACACAGCACTGCAGGGGAGACTCCCCAGAGCAGAGCAGAGGGGCAGAATCCCCCCGCCCCANTCAGCCTGTCTCCAGAGCAGAAGTCCACAGCCCTCAGATCATCTCCATGGCCTCCTCTGGACTTGCTCCAAAAGCTCCGTGTCCTCTTCGTCCTGGGGATCCCCGAGCTGGACACAGCACTGCAGGGGAGACTCCCCAGAGCAGAGCAGAGGGGCAGAATCCCCCCGCCCCAACCTGCTGGTCCCACTGCTGGGGATGCAGCCTAGGACATGGGTGGTTTTCTGTTAATTAATTAATTCTACTTCATCACATTATGTCTTTGTCTCTTGGTCAACCTGTTAGTTTGCCCTTAAAACATTTTCACTGGTACCTGTTGCCATTTAGCTGCATTTGATTATTTACTTACACAAAGGCTGAAAAACAAAGGGCTTTTTCCTCACTGCACAAACTCCAGTCAGTGGATGTTAGAGCCCTCTGAGAAATGCACTCAGGGGCTCTAACTCTTGCACTCTTGCACTGATCCTGAGAGGAACTACCAAAAAAGACAGTGGAAAATTTAACTTTGTGAAATGGATTGGCTAACTCTTGGCACATGCTTGGACTCCAAACTCTTCATCTACATGATAGTGAAATTCAATTTAAAATTCTCCCCACTAGAAATAAGCTAATGTTTTGAAGGCAGTATTACCCATTATAACATGAATTTTATATTTGTTAAAAAATTATCCTGTTTTCCAGTTTTACTTAAGGATTTTTTTTTTAAAAAAAAAGCACTCACAGAAATTATCACCAGGAGAACAAGCAAACTCCTGAACATAATGTCTTTCACATATTTGTAGCTCTATGATTGCTGTACCCTCGGATTCACCTCTGAAGGCTGCCTGGACCACAGTGAAGATGCACCTTTGGAAATGCTCTAATTAGGAGGCCTGATGCCACAACCTGCTCATTAAAGGCTGTGCTGAGCTTAAAATTCAAAGGCAACGTAGTCCCAGGTAGACTAGTTTTTGCTGGCAGAGTAATACATTGGTGCAGTAAAAATGACTCGTACATAGGAAACAAGGAAGCGGCAACTTCAGGGGCTTTAATGTAATTTGCATAGCAAAAGCACAATTAAGAAATATTTATTTCAGTCTACCAAAGTTCAGTCTTCATGGTTCTCTTCCTGTAAGCTCAGTGTAATTGTCGGAGCTCTGCTTGCTTTTAAAGGCTGCGTTGGTGCACCCTCCACGCAGCACGGGAGAATAAGATACTCCACAGCACTGCTTTTTGCACAAAGGAAGAAAGTGGTTTCACCAAATTGCTGCTCACCAGAAGGATGAAGCTTTTAGCTCAAGTTCCAAAAGTTCAACATGAGGAGAAGGCGGGCATGCACTGTCCCCCTTACATCAGGGTGGACTAGGAAAGGAGTCTTTTCACTCTTTAAGGAAATTCATGACTCCATGTACTGAAGCTGATCTAACTCAAGGTGGAGGAAAAACGTTCAGGGCAGCAACTCTTAAAACAACAGGAACATAATGATGTATGGTAGCTTCCTTTGAGGCTAGTTTCCCCACAAAAAGTAGCGATAAAATGACTGGTTTAATATCAGTTTTGTCTTTACTTTCTTGATGAGATGCCTTCACAGAAACTACGCATCTGCTGTCATACTGGAGATAGTGTGGATAAAGACTCTCATTTACTCCCCAGTTAAGCCACTGGGAAACGGAACAGATTGGTGGAGGGGAGGTTCAGGGACAGCCAACATTACCCTGGAAAACTCATGATCCCCAAGGAGGTACCTCTCATTTTAAGATGAAGCTCACTGGATAGGTCACACATTTCTCTGGAGGACAGGAATAACAACTCAGTGTATTCGTCAAGAATTGAATTACTGCTCTCCCAAGCTTGGCATTTGACTTGGCTGTCAAGCACGTAACATCTAATAAACGCCAGTGGTCTGTTTCAGTCTGCTGACTTGCAGGTCTCAGAGAAGGAGATAGTGTTGGCTTTGCCTTGATATTTGGGACAGAGGCTTGCCAATAATTTTAAAACTGATGAATATACATGTGCTCTGTATGGCTCTTTTTCTAAAAAATTCATTAAAAGTTCCAGAGTTGAGGTGGGGACAGGGTACAGGTTGGATTTAAAGTGCGGTAATGTCCCAGGAGGGCCTAATGTGTAACTAGCAAATGTACCAAGTACCACACAGCTTCTTTTCTATCATTAATAGTAGTTTCGAGACCAGGGCTACTAAATAGTGGATCAGTCTTGGTAAATGTTCAGGGCTACCTTTGGAATTAATTTAGGGTATGACCTCCTCAATGCCTGTTCTTATGGAAGGCCATTCAAGGTGGCCATGCATGACATCTCTCGCTTTGTGAAGGGACAAAGCCCAGAGCACATCATGCTGCAGCAAATGACAGGAAAGCAGTCCAAGATGAAGCTCCAAAAGAGTTTGAAGAGGGAAAGGGTTATTAATCAGAATATCAAACCAGCTGCCATGGTCAAGCCACACTCTGCATTGCCGAAAAATATGAAAGGCTAGCACTCCTATCTTGCAGGATACAATTTTGGAAATACCATATTTAAAATCTTCTGGGATGCAAGAAAACAGTAGGCTGTCTCAGCTTCAGCTTGATTTGGAGCAACTTCCAGTACAGACCATCTGTATGTGCTTAAGAACGTGTTAAAACAGAATACCAGGAATGTGTTTTCTGAGTCCTATCCACAAAAAGATTAAAAGTTTGTTGAACGGATCAACAAAGACAAACTGTGGTTACAAAAGCAACAAGACTTTGCCACTTTCCTCTAGAGTTTTTGCTGTGCCCACGTGTAAAGCTCCTTGCCAAGTTCTCTGGATCCTCAGCCATCTTGCTCCTGGGTTAAAACTACCTTTAAATCAATGCCACATGCACCAAGAATATGGTTCTAAAGCTTTGTGGAAGACTTGAAGATAGCTGAGGCTAAACTAAGAACCAGGAGTAGATGCAGTTTGCTTGTTGCTATGGCTGATCGGAGCAAACCATTGACCTTTCTGTCTATCAGAAAAGCATATGAGAAGATACAGGGTCTTGAAAGGGCAGTGCTAATAAAGAAAAAACCCAGCACTTGATTTTTCTCAATTTTCTGTATCAGATGCTAGCACATCTTGATTAGAATTCATGGTGACTCATATTCAGAGGCCTGCGTCTAATCCCGAAAATACTATCACCACAGATAGTTATTGGAAAGGTGCTTTAAGGCACAGTTAGCAAACTCCCTGATAGGCATTTTTTCTCTTTATTAAGTGTAGCACATTTTTCAGCATTTTAACACTCTCTTCCCTTCCAGACCTCCACACTGATACGTAACACCAGCCATCATTTGCATGATGCATTGATGGTGAACTCCTGTGATGCATTGCCCATTATGTTATATTAAACAGAGAAAAAGTGGCCTCTTGCTACCATAACTATTGAGACTGTTTTTCCTTCCATGTTGATTTACATCCAAATAACCGACTTATCAACCATGCAAATGTCAATCTGCACTGAGGCAAGGAGCTGTGAAGTTCTTAAGCAGACACTCTCCTTGGGACTGAAAGGTCAGTGTTTGTGTTATTTACTCTTACCATAGAAATATTCCACTCAAGTTAGGGAGAACTTTCTCTCTACCCACAGAAATAATCATCGAAGTTTTCAACCAAGGAAAGTCAGGGCCTCAGACTAAATTAAAGGCATTCAAATGAATTAATTTTGTTCGAAGTGCAGACACAAATATATACAGAGAATAAACTCAGTAACGTAACAGCAAGAGTTTCAAAGGAGGAGTGCCCATTTATGCAGGCAGCAAGCCCAGATTTGCCTGCCAAATCTTCTGGGGGAAGTAAAAACTGAAAAATCCACTAAGATGGTCTCCGACTTCCATACAGGAATTTGTCTTCCTGGGACCTATTTTCCACCTATCGGAAATGCCCTTAAAACTCTACTGTCCTTAATATCTCTCCATCTCACTTCCTTTCTTGGAAATCCCAAGAACTACTTCCCCAAGGGATGTTTTATAGCTACATGACTTCATGACCAAGACAACCATGATATGGAGGTAGTGGCTACCTGTCTGTAAAACTACATCACACAAGTGGGAGGAAAGATCTGGGTTACTGGAGGAGCCTGATATTCCAAACAGTACTGATGAAAGGCTAACAAAAGCATGACTGCTCCAGCTAGACCTGACAGAGCTCAACTGAGAATATCTGTAAACTGGATTAGCTCCAAATCTTTGTACCATAACGACCGGTGTACATGATGAGGGTGAAATGCGTAAATATGTTATGTGGCCTATTAGCAAACTTATAATACCACATTTAAGAACATAAACTGTTTAAGAAGAGATGTCTAATAAACTTTAACTGCTGGTGCTGCTGGTCCAACTGTGATGCTTTTTCATCAACAATGTAACCAACATTTTGTTCCTTTTGGCATTGTTTTAGTACAGAAAATGTAGAAGATCACTGAAAATTTGTGGCTGGAGAAGACAAGCTCCATATTGCTTGGAGAGACAGATGACAGATGCAAGTGCATCCATCAACAGAAAGATCACAGCAGTGCTACTGCTGCAAATTAATAAAAATATACCCAACTTCTGAGGAATAAAGCCATTATTGTCTAACAAAGGACAGTCTTTCTTGAATGAACCAGTCTGGCCTACTAATGTAGTAGATGGGCAGCACAAAGGGAGGTCTTGACATCCTCCTCCACTCACATAAGGAATCTTTAGGGATTGCAAGTTTTGCCATGAAGAATACTGAAATCTGGTGGTGGTGAGCATTGTGTTAAACACAAAACAAACACTGGGCAGTTGCCTGGTACTCCCATACTGTCCCCTTGCTAAAGCACTCCTTAGAAAAGAGAGTACAAACATGCTTGAGAGCACCTAGTAGCATAGGATGTGGTAGCAAAACCAATTCCCAGACCAGCCAAATTGCCAGAAACTAGAAAACAACAAGCCATAGCCTTTTATAAAGTCAAGTTAGCTCAGTTATGCATGGCAATTTATTTCACAGTAACATGGAAATCTTTTTTTTTTAAAGCCAAATTCACTAGATATGAGGTTTCAGAAATAAGCTGCATGTTGTTTAAAATAATGTCTTCGTTTCACACTGGGTTTTAGCATATGGAAATGCAAAATCTGCTCTCTTCTCTGTTAATTAATGTGAATTTATGGCATACTTTTGCCAGCAACTTCACTCTTGCATCAAAACTCTATCAGAATGTTTATCAGTAAACATTTAATAACACTGATTTCTAAATCAGCTTCTCTAATTTCAGTACTCCACCCCTGGAATAATAGGCACAAGCTGAAACTTAACATATATAGTTATTTTCTTGGTAATGTACCTCTGCACAGCTGTGATGTAAGAAAGCAAGCGAGGTATCAAGGGAATGGAAAACAGTACAGAAATACCAAAATGTTATAATGCAAATGACTTTTATGCCTTCCTATGGATGTACTGTTTATAAAGGAAAGGAAAACATTGTTCTCAGGGAAGGATTCATGGTTCCGTGGGACGGCAAAACCCCCCTCCCCACCCCCCCGAGCTGCTGCAGAGCTACTGCTTCAGAGCATGGCAGCTGGAAGGCAAGAACTGGGTTTCAAGAGCACAGTCCACACCAGGAAAGCAGCTTATGTTTGCTAGTGAACCCACAAAGGTGCTCCTGGGGTTAGGGGTTAAGCTGGTGAAGTTTGGGGATGCCAAGTTTTGCTAATGGGAAATGTTGCTTGAGGATTCCACATGGCAGGAGCTACAGGACTAGATTTACAGGTAATGGTGGCAAGAGGCACGTGCCTGGTCTAAAATCAAGAGATGGGACAGCTCGAGGTAGCATGATTACAGACAGCTAGATCACTTTTCCCCTACTGGAGTATTTTATAATTTCACTATGAAAGCCATTTGAAAGCCATCTCTCTTCTGTGGGAAAATGCTACATCAAGATTGGCAAGTGGCATCCACTTTCAAAAGAAGGGCAGTTGCATTTGCTGGGACAAGCAGAATTTTGCCTGTCCTTGCACAAGGCTTTTGGCCCTTGGTGTCCAACACCACATTCTTTCTCTTCACATAGCAGAACAGCAGGCAATTTTGACAGACTAAGCTTCTGCTAATGAGTTCTCAGTCCCCTATTTCACAGTCAGCACAAATAAACCAACTCTAGCTGCTAGTGTATGTTGTTTTCCCAGGGAAAACTGTATTGGCTGTTGCTTTGACATTAATAGTCTCCTGAGTTTTGCTGTTGGTTTGCTAAAATGAACAACGCCTCCCAAGGCTATTTTCATGTGTGACTTTTCTTAGGAAAGCCCTCGCCCTGCTCTCCGCTGCCCATGGTGTCAACCATGACTCAGCACTAAAGTAAAGGGGCCTCTCTCAGGAGACCACCTTCTCTGTTTGTGTTACTCTGCCAGTGAAGCTTCCTTTGGTAAAAAACAATGTCCTTGGCTAAAAATAGCAGACTGTCAGGCTTGTGCCATACGTGCCCACCAACCAAGGCATTACAGCGATGTCCCTTCAAGACAATTCTATAAAAGGTCTAAACACAGTGCTAATCTGTAGCTGAGGCTGTTTCTGGGATGATGCTTTTTACCCATCTTTTATCACTGCATACCATGTCCTTCGACATCCCTTCCCTCTCCTTTCTCCTTTATTTATCTTCAAAATAGGCTAAAGATTCCTCTGGCATGGAATATCCCCAAATTAATACATGCTACAATACCAGAGAGGAAAACGGCACTGTTCACAAAACAAATTCCACAACTGACAGTCTTTGCCCCTTACTGGAGTCCCATGTTCCTGCTGCAAATGCTGGGGAGGCCGGCTGGCTCGGGTCCCCTTTCAGCTAAGCGCATTGTGAAACCACTCTGCTCCACAAATTGTTCAGAACCCAGAGGCATGTTTGTTTGCTGGTTTGAAAAACTGAGAGAGCATTATACATTCCCTGCATTATTTGTACTGGCTACTTAGAAGTTGATTTTTATGTATTTCTTTACAGTTCCCATCTGTGGGTTCTGGCTACACTTCAAAATCTCCCCCTTCAATCATGGCCTAATGCGTATCTGTTCTCCCACAACATCTGTCCTTTAGGGTCCTGTTATCTGTCCTCTAACAGTGACACAATTTTTCAACTTATTGTACGTGTCCATTTTTTTGGTTTGTTTGTTTTAAACCCCCCCCAGAATCAACTCTCAGAATTACAGCTTCCTTTCACTGTGAAAAAATCCCAACAAAAAACCCCACAAACCAGTTTCAAGTCCTCATGACTTTTCTCAGTCCTGGCAAAAATGTTAACACTGTATTTGCAATGACAGACCTCAGGATGGGCAAATATTTTCCACTGCTCTAAATCCGCTAGAAAAACCCAAGTCTAGAAAAATGTGTGTTAGTTTAGATGACTAGGGATCTCATTCCTGCCCTGCTTTCATTCTGCCTGGTTTTGTTCTTTCTTACTAGACTAAGAGATCTCCACAAGATTATTGACGTAATTAAGATGCTTTAGAATGACAGAATATACTTTGACACTATGCATCTATGCTGCATATGGCACCAAATATTTTAGACCCTAACATATCAAACATTATTGTTGTGAATGTAAATTTAGCCTGCTGCACCAGTGTCAGGATCCACCTTGCTGTTGGGAGGATTTCTTCTGCAAAGCTGCAGGAAGGTATCAGCACACTGGAGGTAAGCAAGGGTAGTCCTCTCTAGTTTTCACTGCTAACTGTGTTAGTAAAAATAGAGCAGCATGGGTTCCTACAAGTACAAGGGCAACAGTGAGTATCTTTACTACTAGTATCCTGTATCTTTACTATTATTGTGATCTGCCATAGGAGATGACAGCAAGTGAAGGTATGTTCCAAGCAGCTCTTACACTCCATGTGTTTTTAATTCCCACGTGAAGAGCCACTGCGATCTCTACATGGGTGATGAATGACACCCCAAGGTGATGAATGATTGTTTCTGTTGGCCTTGCAAAGGTAGCACCAGATTTACTGCTGGTGCTGCAGCGCAGCTTCTGCATCGCCGCCTCACGTGTGCCTCTGCACTCCAAAGCCAGTTGTGTGCCTCCTGAGTTGGCAGGAGTGGAAGTGCAGATGCAAGAGATTTATCCTCTGAGGAAAGACAGCTCTTCAGCTCCTTTCCGATAAATGCTAAGCTTTGAATCCAGCTAACTAATTCCATACATGCACCAGAATGCAGGCTTGGAAAGGACCACCTGGGTCACCAATCCCCACTAACTGCAAGCAATCCTATAAGAAATGCATAAACAAACAAGCAAATAAATAAATAAATAAAGAACAAAGTGTCCTGCAGGGTGTCACAGTCTGCCCTCTCCATTTACTGCAGGCCATAACAGAATACTCTTGTAATACACACACTGCTATCAAATGCTGATCTTTAGAGATGAGCTGAGAAGTCTCAAAAACTACAGTACAAAACAGGAAAAGTGGGGGAGGTTTGGGGAGGGTATGACTGACATTTCAGCCCTCTGTGGTGGCTGAATACATTGCATGAAAACAGCTGTAAGACCCTACAAAAAGGTCCATCTGCACTCCTGAGGCAACTTATGTAGTCCCAAGACAGAGGAACAATGAAATACGCTATATCTGTACAACAGCAAAACCAACTGATAGATAGTTCAAGTCCATTTCCTTCAAAGCTTGGGAACATCCACAAATTGGGCACCCAGCTCATGGTATTGCAAGCCGTTACTGAGAACCACAGGTGCTCTTCCACTCAAAACTTCACCCCTCCCACAAACTTCATCTTGACAGTGGGTTTGTGTCCCAGCTGTGTTTGGAAAGCTCTTCTAGAATTTCAGTTCTCTCTCTGGTTAATAAGTCTTTTTCTAATTTCCAGTCTCAAGAAACACTCTCAAAAAACACTTAAGTCCACTTGATTTTCTACCCCTATTATTACGTTCCATTCTCTCACTCATCTTTGAGCCCTCAACGGACTTTTAAAAAGTAAACATCTCTCTATACTGCTACAATACTTTGTAAATCCCAATCAGCCCTGTAGCAAAGAGATATGGAGGCACAGCATGCGATTACTCATCCCTCTCTACAACTCTCCAAGTTTAAATACATCCTCTTCTGATGCCAAGTAGCCAAACCACATAGGATAGTTTAAATGAGCCTTGTACAACTGGACCAACACTTCCCCGTTCCTCCTTGCCAGGCACAGGCTGAAATCCCTTTCAGCAGTCTGGGGACTGTTGGTAGCTCCGTCAACAGTGGCTCCTTGGCCATTTTAAGCTCCATAACAACCTACGAACAGCCCTTCAAAGGAGGGTCCATCCAGCCCAGCCATTCCTCCAGGACAGTAGCACCCCTTAAGGAAAAGCAGAGCTATCCATCCCATGGGAAAACTTCCCAAAACTCCTATCGCACCTGTGCAGTTCACTCGCTTCCAAACAAAAAAGTCTATTATTCTGCAAGCCATCTTATGATTTCCTTCTCTAAGTGGGTCCTGTTGCTGTCTAGACCTCTGTGAAAGGCTAGAATCTGACTCCTGCTGTAACTGGGACTCCCAATACACATCACCCACTACGGAGATCCCTCCCTTGTATGCGCTTGCTGGGCACTCACCACTCTGATTTCAACTCCCTACACCTCTGACCCTGGAAACAAGAATGACCAGTGTGTCACTCTCGGCTCTGCTCCCAGGAATTGTTCAGACCTCTGTCTCTTTCCTGTACAAAGGACTGCTACATTACTTAATCCTTCCTTGGAAGAAATCCATGTTATGCTTTCCATCCTCCAAACTTTCCTTGCTCCTGCTATGCCTTTTTGTGATGGCGAAACAGAAACTCAAGAGGCAAGAGAAGCATAGGCTTACACAGTAGCAAAGTGACATTTGGGAGGATATTTCTGATACATTTCTTCTTGTGCTGCTTGTTTTTCTAACTACCACTGAGTTAACATTTTCAGAGAAGCATCTTTTATGTTTTACAGCTCTACCTATGCACAACATTTTGGTCATTAAGTGGAATTGGTGAACTCAGCATTCATCACCTCACGTGGAATTTTTGTCTCCATCACTTTGCATTCACTTCCAGTGAATTTCCCCTGCCACCGCCTTGCCTGGGCACTTTGGTTTGCACCACCCTTCTGCACCTTTCACCGGCAGCACTCACCTTCAATGCTCTGAGTAACAGCTGCAGCAGCACTCTGTCACTTTGCAGTTCAGTTGGCAATTGAGCATCACAGGTTTAAACACGGATACGTTTGTCATCCTCTTTCTACAAGTTAGCCCTACCTTCCGCTTCCTGTTCTCTGACCAGCTCTTTACTGATCTGCAGAGCGTTCCTTTGATCTGATGGAAGCACAGATTCTGAAGAGTATAGTAACAAAGTATTTCCACATTCTTATGGCTTCAGTAACTGTAGAATATTTCACTAGGAAGGCCAATTTTGGGATCATTTGCTCCTTTTTGCCACCACGATGACATTTTGGCATGATTCTGGGGCTGCTACTCTGGAGGTGGGATTGGGTTAAAACACCTCCACTTTTTCATTTCTCAGTAGCTTTAGGGTTGTTCAACAAGAGGAAGGACTGTTAGGAGGTGACCCTGAAGGTAGTGCTCCAGTGGAATTCCTCCAAGAAACTGAGCTCAAGGACACCAGGTTCTCCTAGTCAGCACACATCCACCAGTGCCAGGTAAGGCAGATACACTCTAATGTGTAGCAGAATGTTGAGTAACTCCACACCCCATGCTGGCTCTGACAGTAATTCTTATAGGAGGAGGGATAAGCACTGGTTACATTTGTTTGTTTGCCTTCACATCAGGTTGATCTGACCCATAGTGTGTTGCTCTACTCCTCTGTCCCACAGCCAAATTGGTTACCTATCAGCTATCTCCTATGTATCCTGACTTCGTTACAGCCATTGCTCTGCCTCCAGTTTTGGATCTGTGGCTGAGCTTCTGCTACAGTTACACCCATCCTTACCTCAAAGTAACATGACTGCTCACTTAGCGCCTCAGATCTGCACTGGCTTGTTTCCAGGATTTCGTATTGTTTGGGGATTTTTGGAGGGGAGGAGGCGGACAGGCTGGTTACATGAAGATCAGTTCCACAGCTGCTACAGCAACCTACTTCTTGTAGTCTGGCAGCTTCCTACTCCTAATGCAAGGTTAGGGTTTGCACCTGCAGCCTCTCTCAACTTCACAGAATAAGGTTCAGAACTTGACATTTAGAATCTAGCATTTTATTTTATCAGAATTTACAGAATTTTAACACCTAGGTGCTATGCTATTTAGAGTAAATTGCAACTCTTCAGCAAGCAGGTGTTGAAGAAAATTATGTAGATTAAGAAAGCTTCAGGTAAGTGCAACAGCCACACACGTCTGTAAGAAAAGCTACACTTCCCTATGCTGAATTGTTTATAGCAACCGCCCCTGCTATTTGCCCCTAACAGAATGGCAATGTGCTGATTATTATATTATTAAATATTTTTGTTACACTAATCCACAAAGTCAACAAAATCCTTCCATGAAATGCTCCCACCCTTCATGGCATTACAGGTATTTAAAAAACTACATTAAAGACCTTGTGCCAAGGTTACTAAAGGAAATACTACACAGGACGGGTCCCAAGAGCTGTCCCTTATGAATACTTCTAACAGTTCTCCTGCAACCCGGTAACTCTCCCCTCAGCACATCCTGCCACAGTCCCTTCTTTTCCCAGCATCTTATCTGCCTAAGCCAGTTTCTTATAATTCCCATATTAATCTGCACCATCTCCACTTTAAATAATAATTTCCTTTGGGAACTGTACCGAATAAAGGCTTCCTATAAATCCAGATAGCTTTAAGCCCACCGTATTACTGTAGTCGGAGATGTTCGCTATATCAGCAAAAAGCAACATTGAGTCTGACAAAATCTCCTTCTGATCAGAATTGTACATTTTATCCCACTTTTCACTTACTATGATGTCCTTGATTACTCTTTGTTCCAAACCTGTCCTGATACATTACGTAGCGGTGAAATAACTCAATTTGCATGCACTTTTTAGGATTTCTTTTTTTGCTATTTTTCCATATATGTTAGTATTCAACAGTCAGAGCACATTATCTCCATGCTGAAATAAAGACCAGGAGGTTTTACCGGAGGTAAAATCAGAAAAGTAACATATTCGGTTTCTAGAAGGAAGAAAACAAATATAAACAAGAGCTTTCCTATCCTTTATCCATCCTCGGAGAGATCACACAGACCAACCTCAAAACCTCCCAGCAGAAAGGAGGCCGGACACGTCGTATTCCAAGGTGATTTTACAGCTTGCTACTTCAATGGCAATATGAAGCCAAGAGTGGAGCATTCAGAAGTGGAAAGGAAATACTGCCGCAATACTGGCAAGAATTAGATCATGTCACTGAGAACAAGCATTTAATATTCTTCAGTAGGCTTTTCAATCTGTTAGCATTACCTTGTTCATACTTTAACTGTATTTTTCATAGGAAATAAACCTTTTTTTTTTTTTTGCTTCCTTAGATTGCCATGAAAGTTCAGCTGAACTTGCCAAGGCAAAGGAACCTGTGGTATTTCCCCCTTCTCTGATGCTGCTACTCTCTGCAGTCCCAGGTAGAAATCTACAAGTGGAAACAGGACTTGGAGGAAGATAACTCTGGTCATGATCCGTGTATTTCCAACAAGCCCAGCCGTCTCTTCCCAGTGGTACAGCGGAGCTGCTGAGCCGATTGCCATCTTGTGATTCAAATCAACAATTAAATTCTCAGTGCCGTGGAGCGTGAAGCCTCCCATGGACAGATTTGCTATCATTTCCCCACAACATTTTCTCAGTTAATATTTCAAGGACATGACCTTCAGTCACAAATGTATCATGCAAGCATTATTAACAGCATATACCTCTGGACAGACATCGGTGCTAAATTTAAAACAAGAAAACTAAAAGCCATGGGATGTAAGGAAAACAATTATGAGGTTTTCAGGAAGCTCAGCGGGACAAAGGGGTAAATGAAAAAACCCACCCAGCCCCACCCAGAGGTGAAGGCAGCCTCAAGGAACGCAGGTTACTAAGTGGATTAGCATAGAGAGTATTTGGGAAATTGCTTTCACCAAAAGTGTGCATGTATTAAAAGGGAAATTACAGTACCTTAATTGTGATTCCCAGCCGAAGTCATCAAGATCACATGTTGATCACCTGGAAAGCAGAAAATAAAAGATTAATAATATTATTATTTTTTTAATTACCGATTAAGAAGAGCAACTGATACCACATATTTATCCTTTATTAAAATAGTTGTAGCCTTCCAAACAGAGAAGAGCAAAATACCTAGCTTTTTATATCAGCTATTTTATTCCTGATAAAGGCGGCTTCAGATAAGAAAAATAACAAGAAAACAATGCCTGAGGTTTTCATTACTGTAGTTTACATATTTTCATGAAGGCTGTCAACTCAGAAACCCAGGAAAAATTCATAAGAATTTTTATTCTCATAAAATATCCACTCTAAACCATATCTATCGGGCACTTATCTGTAATTTGTTTAGACTCAAATATATTCTCTGCCCTTCCCCAACCTGAAACATTTATAGTAAATTCTCCAACGGGTGGTTTACAGCCCTTCCCTGTGTGCACGCAAGTACCTCCCTGGGATGGAGAATACAACTGGTGGGCATAGGAGTATTTTGGGGACTGTTTCTCTCATGTTTGCTGAGTCGAGTCCATGCCATGGGGAAACTTGGAACAGCCACAGGAGTTGACGTACTCAAGAAGCATTTGGGCTTCCAGGCACAGAGCTGCTGGTCTGTGGGGGGGGTATCACCATTTTCATGGCTCCAAGGACCTCTACCAAGGATTACCTTTTGATGGACACAGGGGAGAGACCCCAGGAGGGCACAGATGTGAGAGCTGAGAGAGTGAGGTGCAGGAGGAAACCACTTGGCAAACTGGGTGGTCACAGGCTACACTCCCATTTTTGTGTCTCCTGTAAGATCTACAGACAAACTTTTTGAAGCGTGTGACTTTACCGTGACCCCCACATCAAGGAACAGTACTGTTCGGATCACTGGCTGAGTCACTGAGAAAGCATGACTGCAAGTTATCCATATTCAGTGGAATTCAACCTAACCCAGGACTGCAGCTCTGAATGTTTCCAGACTTCAAGGTTATCGCCAGTCCATAATTGTAAGCTGAAGCTAAAATGCTGGAAACGTTATGATTTTCAGACCAGGCATGCACAGCACACCTAACCTAACCCAAAGCCTGGAGCAAACGGCTCCAGAATCCAAAGGTTTGCAATGAGCAAGGTACCACTCCCTGCTGCAGCCTAGGACAAGATCAACCGGCTCCATACAGCAACATCTCAGGGTGGAAACAGAGTTTGAACCTGCATTTGAACAGGATCTTCTATTGGGTAGGGGAGGAGATTTTAAGTTGTTATTGGTTGGCTTTAAAAAGGAATTGTATAGCTGCTGGGCTCATTTCCCCTCTTTTTTTTTGCAAAATCCAGGCCTTTTTACTAAGAGAGCATCTGTCAGCATTATCTTCGGACAATTTCACAAGAAGCAAAGACATTTTGCAGGTTGCTGCTTTCCCTTTTCCTTCAGTATCCATCACTTATCCATGTAATAGGGCCCAGTTGTCCAGAATATGCAGAGACTCAACCAATAAAACAACAAAACTCATTCTCAGGGCTGTTAATTGACAGCAGAAAAATTATTTCTTCTACTGGAGTTAGCCAGCTTGCCATGCCCTTAAAGCAGAAAGCAGGAATATTTAGGTACACGTGGCTTGTGTTGCAATAACAGAAACTTGTTTTGTTCTGAGGTGGAACAAACACATGGGAGGTTGTGTAGTCAGATTCATAAAATAACTGATGGCTTCTCAGGCTGATGGAAGTTTACGGAAACACAGGGATGTTATATTGACTTCAAACAAGTATCACGTAAGGGGAAAGAACACAGGACTTTATTAGCTTTGAAAATATCTGCTAAAGTGAAATTCGGGAAGCTTCATTACCAAGACACCATATGTGTGTGGGAGTACTTAACTTTCCCCACAACAGGTCTGCTTGACCAAATAATTTCCCTCTACTACATATATATATATATATGTTTAGACATATATACACACACACAGAGGCACAATGAAAAGAAAAAGTATAACCAGACAAAAATAAGGAATAAACAGCCTTCAGTTCACTACAACAAACATTTCTTCATATTTCTGAAGGCATCAAACAATGCCACCGCATTTACCAAGAAAAAAAATAATACTATTTCCAGCAAAAACATACTCCAGAAACTCACTGCTGGAAGAGCTCCCCTTCTTTCCTTCAAACAGAGTTAGTATAAAATTGAGGATGGGAAGAGCATATGCACTGATTTATATGAAATATGTGCAAAATTGAGCATGTGTACTGGTTTATATGAAATACAGGCACATTCTACCAACACCATGGTTACCACCCATCCAAGATTCCACCAAAATAATTATATATTTCACCCACAAAAATCCACAGCATTAAGGCTGCAATTAGTTTGTCCAGAGAATGCCCAGTCTTCCATGCATGTAGTAGAAGGAGAGGAACAAAATGAATTGCATTACCATGGGAACAGGGTTTACTACTCGCTTTACTAAGAGATTAATGCCTATTGTCAGCAGATTTTATGATAAATGATCGTCATTTTGCATTTTTGTAATGAAGATGCATCATGCTGTGTGCTGTTCACACACTGTACAATGCTTTTCCTCTAATCATCAAGGGCTTTTAGTTTTGTATACTATTTTACATAAAATAGGCTGTTTAGATTGCGATTATTTTGGATTTTAACACTTAAAAAGAAAAACCACTTCAGCTCTGAGTTTTCTCTATCACCAGAAGATAACACAGCCATGGACTGTGACATCAGTCTGTGATGCAGTGTGAGAGGAGAAGATGAAAGCAGGTCGTGCTGTAGCCATTTCACCCACACAATCTATAATTTGGGGGTTTACTTTGGACTTTACATCCCCACCATACTCCGGGCTCAAAGCTGCCTGAAGGACTAATCCTTCCTCTTGGACCCTCACCGTCACAAAGTTGGAAAAGACCTTTAAGACCATCAAGTCCAACCATTCCTGTCCTATGCTGAACCATATCTGTAAGTGCCTGATCTACCCTTTTTTAAAACACATCCAGGTATGGGGACTCAGCCCCCTCCCTGGGCAGCCTGTTCCAGGTCCTGACAACTCTTTCAGTGAAGAACTTTTTCCTAGCATCTAATCTGACCCTGCCCTGGCGCAGCTTGAGGCCATTTCCCCTTGGAAATTTCCCACTGTGAGGCAGAGCTGAGCATTTTGTGCCCTCTGGAATGGGGCTTCTGGTTTAGTTTCCTCTGAAGGAACCTCATTCACAGGCACTAAAACACTTCTAATTGACCCACGACACAATAAACAGCAACAATCAAAGGATTTGTTTCAAAACCATGCTACTGCTCCAAGCTATTCATTATTTCTATTCCCAAGAGGAAGCGGTGGGATATGTTAAGAATAACTAAGAGTGTAGGGGTAAGGTAAGAACGTCCTCTTACACAAATCAGTGCCCTCTCCTAGCCCTTGTCTGAGACTATCACGTAATACCAAATTTCACCTGGAACAGCAAGAACTAGGGGATCCTTCACTTAGCAGTGATGAAGTGTATCTAGTAAACAACCATTAAACCCCTGTAGCTCCTAAAATCCAGACAGTTGGCCTTTTATTTCTTTGCTGTCCTTTTAGCAATGCAAGACTCAGTGAAAGGCAGACTGAAATTCTGCTGCCACGCTTCCTGGTAACCAGCAGATGCATACATTTATTTTAAATTAGAGAGGAAGCACAAATGGCATGTTGGTATAATAATTCCAAAATATTGTGCTGACTAAATACATTTTCAAGGCTGTAATTCAAGACTAGCTTAATTTCACCAACTGATGACTGCAAAACAACTGATGACTGAAAAACAACTCCTATCATTGAATCTGAAACATTTGGGGGTTTATTTCTGAGATCCTTGTCTCCTCCTTCTTTCTTAATAATAAATACTTCACCTAAAGGAAAGGAAAAGGCCCAGTTTGGGAAGAATAAAGGTGAAGAGGTCTCTCTTTCCAAGGACAACACCCAGAAGCAACACGAAGACCCTCAAGGTCAGGTTCAGCCTGTAGCTCTGCCCAGATACTTATAATTTTTCATTTTCTGGAGACTGAAGAAATTGCCTGGAGAGTACAAATGATAGAATTTGAATACAGAAAGGATTAATTTCTGACTGTTCCCTGAAATGGGTTCCTGACCTTTTACAACAGACTTCTGCTGACTCTCCTGGGATGCCAACATTATAAGCTTGCAATGGCCAAGACCCCAGTGCTTTGATCCCACAAAGTTGGTTGTATTTTAGTTAGTGCTGAGGGACTTGCTGGCTCTTCGTGCATTTACCTTCACTCAGTTTTAATTGCCAGGTCTAGCAGCTGCTCAGATATGTCCCGCTGAAGAGCAGTAGTATTTTTCCAAACTTTGAGATCTATCCCAATGCTGATGGTTGTAGCCAGTGGCTAAGAACAAGCTGCAGCCAGGATTGGGGATGGGAACCAGCTTCCAAAACAGAGGCAGAAGCACACGTAAAGTTGAGGTACACCAAAATGAATTGACACAGAACTGGTCTTAACATCCACAAAATCAACAGTGCTTTCCTGTAAGGAGGTCAGGAGGGCCAGGGGGTTCAACTTACATTTTAGGATCAGAGTTACAGGTTAGGGTGAGTTAGGAAGAGCTAAAAATTGGCACAAAGAGCAATGTTATCAAAGCTAAGGAATGCAAATCCACATTCTTCATGGAGACTGAGTCCTAAATTTCTCACCCGCCTTTGAAAGTTACCACTTTTATTTTAATTAAGCCAATGTTACCTCTAACGAGTCTTACAACACCTACATTTTCATCTATGATACACTAGCAAACTCCACCTAAGCTTCTCAATTCCTGGTCTTGAATTTTTATGTAGCTAAGATATAGTTCTTAACTGAACAACTCTTCAAACATTTACATCTGCTTTCTGATGAGACTAGTCACTACTATTTTTTTTGTTTCCTAATTACAAGGAAAATTAATGAACCAAGTGGAGCAGGACTGCTTTGCATGCAAACACTTCCTTTCCTGTAGAAAAAACAGGTTTTGATTTTGCCTGGAGAGCATGTTAAATATCAGTTTTCATCAGAAAAAAATACAAATGCAACTAGGTCCTCTACTACTAACAAACTTAGCTGTTCTGGGTTTGTAAATCAGTACGCTTACTTCCTAGTGAGCAAAACTTAGAGATGGTGTTCCTAAAATCTCTTAGCAGACCACCTCTTCCAAAAGTCTCCATCAGCTACTAACAGTATGCAAAGGGTATTATTCTGGCGTTTTTATTATAAGTTTTGGTGTGAAATTGAAGCAATGAAAACTCGATTTACTGCAATCCCTTTCTGGAAAATCAACTTAGTCATATTTTTCTTGGGAACAGAAAGTAAACTTAATTCAAAGTAAATGCTTTGCTTCAGCATTGTTTCTTGCTTTCTGTATACATTTCATATATATTTACATCCACCTCTGTTTAGATGCATGTAAATGCTGGTTTCGCACAGCTGGGGGAACCTGGTTGACTGAACACAGGAGCAGCGAGCAAACTCCAAATTTACAACCTCAGTTCTCTTTTTCTTTTTCCTCCCTGTAGTTTCTGCCACACAAACTCTCCCTAAGTCAACCACATCCGAAGTACATTTAAAGCATTTACTGCTCATAATAAAATCAAATCTCCAAAATTGGTTTTAAAAAGTCTTAGTGTCACTCAAATTTTCACAGTGCCCAGAAGGCTTGTTTATAGATCAACTAGGAGTGTATGTTTATTACATCTATAGAACAAAACAAACAACTCTGTGCTTGTTCCATATTCCTCATCTGTCGTTGGACCATTTTATACACCTCACGCCTCCATTCTTCAGGCGTTGCTTGCTTTGACCAGCTGACTCACTCTATAATACAATGCACTTTAAAAAATTGTATAAATAAAATAATTTTGACAACAACCAACCATATTCCATCATATCTAGCACTTGCAGTAGAAATTGTTTGGGATACCATCACAAATCACATCAGATGAAAAGCCAAAGATATCTAACAATTGTTCCATTTTGATTCAATGGAAACAAGCATCATTTTGAAAAACGTCAATATGTTATCGGAGATGAAGCCCAGGCAGTTGTCTTGTAACTTGTAAACAGGACCTCAGGGTAAGCAGAAAATCCAGCTCAAGGCACAATTCATCCCTTACCCTGAAGGGAAGGCAAAGTGGGGAATACCAGTCTGAGAAGTCACTGAGACATCCTCTCTCCTACTCCTGTACAGCCCATCTGTGAAACCCCTGGTTGTTTTTACAGCTAGGTCACTGAGCTGTCTATTCATGTTCTATTCAACTGCCCATCTCAACATCTGGAAAATATTTAGAAGCCCTACATGAATGTAGGTAGTGCTGTGAGGAAAAGGAGACCTCAGATCTGCAGAAACCCAGTTTTGACAATGCATCACAGTTGGGGAGTGAGCAGGGGAGAGACGGAAGATCTTGCCTAACCACAGCCTGACCAGAGCTTCCACACTGTTGAACAATCATGAGCTAGCATTACTTTGAAAAGAACAAGTTTAAACTTCGTAATTCCCAAATTGTAGTGGTGAACTACTATGATTGGGGGCAGGGGAAGGCTGTACAAAATCTTCCTCTTTCTTTACCTACAACTTCCCACACTTAAAGACAAGTCATCTCCACACATACTCTTTCTCAAAAGCAATGTTATGAAGCTAGCTCTGGGACAAGCTAATCAGTGTGGCAACGCAGAGTCCAGAGCGGCTTTCTATCAACTCAGACACTAACGGAAAATGGAGTAAACCTGGGTATTGGACTGCTCAGCTTTTTGAAAACTTGAAACATGCAGGGTTCCTAACCCAAACAACAGATTACACTGAGTCACTGCTGCAGTCGGTTATCTTTGACAGCCCTGCAATGGGATGATTTGAATTGTTTTAGGAAGAAGATAAAGGATACAATAAAGTGTTCACAGAAAACATCAAAAAAGCATGCAGAATGTACTGCCATTCAGGATGCTTCTTAGACACCTAAAGGACAGATTGCTGAAATACATACGCACATACCATTTATCAACAGTTTGTCTCTCCTTTCGTTTCTCTCAGCTGATCATCACTAATTCTTGCAGCAAATCCAGACGAGAGCCCTCCCACCCTGGTTTATCCTGTCGTGCTCACAGGACCTTTCTCTAACTTAGGCTTTCTGTTTTCTATTGCCCCAGTTGCACAGCTCATCTCCAAAGCAGTATTCGTCACATACACCAACCACTTCTCTTTTAACAGATCAAGGCATAATATCCACTGTGAAGGACGCCTGGTTCTGATTTTTTTTAAAGTGTTCAAATAAATCCTTCCCTTTCTGGAGCCAAAGCTTTGTGTGTGGATCCTCCAAACATCTCCAGAGGTAAATGCATCTCCCAAGCAATGGAGAGGAATTCCTTCCCTGTGGTCTCTGGTCACACCTCAATCAACATGGAAACCGAGTGCTTTCTCAACGTTTTCTTTGCACATTACAGGCTATGGCATTCAGCTAACAGAAACACAGATTTGTTCCCCTGGCTTCTATCTTGTTCCTTTTAGAGAATGTCTTAAACCATGAAACAGATGGATTCTTCAACACGTGAGACCACCCCAATAGTTTCACATGAGGAGAAATGTAGAAAAGACCTTTTATCTTTCTTCAGATTATCCAGGCAGGTAAGGCTTTAGCTCACTTAATACTGTCTTCTTTATAAAAGCAGGAAACATGGAACCAGTCCCTTCCTATAAAACACTCTTACTCATCAAGGAGGGAAGCTGGAGAGAAACCCAGAGAGAGAGAAAAGCCGCAAAGACGTCCTCACCCAGCTCCGCCAAGTGAAAAGCTGCCTGGGCCCACGCATCGCCCAGCCTACGTCCAGCTGCTCCTCTCTGCTGTTGTGGCGAGGCACCCACTCCCCCAGCCCTGCTGGGAGCACAGGCCGACGGCATGCTCTCCAAGCTGTTTCCATCGCAGCGACACAAGTTTCAGTGACAGGTTGCAGTACATTTGGCAAAAACTGGTTTCAGACAAGCTCCTAGAACCAACCCCACCATGAGGTTTGCAGAGGTGGGAGTGCCGTGAGAGTGGTGAAGAACAGCAGGTTGACCTTTGTAACGAACACAGCCAAAGAGAAACTCAGTAACAGCCTTTCCACTGGGAAAGACAGGGTACTGCCTGAGGTGCATTTGAAAATATCAGTCCTTAAGGTAAGTTGAGTCTGCATCAGATTCAGAGTTCAAACAGATCCATGTATTCCACAGTTACAAAATGGCAGCAAGAGATGCCAAATGCAAAATCTGCACGAGACAGAAGGGATTGCGGATTTTGTGTAAGCACACACAGAGCTGCAGCTGCTCCTAGACCATGAAAATAATGGTGTGGTTTCAGGCACACATTCTGCACCACGAGCCTGGGCAGAACCAGCATTCCCAGTTGCAATCCGACAGCATCTAAGGTTTCTCCCATCTTAGAAATGCTTTGTACATAGAGATGACATGAACTTGTATGACATAATTACACCGGGTTTTTAAACAAGCGGTTGCTCTTCCATGTTTGTGCATACTCATCCCTGTCCTCCTGAAATCTCCCCTCCTACTCTCCATCTTAATAAGGTTCAGGACTATTTGAGCAGCACAATATGAAATAAAAGCTCCCCCAGTCTGTGAAACTTTTATGTTACCCTGTTTTAGGCTGCATTTGGTTTCATTAATATTTTTCCCACTTACACGGAACTATTCAAGGGAACCTTCAGCAAAGTACAGATTCATGGTTCCAAATACATATATTCCTAGCTCTTTTGCCTCCAATCAGTGCTCTATCCACTGATAAATATAACTAATGACAAATCATAAACTCACGCCCTTTACTGCTCAAGGCAATGCCCTCACCTGCAAAAACATTGGTACCTGAAAGCAACTGGGTATCTACAAGGCCACTACAGTTAAGGATCAGCACAGGCAGGTAGGTTATATGTATGGATTTCCAATAATGTCTCCCTAGGAGTACCTGTGCTGGAGCAACTACACTTGTGTGTTCCCTTATACTTGTGTTACACTTGCATGTTCCCATATACTTGTGTGACAACACAACAGAAATCACTGATAATCAAAATTAGTCCCACTAATATATTAAAAAGCTTAAAAAGGGATACTGAAAGTAGAAGTCTTAAGCAATTTCAGTATTTGTAAAGCAACCCACTGACCGCTGACTTAAAACTTTTGGGCTTCAATTCTTATGTACACAAGACCTCTTTTGTATCATTTTGGCACTTGAAGTAGCATTCAACAGCAAGCTACAAACATTATTTTAGGTTTGAGAATAAGTTTGAATAACTTATTCAGGAAAGAAATAGTCTGTTTCTAGAGCTTCTGTATGTGAGATAATGAAAACAGTTGATATAAATTTTCAGTAGGTTCCACAATGGCATTAAAACCCAGATATACTTTGAGGGGGTTGGTACATTGCCCCCCACACAACAAAGCCTGAGTAGCATTATAAACCTTGGCAAGCTGGCTGCTACATGTTCTGAGACACTACCAAAACCCGTTTTAAATTACTCTAACAGATTTGGTCTTAATCAGATTTGATCCCAAGTCTGAAAAAGTCCATCGGCCCCTGTAGTCCCGCACCTCGATATCGTGCATTTTGTATTGCTCCACTTAATGCACAATGATTAATGAATACCTGTGGGATTTCCACAATTTCTGAACCATTCAATCCAGCAAGTCATTTAAGCATGCAAATAGTTTCATACATTTCCTGACATTCCTGCAAATGAGAACAGAATCTGAGCTGTACCTTTAATAAATCATGTGCAAATTAAAGGTTAGCAATGCATGAATTGTTCAGATTTGTATTCAAATAAGACAGGCAAGTGTCAAATCCAGAGAGGTTCTTGAAGCTGACATTCAGGTTTACATTTTGTATTTTTCCCTCCATGCTCTAAGTTTGGGTTCAGAGACTTTGCTTCAACATTCACTTAAGAATATCCAGCTTGAAAAGACATTTTCTCCCATCAGAAGAGTCTTTCGAATTGAAAAATCATAAGGAATGCTTCTTGCTCCATCCATTTCCATTTTTGCAATTATCTTACTATATGAATATTAATTTCAGCAGTCAAACTCTTTAAGTAATGGTTAACATAAGCAGCTTTTTAGTTGATGAATTATCACTGTAGTTTTAAAACATTTATGTGGTTTGTTTACGTTACATTGATAATTTTATTGTAATTTAGTATTAATTAATAGCTCTGTAGTTACAATGTGTTTAATCAGTTACAACTCCTAATTATGCCCTAGCATTGCTTAATAAAACAATACACTATTGGGATTAGACCAAATTAATTTGCTATCCCCTTTTATGGTTAAGTTATTGCACAACAAAAGCAGTTGTGAAATTGTTTATCCTTTCCTACCTTAACTACAGAGAGAAGCTGTCATTGAGATGGTGATGAACCATCAAAGCCAGCAGACAGCCATAGAAATCTAGGAATGGAGCCACCTTGGTCTTCAAATAATGATGAATTATCTGTCGGTATCTGTGCAGCCTGTCCCTGAGCGTGGCTAGCTTTAGGACTTGCTGAGTCAGAAAATGTACCTTTGCCTGGAGAGGTCACAGGAGAGTTTTCCCTCCATGAAGTTGTTAAATTACACCATGAACCCGCCTAAGCTCCACAGCAGCGAGGTCCACGCAGTAACCACTGTATGGGAAAGCACTGCATTTGCTTGCTTTAAATCCTCTACTGGATAATTTCATTTAGCATATTCTAATCCTACTTTTGTATTATGAGAAAGAATGAATAAATTGCCTGTAACCACTTTTCCCCACTTTGGAGCTTATATCCCTCCTGGGGGCCCATGCCTTGGCTGCACCCCTTGGGCTAAGTTGTCCAAATCCATCCTGTGTCTCCTCATGCCATACACCACTTGGCTGATTGCCCCTCTTCAGGCTTTTTCCATTCCTATTTGTTATGCGTAGCCATTTATTGTCTGTTTGTAACGTCTAGCACTTGTCACGACTAAACTAAATCTTCATTATTTCAGATCATTTTCTCATATGTCAACATCTTTTAAAATCACAATTCTGTCCTTGTTGACGTGCTTTCAAACCTTTTGGAAGCTGCCGAGCCTGCAACTTTCCAATTCTAGTCTTTATGGTAGTGCACAAGTCAATGAAGAAAAGAATTAAACATGACAGTCTCATGTCTAGTATTTGTCACAAGCTCAGGACTTGAAAACACCTCCCTGTGTGAGAGCACACGTGCAAGACTATGGTTTTACATTCATGCACTAGGATGTTACTGGTGGTAACTGGTGATGTTACTAGATTACAGTTCCAAAATTCACTTATGAGAACAGCCTCTCATAAACTTTTAAGAGGGCAACTTAACTTGAAATAAACTACAATCTGTCCCTGTCTACTAAGCCTCTGGGACCTCTCCCATCAGCCGTCAGTCTCAGGTATAGGTCATGGATAACACTTTAGAGACTATTTTGGCCAGTCCTGCAGAGGTTTAAGGTAACTATCATTAGCGTGGCCTATTCCCCCTTGTACCCTTGTGTTACCTCAAATTAGTGAAGAAAATCTGATTTTGTCTCCAATACTTCTTACAATTAGAAAAAACATTTACTATTTGGAGTATATACTATTCAATGCTTCACCTTTGGAAAATGAGCATCACAATTTTACGTGTACCCACTAACATATCTAAACTAAAAAAGACCTGAAAATAGCTATTTATTGAATGGAGAGTGAAAATATTCACACTTCAAGTCCCAAAGGTTGGTTCATCTCTTCTGACTCCGACTTGCTTATGTTAAATGGAGAAGGTATCATCTTGTATCACAGCCCTGTATTACAGACTGGCAGAGATGGTGAAAAACTCCTGCCCTTTTTGGAGGAGTTAGAAAAAGGAACTGTTCAGCTATAAAGCCTAGTAGAAGGATTTTGAGATGGCTGAGCTGATCAGACTTCTCATCACCACCTCACATAGCTGTTTAATAGTTGACAGGATGATACCTTTGCCCTAATTTTTATCTTGGATTTTCCCTCCCCGCGTGGTATTTGCAGAGATGAAGTTTTCTGCCTGACATAAGCACTCCATATAACTCGTCCCTTTACTAATTATTTACTTCTACAGCCCAGGGGCTTAACTGCAATGATGCCTTCACAGAATTCACACACAGTTTCTGGAAAAAAAAGAGGCTGGAGATCATTCAATAAAAACGAGGTCAGGACTGACTATACATTGAGGTCCCTGTGCTGTGCAACTTCTTTACTCCACCACTTACTGCATGTTACTTGAGGCATTACCGAGCTGACTTCTTCCTCCTAAACCTGCTAGTTCTGGGGTTTTGTGATTTCTGTAGAATGAGGAATTAGTAAAGTTTTACTTCTGTGTAAGCAATGAGCTGTCACATGAGAGGGAAGGAAGGGTGGTAGCACAGGACACCAAGTGATGTAATTGCACGAAATCTGCACCATGGTTCATTGGGGCTCTCCTGGAGCAGGGAAACTACATGCTTCATGTGGTTTCCAAAGAATAACCTGGCATTACATTCAAATGGGACCACCCATTGATAGATCCCTCATCTCCATCATAGCAATTATTCAGAGGCATTCAGAACTTACCATCATTGCCAGCTGCTATTTAAATATAGGATGTGAAACAGAAGTTGACTAGGATCATAACCTCTCCCCTTATTTGGCACAAAAAAGAAAAGGTCATAATTTTTGCTGTGAGAATTCGTATGTAAAATCAAATCTTAAAAAGTAGCTTGCAAGTGTTTTAAACTTCAAACCCCTGTTTCTGTAAATGCCTAACAATGGTTCTGCATTGCTTCACACCACGGCTGCACGTTACAAGAAAAAACACCCCAGCTCAAGCAAGGCAAAGGGTCTGTATGCCTAAAAGGGCTCTTGGCTGTCAGGAGAACTCCCTGAACTGAACAGCCAAAGAAAAATAAGGCACAGTGAATGGAAATGTTGTTTAGTCTTTCTTTTCTAAAACTGCACAGTTATGCTGAAGTATTGAGACCGACCAGAGGAGTACAGCCACCCACACATTCTCTGGTGTGCGCAACATGCCGCACAGTCTTCCAGAGCCTGCTGAATGAAGCCTGTCAAGAGAGAGCAGAATTTCCAGAAAAAGAGATTCAAGTAACTTTAAGGTATTCCTACACAAAAAAAAAAAAAAGCAAAAAAAAAGCCCACAAGTTTGTGTGAAGCATCCTTGTGAAGCAACCTTCCTGCATGCTGTGTGCATGAAGCTGCTTACATGGCTCTGCCAGCTTCAAAAGTCCCTCGTCTGGAGGTTTCTGCCTTGACCTAACAAAAGGGGTCAGAGAAGAAATCCCCAGCCATCTTCATATAAAATAGAACTCAGTGTGTCCGCTTCTAGTGATGAGGCATGCTTTACAGAGCTGCAGGTAGAGATATTGGCTCTCTCTCTGGTAACTCCAGGTGGAAGACTAAAAATTGAACACCCACTTGCTCTGATTGCCTGACAGTGGCCAAAAGGCAGTTCAGACTAACAACCTGCTTTATAACTTGGAAGCAGTATTGTATTTTCCCTCTCTCGGTTTCCAGCAGGTCAGCAGATGCCTGTGCCTGAAAACTATCAGTCTGAGCTGTCACCTGGCTAGCTTAACACTGTCAGTAAAAAATGAAATCATATTTTAAAAAAAATCATATGTTCCTCAAACGCACTAACCTCATCTAAAGAGGGATTTTTATTTATTAATTTTGTTTTAAACACAGATACTACGAAGGCAACATCTCTGAGAGCTCCGCTCGGGACAGAGATACTGACAGCATCAGAAGAGACCCAACATCCAACACGCAGTGTTTAGAAAAAGAGTGAATTGATCTTGTTATATCAACTTTGAAACTGCCTGCTGTCGCATCCAGAGAGAGCTTGCCCTTCAGGCAGGTTTTTATAGGCTCTCACAGCTTTACTTTGATTGCTGTGGTAGCTGAAATACAGAGCTTTAGTACGAAAGGATTCTCTGTTATCCTACCCTTTGGGAGAACCTCACACTGTGACAAAGACTTCTCTCTGCTTCATCTCTTAAATTTCACAAAACTAACAAAAGTACAGTACATCTAGTGTTATTTATTATTATTATTTCCTAATGCCCCTCGGCTCCTTGAGGGCTAAGCAATCACTGAATAGTATTGAAGATCACCAGATGTGACGTTAAGGCCAGGTTGGATGGAGCTTGGGCACCCTGGACTGCTGAGGGGTGTCCCTGCCCATGGCAGGGGGTTGGAACTAGATGGGCTTTGAGGTCTCTTCCCACCCAAACCAGTCTGGAATTGTATATCTGATTCTTAAATTCACTGATAAACTGAAGTTTGATGACAAGTTTGCCATTCAAACTCTGAGCTCTTAGTGTCCCACTGCCCTGTGGGGCCTATTTCTGTTGTATTTTAGGGGACAGAACAAATTAAGAAGGGCCTAGTTCACAGCCCTGGAAATTAAAAAAAAAGAATAAAAATCTATGTATCAGGATCAAATGATTTTGGTATCCTTCGTCAAGCCTTACACACAAGGATTACCCCTAAGTATCAACAGACCCACTTAATCCCTTGCTGTGATCTGCTATGATCTCTCCCGGCTCAGACAAATCTTCACCAGGAGCTACTTTTTCCAGAGAGACTTATTATCCTGCTCGTGAAATGCCATTAGTTGGTTTCAACACAGATCATACAAGCTGGAGTTCCTTAAAGAAGTGGGGCCAAACCCAGAAACCAGAGGGTTTCTGCTGAGCTACGTGGCCCCTTCCCAGACTAGCGACCACCTTCAAAGCCCAAGGGCACAAGACAGAAGTTAAGGCATTGCTTGTCCAGAGTGTTGCTGGCAAGTTTTGCTCATTTATCTTCAAAGAGGTTCCAAGTCCAAAGAGTGGAGGAAGCACAGGTCCTGGAACCTCCAGTGGGCTATGGGATTTTGCAGGAGTTGTTTCTATGGCCAAGAGCCATCATATGCTGCCACCATGAATTTGATTTTAAAGACAAAGACAACTGAAGACCTAGAGGTCTTAATAGCTTAATTAATTAGGGCTATATTAAATAAATCAAGGAAAGTCCAAGCAAACATAACTCTTTTCCTCCCACTTCAATTCCTTTGCTCATGGATTTAAATGTGCATACAAATAGAGGAGGTCACACCCCATTCGTGTTCCCTGACTACAAGAATCAGCTGCAATGCAGAACTTGAGCAGTCACCACCAACTCTTCCCTTTACCAGCAGCTTTTCCAGGGGATAAAAACATGCATTCTTACATGGAAGGTGACTACTTCATACCCTCCCAGCAATGTCTACTTGCAAGCAAACAGCCTTATGAGCTAATAAAGATGACAAGTAGTGGAGTTTCTTTTTAAAGGAAGCATAACTTTCTGTGCCAAGTGCCGCCTCCTGAACTCATTGTTTCTATGAGGGCAAAGCTGAGGCAGCAATACCGAGAGTGCTGAAATAGAGAACAGGAGGAAAAGAGGCAAAACAGTGTTATATATAACATAATGTCTCCAAGAATATCTTCACTGTGAACAGGTTCACAAGGTTACATACTTCTGCTGACCAAAAAATACAGGGTTCACTTGGCACAGCTCTACAGCTAGGGTTAAATAAAAGGCAATCTCACAACAGTCCCACCTATCCATAAACCCCACAAATCTAGTCAGCTTAAAGGAATAAACACAGCAATTCTTGCATGCACACAACTCTACACTGAATTCACACCAACATGGATTACCAGGCAGCACACAGGAAGAAGAGCAAAGATCAGCTGCATGCTCAGTGCCTGCTTTGCTACTGCACAAAACCATCTCCATATATATTCACCCTTCAGTCTTGTTTTGTTTTCATTTTCAGGGGTTAAAAAGAGCAAAGAACAGGATCTTGCCAACAGCCCTTCTGACCCAGCACAGTCTTAGATGAAACATAAGCCACTAATAGTACTACTGAAGGGTGAAAGAGCATCGTACCAAGTCTGGGAAGATTTTTAAAATCAGAGAGACAGCAGACTACTGCCCAGAAGACACAATACAAGCCAGGAACCACTGTCCAAATGTGCCTGGAGATCTCAACAGCAGAAACACCGATGGGGAGGATGCAGAGCTTATGTATTGTTTACCAAGCAGCTGAGGATCCTGTCTGACTGGTCTTGGTCCTTGAACCTCACAGAGGTGCCTTTTTGCACAGTGTGTGCTTTTCTTACCTCTGATCAGCCAGAGGACAGATCCTGAATCTGAAGCACTGAATCAGAATCCACATAAACAGAAAGGACTTGGACCCACTCACATACTATTCCAGTCTGGTGAAGAAGAAAGAAATTTGGGAAGTTATCCATTGACTTTACAAGACAAGGATTCTTCTTTAACACAGTTACAATGCTTTCTCTAGGGTTTGGTTTTTTTTTTTTTGCTTGTGTTCTACAGAGCTAGTTGTACAAAGGAAATAGTCTTGTTTCAAGGCATTTTTGCACTATTTCCTTGGCAATGTTCACACAGCAAGAAGAGAGACAATATCAATCACTAGGCAAGAGAGGTCTGGTGGCTTCCCTTCCCTGCCACAGAGGAACAGATGGACACACCCAGCCAGATTGTAAGTATACTATACCATTTAATAAATAATTTTCATGAGGATTCATAATACCTGTATAAATCTCATAAATGTTATGGTTTTTTTAAAAAAAAGACATTTTCTACCAATAGTTGCATTTTGGCAAGTATGCAGAGTGTTAAATTTTCTGATCTTCCCTGTTCGTAGAATGCTAAAAATTAAGATTTTCTTGCCCAGCTACTAGATAACCAGGAGGAGAAATAGCAACTTTTCCATTAATTCTGGTGGACATCACATAAATGTTGCTTGATATCCTGTTTTAACCTTCTTGCTGATGCCAGAAACATCCTCAAAAAACAAAAGCGTATGTAGAGGTCAACCTTGTGATTCAGCCTTAAAAAGAGAACCCTGTCTCAATCTTTGGCAAGTGACAAAGAAGGTCTACAAGGAAGTCATTAGATACATTTGCTCTCCTTTCCTTCTGCCCACTAATTATGAGATCTCACTCCAGAAAAGCATCTACCATCACTGTAAAAATATCTGTTATTTTCTAATTTTATTTGAATTTATAATTAAATAATAGAAATAGGAAAATGAGGAAAGGAAATGTCAAGTCCCAGTGGATAAAAGGACAACTAAAAGGAATTTTAACAAGAAAACTACATGAGAAAATATTATTTTTTAAAAATTCAAGAGTGAATATAAATTTGAAGCATAATAAAAATGAATGCTTGTTTGATTAAGAAGGAAAACCAAAGAAAGCAATCATGTAGAAAACAATCCCTTCCAATGGTAATTATACCTCTATTCCAAACAGACAGCCAATGCTTGAGACTTTGCTCAGGCTAGATTTTTGTCTCAGCACTATCAACTGCTCTCACTCAAAAATACATCCACTGCTGCAGTCAAATCAACAAATTGCTTCTGCCTCCATCTCAGAAGTGTAGTTGAAGATGGAGAGAAGAACCATTTCCGACAAATGACTCTGGAGAAAGTATGAATTCATGGGACAAACTCAGGCAGAGTCAGCTCAGAGAATGAATGTGAATGTTGCAGATTTTCCATTCCTAGCTGGTGTGCCCGTATCTGGTATTCAGAACATGTTCAGAAGGAATGCTCTAATTTTTCTTTGTATGGAGCAATTAGATGTTCAGCAAAGCATATGTTTATACTAATTCCATTCCTTTCCTGCATCCCCCTTTAATTGATCTCATTTGTGAGCAGTGTGACTTTTCTGCTTTCTCTGAGAAACGTAATTCCTTCTTATGCCACACTGGAGGAAACCGTTTTACGATCCAACTTATTTTCTTGTAATGAATTCTTTATTGTTAGCAAACATGATACTTGCACTACTTAAAAGTTAAATAATATCTAGCTTGAACATAGTATTTTTTGCATTTATCCTTGGAAGTAGAGATCCTCTGATACCAGCCCTATCTAATTTTAAAAAATGAAGTGCTATGACCCTTTTCTGTGCCTCCTATCTAGCAAAAACCAGAATGAAATCAAATGCAGAGAAAAATATTGCATTAGCTGAATCAGAGAGTCTTCACAGAAAAGGCAACTAGATATAGGTAATCTAATTGTTAAGTTTTCCACTATTAAGTCACACGTTAAACCTGGGAACAGTCTTTCTTATAATCCTCTGCAGGAGAAGTAGTAAAGTAAGATAACATCAAAATACACACCTTTAGACAGCTACGCATACATACATACTTGCCGTAGACAGGAGCAACAAATGAAGCAGCCCCCACTACCAAGAACCTCTAGCTCAACTACACATGGGACTTTGGCAAACCAAGAATTCAAAGTGGCCAGCGTTAACCTTTTTCAAGTACTTTGTTTTTCTTTTTTTCCCCTTAGCACAGCACTGAATAATGGCATGCTACAACTGCTCTTCAGCAGGTGAAGGGGCAATATTTAAGGACATTAACTATAACGTAAAAAAAATGCAGCTTTGATAGATGTAACAATAAGGAATTTAGTCAAAAAGGAAGGCAATTTTTCTGTAAAGTCTCTCTTTTCCCAAATCACAGTGTGACTCTACGCTTTTGCTACTGGCAAGGAATAATTGTTTTCAAGCTACTGAGGTTTTGTAATAGCATTCATTTCCTAGGACATTTGAGTGCCATATAGACATTTTAATTAAAAAAAAAAAAATCTGAATTACTTTATAAAGTCCAGAAAAAAACCAGCTAAACATACTTGTTCACATCAATAAGGGGCATTTTTCTCCATCCCTCTTGATTGTTCAGAAAAACTTGCCAGGATTGCAGCTCCACCCTTAGGTCCCTGTAACCTCTCTGCCCGCAGCATCTGGATGACTTCTGCAAGCCGTTTGCCACCACCGCTCTCCCACCTCTTCTCCCCTAAGGCTTCCAAGAGATCCAACGCCTCATCTAGGCCACAGCACGAGTGCCTCTTACCCATTTCCCAAGTGAATTGAGCCTGGCCATAGCGCAAATCCTCAGGGGACTTCAGCGCATCCCTCTCTCAGATGCCCAAACCGCTCCCTCACCCCACATTTCCCAGGTGCATGACTGACCTTCCAGAAGTGCCTCAGCAGCTCAAGGAAAAGACTCGCTGAAAGCTGTGGAAACTACTACACGTGCTCTCAGAACAGATTTAATTAATACACCTGAACAACAGCCTAAGCCGCACTCTAGTGCAAAGATGCATGGCCAACATCACAAAGACCAATTATTAAACTAATAACAGCCTTATCTCCTTATCTGCAGCCAGGAATTCCCCATCACCAAGGAAATCGAATGCTTTCAATTGGCACGTTCACAACTAACAACGCAAAACCTTTTAGGCTCAGGGTCTGTGTTATTCCAGTTTTCATTTGAAACAGCAAATCTAGATACACATTTACCGAGTCAAAGTGCTCTCAACGTCAAAGACCTTCAATTCCTTCCGCACCTTTAATATAACGAAGTAACATTATATGATTTGGGTTTTTTTTCCTCAAGCCATCACATAGTGAAATTGGATACCAAGCATCCAGCGGCAATACCTTGGGGATTTTCACACTGCCTATTTGCTTTGTAATGAAAGACTACATTATAGACAGGAAGTAATTCAGGCCGCTTCTCCTCTCTAATTCAGAGGGAAAAATACTCATTTTATTTTCTGTGAAACAGAATGCTCATTGCCCACATGCCATACAAAAGTAATTTTTACGAAATGCCTCTAACTGATATTGAAGACAGACACACGCTGGCGTTCCAAACCCAGCCAACCACCTGAGCTGTGACCGGCCGAACCCATTTCCCTGTAAATTTCAGCATCCTCAGAAGACAATGATTTGATCCTTGCTACACCTACCCGCAGGCTGCCAGAACTGGCAATTTGAAATCATGTTAATTAATAGTTTTAATTAAACCATGAAAAATACAACCACATTAAGCGTGTTGATATATGGAGCTGGAACCAGAGATGAATTCATACATAAAATGCTGCAAGGTATGATTGCATACTATGATTATTAAAGCTTACAAATCAGTTACAACTATAAAACCATCACTGCAAATAATTACAAGCCTAAAACAAACAAGTCATTTCATTCTCCTATCATTAAAGTTCTTCTATTAATCTCCTGGTTATCAAGAACAACTTACCTAAACAAAGATGCAGTAAGAAAAGCACACTCAAAGAACCTAAACCCACAGACTTTTTCTTTTAACACAAACCTAAAAAGACCAAAGACTTGACTTGAACTGTCTCTTCTTTTTTCTCTATGTAACAGTACCATTACGCAGACAACATGCATTTATGCAAAAACTTCAGAACCACAAGTACAACAAAACCTAAACATGTGAAAAGGACCAATGTCTCAGCAAGGCCAAATGCTGGGGGAACAAATCCAAACGGTCCACTGGAAATAGAGCAGCTATGACAAAAGGAAAATGGGTAGCCTTTGTCAGCGAAAATTGTACCTCCTACAAATGTCTTTCTTAGACAAAAGGATATGTTCTTAAACTGTTCCCTCTCTCTGCTGCTCTGTTCCTTTTACCATGGACACAAGTATCAAGCTCGAACAAAGATTCACAGGGGTTGGAAGGGACCTCTAGAGATCATCTAGTTCAAGTCCCCTGCCAGAGCATGATAACCTAGAGCATATTGCACAGGACTGCATCCAGACAGGTCTTGAATATCTCCAGAGAAGGCGACTCTGTTTGCATGTATGCAAACATGGACAAGAAAACTGCCCACCTATCTGGCACATTAGTGGTTCTGTTCCACCCCATTGAAGACTAATGAAAATAACCCAAATTCCTCTTTTCAGCTCTCACAGCTCACCCTTACAAGCTCCATAAATGACAAGTGTACACTGCTCTTGACAGATGACGCCAACCCTCGGTAGAACAAAATTAACAACTTCTAGAGGGGAGCAACAATCTCATCTCGTTCAGATGAAATAGACTACACTAAATATCGTTACCTGCCAGGGTAACACCATCATTTTTTTGGGCAACATGCTCTAAAAATGCAAATACCTTAATATACGAAGGACAACAGCAACCATGGTGCCACCACTGTGCTTCCCCAGAGTATACTGAGCCTTGCCAGTCCACCCATGCTTCCATGTCCCTTTGAAGTGGTGACAACCAAAGCAGTGCTTTGGCAGTGCTAAAGCAGCTCCATTCCTCCCTGTACTGCACACCCAGGGGTTTGGAATTTACCCTGGTTCTCCAAATTCTCCAGGTTCCCTCTTTAAGACAGCCCTCCTCCATTATTGCAATTCCCTGCCTGTAATGCAGGCTTTGTATTTTAAACTCACCTTCTCACCTTGGCACAAGGCCTAACAGAATTTGAAGTATTTGTTTATCCAGGACTGAACACCTTCCATATTTCTTCAATTGTTAAGCTACATTGAAGCAGAGGTTCTGTGCAGCACCTTACTGTATTAGTTTGCAAGGTGGAGATGGAGAGCAAACCTCCCCAAACTGACATCTCACCTTGACAGCGAGATAAAAACAAGATCCCAACAAATCACAACTTTGAAGTACATTCCTGCACAAACAGCATGAGCCTTCAAATACGAAAAGCTGCCATGCAAATTATACCAGCTGCCAATATATGTTCTTTACAAAGGTACAATTTCCTGATATGCAAACACTGCAACTTTCTGGCAAAAACCCCAAACTATTCTAACTCCAGTGTGACCCTTATCATTCCAATCAGAGTTCATTTTGAAAACGTTTCACACAGGTATAGTGCAAATACCAGCGTTGTAAACTTACAGATGCAATTTCATACCCTTCTTCCTCTATACAACCATACAGCGTTAGATTTAATGCCACAGGCTTGTACCAGCACAGGGGCACCTTGTGTGGGAGAACATGTACAAGAGAGATGGAAAGACAAACCTAACTCACTTTCAGGCAAATGCAGCTTTCCATTTCTGACAGCTACTCTCTAATAATGTTTTGTACATGTGTGTCTGGAGTACCAGGTAGTACCTACTAGCACTGCCCTCGCTGCTGCTCCGAGGGAAGCATGACACCAGCATCACAGTCCTCCACATCAGCTCCTGTTCTCAGGCTCTGGGGAAGCCTTCTGTGGCTGAGCCACTAGTAAGCCCAGGCCTGGATTGTGCTGCACTGGTGCAGAACCAATTTGTATGCTCACAGTTGAATCAGCACCATCACATTATACATTTCCTGGGATAATCTGTGACTGAGCATCCTCTTACTTCTTTTGTCCCACCTATCATAGAACCATAGAATCCTTTGGGTTGGAAGGGACCTCAAAGATCACCTAGTTCTACCCCTCTGCCATGGGCAGGGACACACTCCACTAGACCAGGTTGCCCAAAGTCCCATCCAACCTGGTCTTGAACACTTCCAGGGATGGGGCTTCCACCACCTCTCCAGGCAACCTCTACCAGTGCCTCACCACCCTCACAGCGAAGAATTTCTTTCTAATGCCTAATCTAAATCTACCCTCTTTCAGCAAAAAGGGAGCTAATTTTCAGTAGAACACCTGGTTTCTACATATGCAAGAAGGCTTCTGCTGGAAAGGTGCAACTTAAAAGCTTTTCTGATTTGGGGAAATCTTCCTGTATTTGTTTTTAAGACGGAAGTGATGTTATCTTGGCCTAATAACACATAACAGCCTTCTACTATCCAAAATAAAGACTTATTTTAAAGATTCTATAGTTCAAAACATCCCATTTGCTTCTGACTGAATTTACAAGTATGTTTTCCAAGCAACAATTAGGAGGTAAGCCTACCAATTATTACATAACAGGATTTGTGTAGTATAACCTTTGGGCATATATCCTTATGGCACTCCAAATAATTTCTCCACAGACTTAGGGTTAACATCACACTTAGTAATAATGTGATTCAAACAAATATTATTTCTACAAGGAGAACAGAGAGCACATTTACAAGTTAAAAGTAGTAGTATGTCCACTGGAATGAACTGCAATTGGGAATATGAAACACAGAGATGTGTGAAGCGCTGTTGTGCAGGGGTGCTCCATAGCTGCAGTGCTTTCCACCTCTTTGTAAAAATATATGGGAATAATACGCCAACAAAGGCATCCATGGCAAGCAAAAAGCATGTGGAAGAGGTCATAAGCGTAAGGATTCAGCTTGGTACCAATGTCACTGTATGTTCTGATGAGTGCTACTGGTTAATGTTCCCTGTGAGGAAACTAGGTAAATGAGTCACTAAGACCATGGAGTAGCACCTACTGCAACACAGAGAAAGGGAAACATAATCTTCAGATGTATGAGGAAAGGATGGAAAGAGAAATTTTATGATTGCACTGGCTACACGTACTCAGAAACACTGCACTTGTACTGAAAGAGGCAGACAGGAGGCTGTTAAAAAAGTGCACCTCTATTATAAGAGCATCACAAGTCCGACACCAGACACGGCTGCTGGCTATAAATATTCCTGGGCTAAATAGCACAGAAGAAGAGGTGCTACTCAAGCTCACCTTTTCTGTTTATATCACGCAATAACAAATGGCTATAAATTGGGAATGAGTCCACTGAGGCTAGAAATGAGAAAGCTGACCACTATAGGCCTAAATTTACAGCTACCAGAGGGAAAGATTTCAGAAACTGGGAACTAAAGGAGAAAAGAAACAAGTTTAAAATAGACCACAATAATTTTATAAATGACAAACCCAAGCAGCGTCCCACCACCCCATTTGCACAGTTTTCTCCTCCGCGGGAGAGCAGCTTTCGTTGCTGAACCTGCAAAGATAATGCTGTCTCCTCTGCTGCTTGGAAACAGACTGAGGTCAAGCATTAATTGTATATACTCCCAGCACCAACAGAATCAAATAAATCTTTAAGCCCAGTGCTGACCTCAATTTAATTCTCATCAGTAGCCTACGAGTGAAAATAAGTAACATCAGCACCTACCTAGTCCCAGGATCCCTAGATTTCCTTTTGCACAGTCTTCTTCCACACCCAGCTCCCTCCATACATGCAAGAGTCTATGCCAATCTGAACCAAAATAATGTGTAAGAGCTCGGGTAAAAATAAGATGATGATAAAAGGGGAAGACAGCAAGATCTATAAGTAGGTATAGTGGCTATAGTATGTATAGTAGCTACTTCTTAGGGCCTTAAAAGAGCGATATGTTTAGAAACCTTTTTTTTCCTCCACAAAGGCAGATTATAAAATGCAATTTGAATGGTTTCACATCAGCTTCAAAGATCTGCACAGAACAAACTTCAAAAGATAAAGATACATCATTCTGAAAATGAAGCTGCTATCCAAAGTCACATTAACGTTGTTCATTCTCCCCTGCAGAAATGAACACATAACTCACAGTGGTTGACTCCTAGAGAGGAACACTGTAAAACTTTCGCTATCTTGCAGGGCAAATGTCTGCATGGGCAAGATAGTGTGGAATTATGGTATACATGAACCTTAAGCAACCTTCCCATTGATGATATTTAATTACCTGCCACACAAGTACAGCCGTCCCAACCATAAAAATGCATCGATCTGCTGAACTTCAAGTGGACAGAGGTCAGTTGGATCTTTGCAAAGACACGAAGGGCAAGTCTCCTTGGACAGCAAATGTTTTACAGGCAGCAAAACCATTAAATATCTTTAACTATTACAACTTAATAGCTATGATGCTGTGGGATTCCAACCAGTTAATGCATTGGATCATTCCTCCTTCACCAGCTTCAGGTTTGGGCAGCTACTGTTATTAGGTGTTATTGCAGGGAGGACAAATGCATATGCACAAAAATCTTACCGGGAAAACCAGTATTTCACAGCTGACTCCTAAGAGAGTCAGGAGGTAATTACTCTCAGGAGATGATGACTTAGATAATATTTGGTCATTCATTTTCAGCCCTACTGCTTTATGGCAATGTTCTAACTCTTTCAATTGCAAAACATCGCAACCCACAATCACAGTGCCAGGAGGGGTCTGAGGTGAACTAGTGACAGGGCTGAAACTGAGCCCCCCTCAGCTCTGGGGATGTTCACAGTCAGGGATTTGCATTGGAGGGAATGAACTGCCCATTGTGTCCCACACTGCCCACGTTGCACACAGTTCTGTGGACATGATCCCATAGGTGCTCAGGGATCTCTGCTGCACTTCAAATGGGTTTAATGAAAGAAAAGGAACCGCAGCAATTAAGACCTCCCACATTACAGCACAGATTTTAAAAACAAGAACTCCCTCAAAAGTGGGAGACCAGATTTACTGAAACAGAAAGAGGAAATTCTAGAGGTCAAAAAGCAAACGAAACACCACAGTAAAAGCATCCTTAATTTTATAACAGTATGTGTTGAGATGGTTTAAAATCTCAAGAAACCTAAGAATAATTCCATAATGTAATGAAAGACCAAGAGGGTGTGTGCATGCAGGTTTTATAATTTAATTTTCCTCTTTGTTCACACTCACAGATAGTCAAAATCAGCTTTTCTAAAGCGTTCCGATTACTGAGGACTGCAAAACAAGGCTCCACTTTATATTTTCTTTTATCTGTTTTCAAGCAAGACATTGAAAATATGGTAATTAAAAATGACAGAACTAAAATCTTGTGGGGCATTTTCATAAAAAAAGTTAGCATGTTCCCACTGTATCAAGAAACATCTAAAACTGCTGCAATGCCTGTGCTGCAGTTTTTACATAGGTATTTATATATCCATGGTAAAAAATGGGATTACACAAATGTGAAAATTACATCTTTTCTCACAGCATTTAATTTCCAACAAATTAAACATGGCGTTACCGATAACCTACATCGTAAGTAAACCTGATGTGAAATAACTCAGGGTTTTCACAGCCTTCAGGAACAATTATGTTAAATACATGGTGATTCAAATGACTGAGTTCCTTCAAGCATTTCTTCACATTTCCCCACCTCCTTTGCCTCCAAGCAAAACCTTGCTTGGCTATTCTGGCAACCAAAAACCTCACCATATTTCCTGCGGAGATACTGCTGACTGCAGGAAGCTATTAGGATTTCCCTGTGAAGAAACTCTGGAAAAACCTTGCAGTGAGCAGAAGGCAGGGTAACTGCAAAGTAACATGATGCTGTCACAGTCTGTTGTCTGTCTGGCTGTAAGAAAGTCTTTGGACACCAGTGTTACATCCTGAAGCGCTTCATAGAATCATAGAATGGTCTGGGTTGGAAGGGACCCCAAGGATCATAGAGCTCCAACCCCCCGCCATAGGCAGGGACACCAGCCTCAGGCCTGGATCTACACAAGGTTACCCAGGGCCCCATCCAACCTGGCCTTGAACACTTCCAGGGACGGGACATCCACCACCTCTCTGGGCAGCCTGTTCCAGCACCTCACCACTCTTTCTGTAAAAAACTTCCACTTGATACCTCATCTAAACCTTCCGTCCTTCAGCTTTAATCCATTCCCCCTTGTCCTGCCATCATCTACCCTTTTAAAAGGTTGATTCCCCTCCTCTTTCCCTGCTCTCTTCAGGTACTGGAAGGCTGCAATGAGGTCCCCCCACAGCCTTCTCTTCTCCAGGCTGAACAAGCCCAGCTCCCTCAGCCTCTCTTTGTAGGGCAGGTGCTCCAGCCCTCTAATCATCCTCATGGCCCTCCTCTGAACCCTCTCCAACAGTTCCACATCTTTCTTGTATTGGG
>VZTU01012596.1:43309-111053 GCA_013400835.1 Zapornia atra | reverse complement strand
GCCCAAGTGCAACACCTTACACTTGGCAGTGTTGAACCTCATTAGGTTCCCCCAGGCCCACCTTTCCAGCCTGTCAAGATCCCTCTGGATGGCTTCCTTTCCTTCTAGTGTGTCAACCACACCACTCAGCTTGGTGTCATCCGCGAACTTGCTGAGGGTGTACTGAATTCCATCGTCGATGTCATTGATAAAGATGTTAAAGAGCACCGGTCCCAAGACAGACCCCTGGGGGACCCTGCTTGTCACCAGCCTCCACCTGTACATAGACCCATTGACCATTACTCTTTGTCTACTTTCTGTCAACCAGTTTCTTATCCACTGGATGGTCCACCCATCAAATCCACATCTCTCCAATTTAGAGATAAGGATGTGGTGGGGGACTATGTCAAAGGCCTTGCACAAGTCCAGGGAGATGACATTGGTTGCCTTCCCTTTATCTACCCATGCTGTCACTCCATCATAGAAAGTCACCAGATTGGTAAGGCACGACCTTCCCTTGGTGAAGATGTGCTGGCTGTCCTGGATCACACGCTCATCCCTCATGTGCTCCGACAGGTGATCCAGGAGGATCTGCCATCTCCTTCCTGCAGCAGTGCATTCAAATGAATTAGGATTGGAAAAGGGGAAGTAGAGATTTCATTCTTATCCTTGCTGTTGCATTATTTCTTCTTATGTGACCTTAGTGGACTGAAAGAAGCTTTGAATTGAGGACTGAGATACGTAACCTTTGTGTTCCTTCTCAATTAATGAAAATTCATCTGTATCTGAGCATTTGTTGTGGGGATGTTTTTTTCCTCCAGCAGACTTGACAAAGAAACTTCTTGAGATTTCCACATCACCTTCACCACTGCTAAAATAACCAGGACTGGCATTTCTCTGTCTCTTGGAGTTCAGGTTTCAGCCACCAGCCTGCATAACTGCTGTGGTTCTGGTGCGGTGGATACAATGAGTGGAGTCAGCCACAAAGCATGGTGACTGCTCCCTGCGTATATCCAAGTTTTCCACAGCTAGAATAAGGCAGATAGAGACATGGTAAACACATAAAACTACCACACCAAACTGCCTCTCCAGCACTGCCTTACGTACCAACCCAACTACGACAGGGGGGTTGAGGGAAAACTGTCACTTCTCTGTTGCAACACCAATGTAGTTCCTCTTGTTCCAGTGGTTCACAAAGGCGGGCTTTTCACGTGCAAAACATGCGTAGCATTACACCTCACCAGCGCAGATACTGCTCACCCAGGGGAATGTAAGAACCGTAGGGCCAATGGGTTATCTTTATCATGTAGTTCAAAAGCCAGCGATAAATTGCTTCCACCTTTAAACCGACCCAGATTACACTTCTTAAGGATGCACAGAAATTTGGCCCTGTTTTTCCCAAAGTGGGATTTGTTAGTAATCGCCTATCTACATCTAGAAAGAGTCTGAAATCTTGACATGTCCTTTGGGCAAAAAAGAAATCACCTCCCCTGTTCCCCTTTGGTCTCAAGCTCATTTTCCATTTTGAAGCACAGTAAGCCTGGATCTCTGCCATAAGCCCATCTAGTCAGCAGGGGATTTCTGGTGGCAGCGGAAGTCCTGATGGCTGACAAAGCTGCTGGTTTACAAAGACTAATGAACCCATACCGCCTCCCCAACCATGATATTCCAACAGCTTTTCCAAACCTGTTCCAGCCCATTTAAATCTTCTTTATGTTTTGAGTAGACTTCTGGAGTAAGAATCTTTCCCTGCATTTCTGTATTGCAGGCACTAGATCCTCACTGTTTAACATCAGAGACATGGATCGTGGGATCAGTGCATCCTCAGCAAGTTTGTTGATGACACCAAGCTGTGTGGTGGGTCGACACGCTGGAGGGAAGGGATGTTGTCCAGAAGGAATTTGACAGGCTGGAGAAGTGGGACCATGTGAACCGCATGAAGTTCAACATGGCCAAGTTCTGCACATGGGTCAGGGCAAACCCAAGCACAATGACAGGCTGGGAAGAGAACAGATTGAGAGCAGCCCTGAGGAGAAGGGTTTGGGGTGTTGTGGGGACAAGAAGCTTAACATGACCCTGTAATGTTGTGGGTGCCCCTAGATCCCTGGTGGGGTTCAAGGAGAGGTTGGATGGAGCTTTGGGGAACCTGGGCTAGTGGGGAGTGTCCCTGCCCATGGCAGAGGATGGGATGGGGTGGGCTTTGAGGTCCCTTCCCACCCAAACCAGTCTGTGACTCTATGATCATTCCTAACCTGGGTTGCCAGACAGGAGGGGCTTTACGGGCTTGCTATGAGAGGGTTTCTAAGGTAAACAGCCTTTGTACTTTGCATTCCTCACTGAATAGAAAGATAAGCAACCGCCACACAGATGCAAAATTTAACAGAAATACAGCTTAGGGAAATATATATATAAACTAAGATGCTCCATGTAGGGTTATGAAATGTGGGTGTCAGGACAGGTGATGATGAATATGTATTTGCATACAGCTGACAACTTCCAGGACTGCGCAGGAGAAGGCACATGGAAGTTTTGGCCAGTGATGTAAATTTGTGCCCAGTTTGATGAGCAATCTGCCTTTAGTGCTGAGTGCTCAACACAGTTTTGATACACGTGAAGAGGCACTACCACTGAGTGGCTCCACATACGCTTTATATTACAGTGCCAGTAGAATATATAAAAATAAACACAACTTTCAGATTCATACTTCTAAAATTATATACTTACCCAGAATTATACCTGTGATAAATAACGAAGTAAAGCACTATTCTTAATATTCCTCTTTTCTACTTTTAGAACTGAAATCCCATTTAACCTTCAGTTTGTCAATTACAGAACAGCACTGAAGAAAGCCAAGCAGAGCATTGCACATTTTGACAGCATATGGAATTGCTTGCGTAGATACTACTGTTCAATCAGTAACTTGGTTTTCTGCATTGAAACATCTTTCAGCATAGAGAAATTGTCACCAAACAGAAGCAGTAAGTTTCTAACCTCTTGATCCTGGTCTTGGTACCTAGAATTAATACTGCATATTTAAGTGCCTGACTGGGCCATACTGAAAGAAAAGCAACTAGGCACCAACCTTCCTGCTGAGCTACAGTGGTTCAGGGTCACAGTTTCAATGTAATTGAACATGGAGCCACATCACCTCGTTAATTGTATCAGTGGTTACTATGGAAGTAGGATTAATTCTACAAAGTATCAATAGAAGCTATTTTTCACTAAGTAATTCTCACAAGTTATCACATTTTCTCCAAAATTAAGGCATATTTCAATACCATATGAATACAATATACAAAGCTGTGGTTTGCAACCACCAATGCCAATGATCTGGGGAGAGCCTAGTCACAGTGAACACTGTGTCAACAGCAACTTTTGACCCCTCACATTTTATTTTAATGCAAATGTATGGCATGGAACTTTTAAATTGGATCCTATAATAAAAGTACTACAATATCAAGGGAAAGCACTTACATAAAAAGACTAATTGATCCTCTCTTCTAAGGCCTGCTTAGCTGGGATTTGTTCTCCAGCTCTTCCTCTGAAGGTCCAGCTAGAGACCATGCTTTTTTAAGTTACCGCTGTATACTCTGTGCTGTTTTGCCAGTCGTTTCTGTACAACTCATCCTGCTGGAGACTCCAAGCCTCTTTGGTTTTCCTCCACTCTGTGAAAAAGACTCAAGATACCGTCTGTGCAAGTTGGCCCTTATTTAATATTCAAAGAATCACTGAATAATTGATGTTTGACGAGACCTGGAGATCATCACTACATCTTAAGACAGTGGAAAAACACCAGAAGACAATGTTGTATTTTTTACCCACCTGTTTGTGTTACAAATGTGCACACACATCACTTTGCAAGTGGAGAAGGTAAAAATACTGACCATAATGTATTTCTGCACATGTGTTTATTTTAACAATGGTGCCTTTGAAACGAGGCAATGACTTTTGAATTAACATTTCAGCCAGTGATGATCTCCAGTTTAAACAATCATAATTCAGTGGTACCAAAGAGCTTTCTGAATTTGTCTGTTCAGCTGCTGAATTCTGACATTTTCCATATAACCATTAGATGAAAACTACCTTGGCTGCTATACAATGTGCCTGAAATTATACTCTTCAGCAAAACTCACACCAAACAGTCTTATTATGCGTCATTACCATAGTCAGTATGTCATTCCCAGCTGTATACATGTCACTGTAGGATCACATGTAAAATCAATCACATCTCTGAGTAAAATTATTTCTGGGTAGCTGGAATAAGAACTAAGAAGCCATTTAACTTTTTGTAATATACATCAATATACACCAAGCACAGAGAGACTGATCCATCCTCTACCACTGCTGAATTCTCACTACTACCAAACAAAACTGTCTCAGAAAATCTACATATTTTCTTCAGCAACTACATCACCAAACATGACCTTTGATTCTGCTTCATAGGCTCCCATCCTTCCAAAATATTACTTTTCTCGAGAACTAAAGCTGAGGGGAACAAGGGCACTTCCTAGCTCTAAATGCACACCCTGCACACAAATGTATTCAATTCTCTTCCCAATCCAGCTCCCTTGGAAAGAAACAGGAACACACAGGGGACTACAGACTGCTCAGAAAGGCTCTCCAGGCTACATCATCAAGGGGCCAGGAGTGTGGGGTACACTGTGAAGTTTGGCATGCCGTACTACGGTTTTACTCTTGCTCCGTAACTGCAATATAAACTAAGTTGTGCATTTGCTCCTTGCCAGCAAATATTGCTTTCCCCAAGAGACAGAAATCTCACTGACAACATTCCAAATACTTGTGTCTCCAAACATTTCTGGAGTGCTCTAGCAGTATCGTGGTCTGTGGCTGTCTACCCTTCATCCATCTTTTCTATTCCTTTGTTCCGACCTGCACTGCTCTTCCTTCTGCTGTCAGCCGTGGCCCCATGCAGAGTATTCAAACAGTAACCAGCAACACCTCCAAACTACAGCAGATAGACAACTCCAGAGCTGATAAGCACCCGAAACTCTGGCTCAGAGTGAAGAAAAATGCCAAAAGCCACCTGGATTTTAACACTAGTCCCCAGAACACAGCTCACTTAAGAATAGCTTCCTGTTGTCTCAGCAGGGGCCGAGATGGGAAGACGACCAGGCACAGACAAAGCTTCTCTTGCAACAGCAGCAGTGTCTGCCACAACGCATCCATCTTCCCCTTTTGTCAGCCAAGCGCTTCGAGAAGCATTCCCATGCTCCATTAAGCCAGACAGAATCGGCCTAGAATTGACCTGCTAATACAAAGAAATCACAGTACTCCAAAAGGTACAATTCGTTACAGGATTGTACACAAGCTGGCAGGACAAGAATTATCCTCCAGTTAATCAACTCTGCCCACTTGTTGAAAGGACCCCATCTAGTCTATGCACAGGGAGCGCAAGAGAACAGTACCATGTGCAATCAGACGCCTGCAGGTCTTGGTACATCTGTCCAGGTGCAACACAAGGTTGGCAGTCTGCACATACTTGTGTGGAGGTATGTGTGAGCGTGTGAAACCGAACTCCTTGACTCTCAAGCAGACGCCTTTTACTTGCTGTCTGTATCAGAAGGAGCTGGTAAATGTTGATAACACAAGGATTAAACAAAATCACCATGTCCTGAATCCTCCTAATAATAAAGAGAGGTGAGATGAAATCACAGATTAGGAAGCTGATCACGTGTGCCTTGCACATAGCCTGTTAAGCTGGGGAAAACCAGGGGGGCTTGGTGCTGGGACAGAAGGCAGCAATCATCCTTGGCTGGAAGAAGGGTGCTGGTGGTGCAGGCAGACCCTAGAAATGATTCAAGTAGATTCAAGTAGAATAATATCATGGGATGCCCAAGGCCATCAGCTGATAATGCTCAGGACTGCATATATAGGAGTTTCTGCCCCACTTTCCCAGCCAGCAGTTGTTTGCTTCTCCTTTATCCAATGTCACTATTATTAATACCAGATGAATGAGAAGGCCAATAAAAGCACTGAAGCCTGTGAGAAGAACCACCAGAAGCAAGGCTGGACCTAATGCTAAATGCAACAGCACTGCATACCAGCACCACTATTTACACGGAAAACAAATTCTTGTTTGCCAGGGGACCAGGGTGTAGTTAATACTTTCAGTAACTTTAAAGGTGTACTGGCAGTTCAGCTTTGCTATGAAGAGCAACAGCAACTGGTTACTCAGTACATCTGCCGAGCAATGACCAAAGGCAATGCGCAGAACTTCTGGCTTCTTGTGGCACCACAGCACAGACAAAATCTTGTCCTTCACCCAGCAGTGACTCCATCGCCCATCAGAAATGGGGCAGCTGTGTTAAAGCTGCCAACAGAACTGATTTGATAATGATATTTGGAATCTCTGTTTCCTTAACATTATTATTTATTATTTGCTGTGTTCCTATGTAGACCAACCAACCCAAAACATCAAGTGAGAGGGAAAAAATAAAATAGATGGCACCTGATGCCTTGGGCACTTCTGGTCACCGCATCCCCACCTCAACAGAGCACGTGACCTACAGGACATGTGGTATTGACAGACCTCTTGTTTTTCCCAGACTTTCCTAGCAAGTTTGCCTCTCTCATTATTTAACATACTCAGCTGAAGATCCTGTATGGGGACACAGACACCTTATATTTAAAAGGCTAACAGGTACCTCCACAATAAGAACTCTGTATTGCTGGCCATCAACCAAATATAGATATGTAATTTCCATCTAATGCATATTAAGTGCCTCTAAGGCTTGAGTCCAGCCCTGTCTGTTATAGGATGCCAAACACAGCCACCACTCTCTTCCAGCTTTTATCTACCTTTACATTTCTATCAATTTTTTCCTGATAGTGTAAACAGGACCAAACCAAAGACTGCCGGGGGACACCGCAACCTGGGATTGTCTGAAGCACCAGCTCACCCTCTCAGGTGCAATGAAAGTCATCAATAACTGTGATATTTACCTACTGCCTATACAGATACATCCTCACACACACATATTTTTACTTAGGTAACTAAAACCAGAGGGCATTGTCGGAAAACCAATCAAGGACAGGGGTCACTGTTGTAGTCAACTTTACATAGAGCTGTAAAATTAATTATTACAATTAGCTGAGGATGGAGAGAAATCGGAATAAGGTTCATAAAAAAATGAAAAAGTTTTTGCACACAAAAGACCAATTCTTATTATTTGTCATTGGTTCAGCACTATAGAAACGCAAACATTATTTATAAACAAATATTTTGCTTAGCAAAGTAATATATGATGCAGTAAATTATAATAACCTCTTTTAAATGGTAATTTCAAGTCGTGTCTCGGAGTACACTGCAATAAGAAATAACTACTCCATCAGGATAATGTTCACGTAGCTGTTAAAGAACCAGTATATAACAGCCCATAGAAGCTCATGAGTTTAACAAAGTTAGTTGTTATTACTTTTCCCAAGACCTGTCAGGATCAGCAGATCTTCCAAGTGAAGGACCAGTAATAATCAAGTGTAACAAAACAACAAAAAAACCCCCAGATCTAAGCCCCCTCCAACTCTACCCACCCAAAAGAAAAACACCACCAAAGAAAAGACACACCATTGGCAATGCCCATTTCTACGTGCAGACAGCAGCATCTAAGCTAAAGGGGCAGAAACTCATGACAGTGAGTTATGGCCATTTCAGCTTCATTACTTATTTAGGGAACATACATCTTCGTGAAGCCACTCTATTTCCCATTCCACTCCAAACTAATTCTCACACCTTATCTTCTGGATGTACTGGGATAGAAAAATGTGAATATAGAAAAGACTGATTTATAGAAATGCAAGCACTTTTAAAATCAACTTAGTACTTGCCATTAGTTTCAGAAATAGCTTATCCATATAAAAGTAGAAAAAACATTTACAGAAACTTAAGCATAAATTTGTCTTTTATTGCATCCATCTTAAATTTGTCTACTTTCCTTTTTGCTTGGTGTTTTTCCCTAATCTGTTGGCAGGTTTAGCAACCTTACTCCTCCTTGTGTTCAGGAAAGCTGATGAAGTTAGTAAGGTGTTTTTTTCCTTGTTAAAAAAAACGTTTTAAGAGGAAAGTGTAAAGCACACAGATGAGATTAACAGGGTCTGCATGGTCTACAATATTACTTGCACGAAAGACCGAGACACAGTCATTAGCTGCAAGAAGAACACAAAACTTGACTGGTTTTGTGAAATACTTCTGTGCAGCAGTCCAAAGCTGCTCCTACACATTATGGTGCTGTAAAGTGGCATCAGTACAGCTTCAGGAGCACAGTTTAGACTTGATCCCATTTTACCTGGGCTGTTAATCTTGGAATATCTTACCTTCTACCTAAGTACAAAGTCCAAAATCAGCGGGTCAGAAAGAAGAGTATTAGCTTCCAACCTTACACATAACAGGAAAGTCAACTTTCTCTTATACTCCCTGTGTTGACATAGCAGTGTGCTTAACCTGGGGTCGTAGTAACACGGCAGCGTAAGCGGCAACACAACAGGAAAGACAACTTTCTCAAAGTGACTGTAAGGTAAAAATATACCACAGCTAGAAATGACTTGCCTCCTTTATTCCTTTTGTAAGCCTTGCTATTCAAATCCATCCTTCCTTGAAAATACTCCACCTTGCTGCCCCACTTACAGGTGTTTATTTCAATTTCACATTCAGTTTCATTCATATTCCTCTTCTAAGATTATCTAATTTGCTCTAACAACAATATGCACTTTCAATTCAATAAATTGCTAATATTTTTGAGGCATGGACACACCAGACTCATTTAAAAGTTTTCTCTACTCAGAAGGCCACAAGGATTTACACTTTTCAATATAAAGAAAGCAAACAAACAAAAAAATCAATTATTCATTTCTGTTTCCTGCACAAAACCTTATTCAAACTTTGATCAAAATCGACCCATTTTGTATTTGTACATGCAGAATGAAGGCAGAATACGAGCCTGGGGCAACGACATCCATGTCCTGCACACCACTTTGTTCAGAGAACTTCAGAAACCTCTCCCCTCTTCTTAAGAGTTTCAACTCATTAATAAGTCCACATTAAAAATTTTTTTAGCTCAACTGTTATTCCACAGGGTGAGCCCTTGGACCTCACCATCTTTCTTTATCTGAAGGGCCTGAGTGACCTCCCTCTCAGGCAGACTGCGGCGATGGACTGCTGCTGTCAGGATGAGCGATGTGCTCTCAGCAGGATTTCAACACCTGCTGAGAACAGGTCAGAAGAGAAACCCAGCCACAAGTCCAGCGATAGCATCACCAGCTGCTGTTTAAGGGAAGGTCAGAAGTAGTGTCTGCCCTTGCAGCCCACAGGAACAGCAAATACATCTCATCAGCACCAGGTAAGTCCAAAGGTAAGGAGACACCCTTTAGTTGCATGTGTCTAGTTGCTGAGAAGTCTCAACCACTGAGAATTCCGTGGGATAAACTCAAAAATAATATTTTTTCCCATAGGAAAAAAAATAAGTGTATGATTCAAACAGTGAAGATATTCCACTCAGATAAAAAAAAAATTTAGAAACAAATGTCTTCTGGAGCCTTCTGACACCATCTCCTTGACATATATCACAGTGGTAATGCTACCAGGGAGCAAATGAAGAAATGGCTGGAAACACATCCACAGGCAGATATTGAGGAAACATGGGCAGAAAGGACTTGGAGCTATAAGTAGACTTACAAAGCCAGTTAGAAAATTAAGCTTTACACAGCCTTCAGAGCTAATGAGACAGCTATATTGCAGCTCCAATCCACATTTCACAACTGATATGGACTGCTGCAGAAAGCATGACTCCCTTTGCCTGGACACACACAGAAGTCAGAGCTCAGACCCTGCACGAGAGCCACCTTTGGCACTCCCTGCATGCAGTGACTCACCCGTTTATGTAGATGCCATTACACTGTAACACAATAAATACAATGTCATATCACACATGGGGAGCACAACAGGACTAATGGGTACCCAAGTCTTCACCAGAAGAGATGCCTAAGCATCAGCCAGCTTTGGCCATCGCACATTCTCAAAAGAAATGCAAGATGAGCTGAGGTCAGTAGGTCTGTGGGTCTGCCAACTCCCGAAATACAACATTAAGGCCCAGGGACATGAGCGAACACAACCTGGCCCACACCTTTAGGAGGGTGGACAAAAGGGAGGAAACAATTTTGCAATCCTAAAAGGAGACAGATTATCATACTTGCTAGTAAAGTGACTCAAGATAAAGACAGAAGTTTCACAAGGACAGCATCACTGAAGAGAGCTTAATGGAGGTGGCGAACTGGCTTTGTGAGAATCACCAGTCATGTTACGATCTGTCCTTAAAGTAAAACAATAGAAAATGCAGGGTAGCATCCTTCTACAAAAAATCAACAGGAATGGTTGTGGCAAACTCTCTTCTCTTCTGTCAGCATGCCAAAAGATGAAGAACTGTTCAGAATACAAAATGTGGAGGCTAGCATTTTAATGCATTAGCAATACGGCAACTTTTAAACAAATCCGTAAACATTAGAATGTTGAACCAAATAAAGGTCAACAAACCAGCTCTTTAGACAGTGTTCTTAAGATTAAAGCATGTGCATCTATCTTTGCAGGAGGAAGTGGTTCTGTTTTTCCTGGAGTAGTTTAATTTCTATGTGCAAGGTAGTTTATGTGCATCACTATTTTTGTCGCTATGAAACACTAATTCCACACAGGAAAATGCCCAAAGAGACCGATACTTCTCATTGTCAGTGAGGAGCTCTGCCTGTCTTTGGCCCAGCTGTACTATTACATCTGCTTCTGCAGTGAGAAAAGTATTGGATAAGGCATCAGTCTGGACAGCACCACTAATTAATTTTTTTTTAACGAGTCACTTTTGTAATGTTAAAAACGCACATTAAGTGTCCATTCATCAAGTATAAATCCATTTTGAACTTCACCATCTAAAAGGTGCTATCAGTTGGAATGAAACTCTCAACTAAATCCAGAATCTTGTTATGGTAAAAAAACCCTTAACTGGGCTGATGGAAAGGGAAGGGTTGGACAGGAATATAACTGCACCTCTTGATTCTGGATTCCTGGACAAGTTTGAAGCATGTAGCTGGATGAAATGAGGTTTCTAAAGCTCCAGCAGCCTTCCAGAAGCAGCTTCATATCATCCTATAGCACTTCCATTCTATGAAGGAATGAGACACACCTCCTTAATATCACATACACACATTGAAAATATGTGAATAATTCGATCCCTTTAGGGAAGCAAACATTTCTTATAAATAAGAAAAAGCCCTATATAAACGTGTGACACCAGGTTATTTTTAATAATAATAAAATAACATCTGGCTATATTACCAGTATTGCACAGCCAGTTCATTCTTAAGTGTGAACAGAGGTGAGATGAAAACCAAGGAACAATAAACAATCTAAAAGCAATCCAAGTGGGACTCAGTCATAGGGTGCTCAATCATAGGGTGCTAAATACGGGTGTTCAGTTCTACCAGCTAAAGAAAACAGACTGAATCAAACGCTGTCACTTACAGCCTTAAAATACCTACACCAGAATGCACCAGCAAATTCTACAAATGGTTTCAGATCCATCATTTTTATGCAGCCTTTTCAAAGCTTCCTTATAAATTTCTCCTTAAACACATCAAATATGTTAGCTTCAGATAAAACCTGGCTCTCAAATAACTTCTGCTAGAAGAAAGTAACAAAGGTCAATCACATGTAATTGGATTCTTCTAATAAAAAAAGAGAACAATCTCAGCTGATATAATCTGGAATTCAGGGACAGGTTAGTTACAGAATTAACTATTGCTGTCAGGTCCTTCTCCAAGAAACCAGACCACATCAGATGATCCATATATATAAAATATATTATATTGCATTATGTGTAATCTAGCCAGAGACTAGTCCCACTTTCTGCTATAACCTCTGAAGCCCATCCAACACATCTGCTATAAAATTCACTAAAAATCTAAAGGTGGCTTTTGTTAGTACTTTTCTAAAAGTAGTCAGTTTATCAAAAGATCATGTATGCAACACTCCTCAAAATATAAATCTTCAGCATAAAATGGGAAAAATTGTCACAAAAATTTGTGGAAAGAAACCTACAAACATTCAGTGGGGTTCAAAGCAGCCTGAGTAATTACTGTTCCTTTTTAAAAAGTAACCTCTGAGAAGAATACTAGTTAACTGAGATTTCACGATGTTACTTATCCGCACGATCAGTTTGGGATAACGCTCACTTTATCAAAACACAATTTGATTTACAGACATCTCCCTGAGGTTATCCAGTGTAAGTAAAAGCCAAGAACTATCCAGGTAGGTCAACCACCCATTCAACATTACCTTGATCTTTAACAATCAGCAATCTCTAGTAAGAAAAAGCTTTCTATTGCATGGATTGACAGTTGGCAGAAGATGAATTTTCCATAGGGAAGAGAGCTGCACACTCTAGTATGACAGTCCCTCAGGCCAGCAGGATCTCTCACATGTACAGCAGCCCCTGGAATTGCCCATTACAGATGAGAATTTTACTTAGAGGGTTCTACCTTACAGATTAAGAGCAGATTTTCTTTTATGAGACTATGAAGCAGCACTCCTCTCAAGTGCTATCTTAAACAATTCTTCCTCAACTACTATAATAACACAAATTTTAAACAGCCCAATGGGTATTTGAGACCTTCAAATCCTGCTCTTCACTTCTTGCCACAGAAGTAAAACCACATAGTAATCCCCATTCACTTGAAATCAGATATGTGATTATCAATTAGGAGAGAGACAGAGCTCCCAGACAACGCATGACAGGACACTGCTTTCGGAAGATACGTTGCTCAACCTCACATAAAGCAGACATCAGTTCAGTATGTGAGAAACGCTGAATAGAGGACAAGAAAAATAAGGAGAGAAAACAGGATTGCCCTTTTTTCCCCCCTCTAGAAACACCTCCTCCCCATAGCATCCCACTAGGAGTTAGGCAATATGCCCAATGGGCAATTTACATCTTAATAAAGGTGAAAAGTAAGATTCAGATTATGAACTCTGTAACCAACCTCAGAGTAGCAGTGACAGCTAGTTAGATCCATGGGTCTGGCTTTCAATACAGAGGGATAATAGCTCAGTTCTGATCAGAACCTACAGAAACATCCCCTACGATAATCTTCAGCTGTCCATCTGACAGACCAATGTCTTTGGAGACAAAGTTGTGGGGGTAACATGAAAAAGAATGCAAACCAAGGATAGGAAACAAACTGACCCTGTATTTTCAAAATGTTCCTGTATTTTTTTTTTTCAAATACAGCACTTACAAACCATGCAAGGTGACCTTCATCTCCAGGTCAGGGAGCAGTTTTTTGTATCAGCACAGCTTAGGCCAGAGTGGATACAGGACTCCATAGACTCCATGCTAGCCCAGAAATCCTGGCATTGTATTACCTTTCACTCACAACAATGTCAAAGTGTCTATTACAGACTTAAAGTCTTGCAACTTGGACATTACCCTTTTGCTAGAAATCTTTTGCTATCCAGAGGAATGCTCACAAAGGGACATCTTTGCCCTTTCCCATTGTCCTGTGTAGTATTCATTTCAGTGGGGCAGATAGGATATTTTTAACAAAAAAAAAAAAAGCCTCAGCCAGTTGAAAGTGGGCAAACACCTCAACAACCCATGAATCTTATCACATTTGTGATAAAACTGAGCAAGAACAGGGATTATATCAAATGCTTGGATACCCTTGCCAAAAAGAGGAAGAAAATCCCACGGATGGATTGAGTCCCTTGAATTTCTCTCCCAAGGGAGGAAAGAAACCGTCCAAAAATACTAGAGGAAAATCAGTAACAAGCTTCAACCCTCTATTCCATGTTTTGCTCTGAAACTACACCTTTTTTTGTATTTTCAGACTCCATCAGAGGAGGAGAGGAAAAAAGAGATCTCTGGTCATGCATTTCTAAGGCATGGGCTGCTGCCAGACACACACTGATCAATCCAGCAGTTCAGAACTAAGTCTAGCTGCAAGAGCTACATTCATAGCTCCCGATGAGCTGGCTTAGAAGCAAAAGGAGCATGTTCACATCCTGAAAAACTTATTAATATTTATAGCAGAGCTTTCATCTGCACCTATAAATGACCTGAACAGCAATAAAAAGCATACATAAAGGGACAGGGGCACTAATACTGCAATACTTCCCATGAGAATTGAAATATCATGGAAGAAAAACAATCACACATTATAAATGTCTCTCAACCTCCCTCAGCCAGGTGAATGATGTTACTGTTCTGTGGACAACAGACTAATATATAACTTAATTTGCTGTAACTTCACTAAGTCACATAGGAATTATCTTACAGTAAACTGTACAATTCCTGTAATTACTTCTGCTCATGTATCTTCAGCTGTTTGGCAGAGTGGCTCTCAGCCCTCCCACTTCAAGCCTGACTCCAAGCAATTTACGGGACTTCATCACCTTTCTCGTATATCTTGTTAAGAATTGCTAAGAAGATGTTCTCCTGTTGTGCTGCCTGAGCCAGCCCATTTCCCAAGCATCTCCATACAATACACCCAACCAAACCCTCTCTGGATGAGTTGTCCTAAGGCGTGAGCTCCTGCCCCCATGACTTTACTGCGCTGCCTTGAACTACAGGTTCTGATGCAAACAACTAGTTTGTAGAACAAAGGCAACTTCTCGCTGTCGCCTTCAACATCTCAGTATTTCAAGGAGTAGATTTTTCTCCATCAAAAAACAAATAACATAATGACAAGAGCAGGACAAAATTTTTGGGGACGATGTCAAATGTAGGGATGAAAGGAGGGAGAACTGCTAGCTTGAAAAGAGGAAAGCAGTACTTGTAGCTAGTATGGGGGTATTTATACTTCTTTGATATGAGCATGTATTACAGATAAAAATAAAATAATTGTTAGTGACAATAAATGTAAGAATGCAAAGAGAAACTTTGAGTGGGCATAATTAATCATACATACTAAACCATTTTACTACAGAAGTATAAAAATATATATGTATGTTCTAAATAAAATGGTAAAGCTCTTACACCAAGGTAACCACTAAATATGAAATGAAACCAGGAAAACCAAATTTATTTCTGGGAAGTTCTCTAACATATCTAATGAGGTGAGAACTCAATACAATTAAATTCCCTGCGTTTTAGTACAGGCTCTTACCTCAGCATATCACCATTCTCAAGCTGTTGAATTCCAAATTTGCTGAAATTAAGAACCAAGTCTGTTGGCACTTAGCAAGGCCTCTGGCTGCGCACACTCACCGGGAGGGGAAAGGTAAAACAAGTTTCATCTCATTAGCAAGCAGAAAACGCTTCAAACTTAATTTCATGATCAGAAAATAAACTCTCTTTAAAAACTGGCATAGGGAAAACTCATTTGAAAGCATGGGCTGTATATCACGGGAAGAAAATGATGTGTAGAAAAAACTGCAAAGGATTTCATTCCCTCTGACCTATAATTTCAGTTCTGCTTCTAACTTCATACAGGAGTTTTGCATTTCAAGACTTAATTCTTTGTGTGTTGCAAATTTAAACTATAATTCATTAACTCAGAGCTATTTTTTTTCCCTGTGCTTGACATAATTAGGAAGATTTTCACTAAAATCACTGCACATACTACATCGCTTTTCCAGATTCCCAGGCTCACCGTATTACAAAAGCAGAGGGTGCGAACTCTCTCTTGGATCATCTACATATGCCCTGTGCAACAGGGCATTTTTTTTCTATATCATTTCATACAGATTGCATGTCACCTGAGATATCCAAGCACCACTGCAAGAAGCAGGAAGGTGCTTTAACACGCTGCTGTCTGACAAAAGCTGGAGAGATCTGACCTGCTCTTTCTGAGCTCAGCAATGCTCCTCACCACCTTCCTTCCTATGTAACAGCTCCCGTGGCACATCAAAAGGGTGCCGTGCTTGTGGTCCACATTAGGCATGTTATAGTGGCTTCTCCTCATCATCAGTAGGTACTCAGCTGACCCCACCATCTCAAGGAGTGGAAACACCACAAAGTGATGGCAAGAGGAATCACCAACCTCAATCCTTACACCGCAATAAAAGCACGTTGCAGAAGCAGGTAAAAGGTGAGCGTCTATCTAAATGATCCTGTCCCACTGCTTTGAAGCCAGAAGCACTAATCCCACCCTTGAGTCAGTCAGGTTTCCCCTCGGAACACTGCTCTGACAGCTCCAACTGCACTCCATCAGAAGCCCAGGAAGCCTGCAGGACTCAGGCCCCTGACCTGGAGGAAACCAGCAGGAAGCTACTATGGCTCAAGGAAGGGCTCAGACATCTCATGCAGAGCAAGTTCCAGGGTGTCCTAAATAACATGAAAAGATTTACTTAGTGTATGCAAAACACCTTCTGGGACCAAACCTCTCCAGTCCAAAAATGATGATACCCTGCTCAAATATGAAGTTATAAGGGTTGTTTGTTTAATTATACATTTTTATTACTTTATGGTCCTGTTTCTAAACCTTTGCGGTTCGTGTTTTCAAGAGTTTTATATGTTTTGAAAGACTGACATTTCAGTTTTGTAGACAATTAAAACCTCTATGAATTCAATTTTTAATTTAAATGCCTATTAGAGAAGAAGAAAAGGCAGTCTGCTAGCGAAACTCTAACTCGCTGTTAGAGAAAACAGTGAGTCGATTGACTGAAAGTGGATCTCCTATATTTAAAAAAATCCTTCAGAAGAACTCTGAGATTGCTTGAAGTGATCCTGTGGCAAGCTGAAACAAAACTCACATTACCATAGCTTCCTGCAGAAATGCTAGCTCCAAGCAAACCATGGGAAGCTTACTCGTGACTGAACTAACAAGCCTGGAGAGGATGTTTCAGGGTTTGCTTAGCAGAAAACAAGCACGACCCCCACCCCACACTATGGCACAAGGGTGAGATTTGGAAGAAAAACCCGCTGTGACTGGCGGGAATTGCTTCATCCCTCTTGCTTGATCTCTTCCCTGTAGGCTCTTTGCTTGACACACAGTAGCTGTATTTTAGACAATTCAAAGGCATATTTTACAGGAGAGAGATAAAAGTTAAGATGTTCTTGTACATGAGGTTTGTTGCCCGTATTATAACTGGTTCCATCGCCAGTAAGTTGCCAAGGGATCAAGGGATGTGTGCTATACCTCCATACGGCGTGGGAAGTGACTGAATCCCTTTTGAAGTAGCAAGAGAAACGAACGTCCCATTCTGCTGTGGGTCTGGGTAAGACCTGAACACCCTAACTCTTGCCTGTTTCTGACAGCCCAGGAGCATAGGTAAGGACCTATTACGAGGAAAGAACCCAACCTGTTTCCATATCAGACGTAGGGTGCAATCTAAATGCTATTTCTGGATGTCTGCACTAAAATGCACAACACAGGTAGCTGTTTGACGTAGGTCTGAATTTGCTGCTGTTGACCGTAAGGCCGATAGAGCTGTAAGAGCAGTCCCCAAATTCAGCCTGCCTGCGCTTCTTACAGTTGCAGGCTATTCTGCGAGAAGCATAAATGCTCACCTGTGTGAGCTGTAATCACACACCTCTGCAAGATAACATAGATGTACGCTCAGCAAGGATCAGAAACCATTTCTCAAGATTATAGCATTGTAAATCCAGTTTAAAAAACAACTTAAGGACTGGGAACTGTGTTTGATCATACATAGAACTTTTTGCTGTTCTTTCAAACAACAGTATTTTCCCTGGGCAACAAGGAATTCATAGTCGGACAACAGCTTTTAGACTTCAATAGTCTTTTCTTTTGTTTTTACTAGCAAAGCTCAAGCTAATCATGTATGCAAGTCTGACACACCCAAACAAAATGCTGCCTGTTCTGCTGAGATGAGTATGGCACACTCACTGAGTAACTGTGTGAGTGAAACAGAATACTCTTTATCAGGATCGGAGCCTCTATGGAAATCATGGAAGGAAAGAAAAATCCCAAGACTTGACTGAGACTAACAACAATCTAGGGCAGGTTTACCCATTATACAAACCCATTCAATCTCAGGGCTAGATTCTGTCTGAAGCTCTGCAGTTCTGTCCTTGCTTCCTCCGCGCGAGGTCTCTGTGGATGACGCATTTGTTTTGCTGCTGCTGTTTGTGAGATTGACTTCACACTGAGGTTCTGCTGAATAAAGTGCTATGATTTATTTCTGCAGAGACATAAATATTAAAAATACTACCTACTGAAAATTAATACAGTCTCTGAGAAGTGGGAAGTTATTCTCCCAGCTGCATCTCTGCCTAACGTGTGCACGCCATCAGTCAAATTATGGTAACTAAAGATCTTCATCACGTAGCACATGAAGTATTAATACTGACTCTATGGTACAAAATTAGAAACAACGTATTTGAAATTAACTCCAGTTTCATGAAAGCTCCTGCCAGACCTAAACACCAAAGACACTGGGGAGTAAATAGATCATGAACAATTTGGCAACACAAGCTTCTTCTTCACAGTGACTTTCAGCGTAGAGTCTGAGAGATCAAAACCCTGCATTGCCAGGGAGGTTGCTGGCTGCTGAGACCACCGCCTATCACAGCAATGAACACTGCTCCAAGTTCTTCATTTCTCTCTGATGTAAGGCAACCAACACTTCTGAGTCCCTCAGACCTGTGTGTGGACTATGGACGCTAACCCTGTTAGGGCTAATGTATAATAAATGGCAGAAGATATTAGATAACCTCTTTCACTCAGTGCCCCACTATGTTCAAGGCAGGCTAGAGCACAACTGATTATTCTCTACCTAGTCTAAAAAATGATTTTCCTCTGGAAGCTTACAACTACAATACAAGGAATCGCAAAGGTTACCTAACATAAAATCAACACAGCTGGCCTGAGTCAAGTGATTTAAACCAGCAGTTTGGTGCAGAGGGATCTGCATTTCCCTGAATATATTGCCCGGGCACACCAAAGATTCCTGCTTTTCTCAAGTGCAAAGAGCTCATCAACCTTCCCGACTGCAGGAATTTCTTGGAGAACTCAACCATCCTACATAAAGCATCACTTTCAGTCTAAAGAAACAAATGAGCATCCCAAAATCCTCTTTCTGCTGGCAGTTGCACTCTCTGATATAACCACATAAATACAGCTGTATAAAAATTGTCTAAGCTGGGCATTTGGTAATCTTCTTAATTCACTGCAATATCAAAGATTTACAGTTCATTTCTTTGAATGTAATTTCAAGTCACTCTTATTTTTTTTCAAACAGAAAACTAGATAAAAACCAAATTCATAGATATATGAGGTAGTATATACCTGCCACAACAAAAAGGATTAGTTTGAGGAGAATATGGTTTAGTTCTTAAATTTGTGAACCATGACATAATGAATGCATCTCATTTAGCTTTTACAGCAACCTGAATAGCGTGCTATCTTTTGAAAAGCCATTATTATCCATTGCCACTGTGATGACATGAAGAAACCCAGTTGCTTAGAAAAGGTCCAAGTCAGAAAAAGCACAGGCAACACCGACCACCTTCATCCTTCAGTCATTTCACCTCATCACAGCTGGAACAAAAAACCTCATCTCCTCCCTCTAGTTATCTTTGGCCTAAAAAGCACTAAAAGAGGAAGCCTTGGGGCACAACTGACATTTTTTCTGTACAGTATATTTAATTATTGCTGCAGCAGGCATTTACGAAAGATGAAGCCTTTATTCCCCACACAATCTTAGAACTAACAACCCAGCCACAGGTATTATTCAGACATGGTTACTTGTGAAAATGCTCTTTCAGGAATCAGAGTCAAATCAAGTTGCAAGAAAACATAGGTGTATATATAGGTTCAGGGAAAGAAGACTTTTTGGTTTTTTTCCATGTAGTCATTCAACCCTTTTACCATGCTCCATGGAAAGCTATGGACAAAATGAGCAATCACGTTGATAGTTCTGCACGATAGCATACTTCCTTTTACTTCAACTTCTATATCCCTGTAAAATCAATCAAATGCTAGTGGCATAAGCTTTATTTCTCCCCACAAATGAAGGAATTACACAATCTCAAAAATCACCAATAATTTTCTAGAAGAATACAAATAAATGAAGCAGTGTCAGAGTATGCACTGCTGGAATCCTAATTACTCCAGCAAATCTAGTAAATCACTCTTAATAACCCATCTTCTAGTATTTTAGCAAACTCTAAGGCTAATCAGCATTTCTGCAACCAAGTCTCCTCAATGAAAAATTATTTACTATGAGCTGACACTTGAAAAATAAAGACAACCACCCACCCCACCCCCAGCTGCCCAATTTAGATTCCTTGCCAAGTGAATTCAGTCAGGAATTCTCCTATATCCCTCCAACTGAGTTCACATGCTTCCAGTACGACTGACTTACTGACTTGTGGAGACCAAATATGAGCATCCTACACCCTGCTCCTCCACTGTCCTTGAGAACTTTTTGTTAACTCCCTTTGGGTTTGAGTTTTCTCCTTTGTTAAAGCCAGCAGAAAACAACTGGCAATAGACAGCTGTATTTCATTGGGGAAAACTATCTTACTTTGGGCTCCATCAGAAGAGGGGTGGCCAGCAGGGACAGGGAGGTGATTGTCCCTCTCTACTCTGCACTCGTGAGGCCCCATCTGGAGTACTGTGTCCAGAGCTGGGGCCCCCAATACAAGAAAGATGTGGAACTGTTGGAGAGGGTTCAGAGGAGGGCCACCAAGATGATTAGAGGGCTGGGCACCTGCCCTACAAGGAGAGGCTGAGTGAGCTAGGCTTGTTCAGCCTGGAGAAGAGAAGGCTGTGGGGGGACCTCATTGCAGCGTGCCAGTACCTGAAGGGAGCTTATAAAAGCAGGAGGGGATTAAACTTTTTAAAAGGGTAGATAATGGCAGGACAAGGGGGAATAGATTAAAACTAAAGGAATGAAGGTTTAGATTAGATATTAGGGGGAAGTTTTTTACAGAAAGAGTGGTGAGGTGCTGGAACAGGCTGCCCAGAGAAGTAGTGGATGCCCCGTCCCTGGAAGAGTTCAAGGCCAGCTTGGATGGGGCCCTGGGCAACCTTGTGTAGATCCAGGCCTGAGGTTGGTGTCCCTGCCTGTGGCAGGGGGGTTGGAGTTCTATGATGTTTGGGGTCCCTTCCAACCCATGCCCTTCTATGATTCTATGGTTCTCTTTTCCTGTCCAAAAGCCATCTTATTTGCTGTTCCTAGAGTGGAAATTTGCCAGAGCTCTTTCTGCTTTTTACTTTTTTCCACCAACAGAGGTGTCTCTGGATCATAAATTTTTTCTCCCTGCTTGCTACAGATCTTGTTGATTCACCAGCCTACTATTATCTTTCTTAAACCATCTCTGAAAGTTCAGTTCAAGCCCTTATATACTAAATTTTCCTCAAAACCACATATTAAGACAATATTTTTTTCCCTGTTTTATAAATTAGTACTGCGATGCATACACGGGTTGTGCAGAAAAGGTAAGATTGCAGCACAGTAAGGACTACTGCAGGCAGCTTAGTACTGAATTTGCTGGGCACAAATACTTAATAATTTCCTCTGGGAATTTTAATTTTCTCTCATCCCTGGACAATGCAATATTCTGTGCTACTACATTTGGGGAGAAACGTTGTGTTTATATGTACACTTATCTGCTTGTTTATAAATATTTCCGTTTTAAACACAGACTATTGATGAGATGTATTAAAGTGCTTTCATCATTTGTGTCTACCACATCATATCATTTATATGATACACATTTGTTAGCAGTTTGACATAAATTTCGTAATTAGAGGTTTGGGGTAACAGCTACTGGCTATTCTTGAAATGTTTCGCTGTGAGACAACAGCTGTAGATTGCAATTTTGCTGTTACAGCTATACACATACAGACCAAATAAAACAATAAAAAACGTGAAAACATAACTGTAACTGATAAAATATTATGAGGTATTAAAATGCAAATATTGGAGCAATTTACAGCTTTGATTTGTAGAGAATTTGGTACCAGAAATATCAGGACAGTCAAACTTCATGGAAGCTTTTCTTAAAATCAGAATTTACACATTTCTGATAAAACACATGTCAAAAAAGATAGAGCAATTGACACTGAGGATGGGTTCCATTTCTGCATTTGTAAACCAACTCTTGTTAGCTTTTGCTTCTGTTTTTCAAAACTTTATACTTACTAAGTTCAAATTGTGTTCAGATCTGAAAAAAATCTCTGCCTATGGGATTCTCCCCACCCACAGGACATTAGAGGTTCGTCCAACAATCATGACTTTCCATGCGGGTGGGAATCCATCCAATTTCAGGTTCAGTGAGAGTATGCATGCACACCAGTTTTATCTTCTTCCCCCACCCTTTCCTCTGCTGGGTCTGTGTTTTGATTCATCACTCACTGATTCACCCCCAAGCCTCGCTAGGTTGCTTTTAACTGCTAACGGGTATTTTTTAAAAACATTTCCTGAAGCACACATAGTCATGTCTACGACAGGGCCATTCAAAGCCATGTAAACCACTTGTCTGCCATAAGGAAGAGAAGAAAAAGCCACAGGTGTAACAGCTAGACAGTCGCATTGCTTCCACACCTAGGTTATGTGCAGCACAAAGGTGCTCATCACAGGCACAAACCCAGTGTTTGCTGCCTTCCCTCTCCTTTCTCCTCCCTCTGACCTCAGCATTTTGTTTTCTGCCCTTTGGATCTCAGGATCAAAGAACTGGATATTCCCACTTTAAAAAGCATATCATTTACAGCTGCTTTGTACTGACAGAGAAGTTTTTTTTCCTGTTTTCCTCCTCTGTGCATTGTGTGCTACAGCATGAATCTCCTTGGCATACCAGAAAACCCTAGACAGTTTCTGGCAAGAGGGGCAAATTGCCCTCCCTCCACCTTGCACTGAACTCAATTTATGCCGTAAAATATCCTGTTGGGTTAGGAGAGTGCTTGAGCAGATATTTAAGAGTGCTCAGGGCACCGCTCCATGTCCTCCCTTCTCCACTATGTTCACTCACAGCTTTGTCTTCAGCAGTCTCCAAGTCTGTGGCAGTGACATGAGAGTGCTACGCTCAACTGGAGAGGCCCCACCAAACCCTGAAGCTACTATCTGCTGCAAAGGAGGGAAGCAAACCCAGCTGGTGAAACCACACCCGGAACTGCCTTTCTCTTAAGAGTAGGTTTTGTTCAAGTCCATTGAACAGCAATGGCTTCTGCTGCCACTACATCCTAAGGGTAGTGTGTGTGCGCGCTTCCAAATACTGCACATTTCCAACACAGCTCACAACTGGGAAACCGACAACCTGATTTGCAAAGGTTGGAGTGCCCACAGCTCCAGACAAGATAATTGGGAGCTCAGCATGAGCATGGATTTGCTGTAAAAACCTCTGCACCTCAGTGTGGAGTGGAACAAAAATTAAGGAACATCAATCACTGATAGCTTTGTGTACTACTGACGTCAGATGGATTCAGATGCCAGCCACAAGGTTCTATTTATTCTGAAAACCTCAGTCCTACCTTTGGTGTTACAATGTGTAGCAGGGACAAGGGATGCTCATAAAGAACCCGCTTTTGTCATTAACTATTGCAATTAGGGAACACCCAGCAGACCACAGGGCAATCCTTGGATGAAAGCACTGGCCATTACATAGGAATAATTATGTACAAACCATGTTTTACCTGATAGTAAGTGGTACTTTGGACAGCACTAAAACAGTTAAATGCATGTAGCTGGCTCTCCCTCCAGTGCTCTCAGTTATTGTGGCTCAGGGCTTATCTTTTTAGCCAGACAGATCATTAATTTTCCTAGGTGTTTATTATCCACATGAAATGTCCTATTCCTCTAGTATCAAGTGTTTTATATCTGTGGCTTCGCCTGTGTGAAATCAGTGAGATGACCAAAGACCTTGATATTATCCTGAGGTTATTACTCAATATGACATCTCTATGCCTTGGTCCCCTGAGCATAGTAAAGGCAGGTTTATAGTCAATTTTGTTGCCAAATAAATCAAGCCATAATCCCCTTGGCCCCTCCAAAATCCATGATTTTTTTTTTTTTGCCCCGAGGTAGTCTAGGCACCAAAAGACGTACTATATGACTGCCTACTAAACTTCAGACTTCCAAAGCAGATGATGAATTGCTACCATTTAGTAGACAACTCAACTTACTATATATGCCAAATCACATAAAATCTTGAGATCTTATTCTTGGACTGTCTGCAATTTGTGAGGGTATGCTCTTTTCCTAAAGACCAAGCTTTTAATGTTAAAAGCTAAGCATGACAGTTTTATCCATTAACTAATGCGTAAATTTTCAGAGAAGTGACAGGTGGCCATATGTCTTATTAAATTAGTAGTAAATCTTTCTTTTTTCCTAGAGCACTCCGAAAGCTTTGGTGGACACGTATACTTTCAGATGAGCAAGTATAACAGTGCAGCAGCATATTTGTCATTGATACGGTATAAATTAGTTTGTCTTTCTTCTCCTTTTTAATACATACTCTTAAATACTTCTTTCCCTGCAGTGGGGTGTCAGTCCCCGAGAGCTGTCACTTCAAATAGCTTAGCTCACAGACACAGCTTAATTTCACACTCTTTCTGCACATTACTCCCAGCAGAAGTGGGACCCACCTGTGTTAGCATCTTATTGCAACAGCATCAAGGACAATTAACACCTCTTGTGCCATCCTGCACATCCATGCTTTGTGCCTTCTCCCTCTTAAACTCATCACATATAGAATCCCTCTTTGTTTGGAGGCACTGTTCAAAGAAATAAATTAAAGTTTCTCTAATGTTAGACTTCATCTCTTTCATTTTAAACAGGGCAGCATTGCAAGGAGGCTTTCAGTCCACATCGAACATGAAGACTCAGAACTCTGTTTATGAAAGCAACTCACTCATCTGCTGGTTCCTGCTCCCAGAGCAGCCCTTGATATACATTTAGGAATCAAAACTTAGGTATTTAAACGTGGTATAATAACCATTTAAGCTCTAGAGACAGACAGACAGACATTTAACACTTAGGATTTGCGAGGAACACTAATATTTTTGCTTCTTATAGAGCCCATAGATCTATTCTCCCTCTCCTCGGGGAGCTGGTCTGTGTTCACCTCTTTAGCTTTCTGACAGCCTCACTCCACAGCAGCCTTACACTGCACAGCCCTCACAACTCCTGCACTGTGCAATGCGCAAAGTCTCATCTGTCGTCTTCTTCGGGTACTCAAGACAGGATCTGCCCTGATTTTCAAGAAAAAGCTTCATTTTCTTCTTGGATGTCCAGGAAGTAAATGACATAGTAAGATTAGTACTCATATACCAACATATGTGGATCCTGAGGAAGCTGGATGATAGTAGAGAAAGGGTAAACGGAAAGTGCAAAGGAAGCAAGGGGGGACGTTTGACTGTGCTGGAAATGCTCTGACTTGAAAGGAAGCTGGTTTGAAGGAACAGAAAAGTGGTTGGTCCTTAGCCACTACAGAGCCCAGAGGACTTAGCCTTGAAGCCTGAGGCTCTTCATGCACTGCTTCTGGTGACACACATGCACAGAAGCAAAGGACACCAGACAGAAAGAGCCAGTTTGCACACGAATGGTCATCCAAAAATGCTTACAGCTTAGTAAGATGAAGAAGAGGATGTAAAACACAAAACTGGCCTTGTGTGTTGCAGACAACTACACCCTGTTGCAAGAAGGTAAAAGGAAGCAGCCAGACTTTGACGTGATTTTTCACTCAGCTACAGTTGCATCTCTACTGAAAACCATCCCTGTAAATGCAATCGCTTAAACAGCCATTCCAGCCCTCAAACAGCTTTTCTATTTCTATGAAAAATACTTTAAAACCCAAATGGCAGTAACTTAGCTGATACAAAAGTAGCGCTGTGCTTGTCCTCAAATGCAACTTTTGAAAACAAGGAAACTAAAATGAAAGAAATATGCAAATCGAGCCTTATCTCTACACCCACATGCTTACAATGCATATACTCATTTGCCTTACTATTATCTCCAAATGTCCTCCAGTACAGCTCTAAGCTAGTGCCACACAATTAAACCCACATCTGTTAAATTTTATAAACCCTTTGTCCTTGATAGCATCACCCTTTTAACACTATGCTTTTATTTAACTATTTTTAAGCCCATAAACAAACCCATCTGCCATTTAATTACCATCAGTCAGGAGAAGATCCCTGCTCACTAGAAATGTCCCACTTGCCCTATGAGGAGCTGAAGACAGACATACAGACTTTCTCTAGCTATGTCTTCTGACCACACAAAAAGCATGCCCTTTCCCTCCAACATCCTCCAAATATAAAAGTTACAATCCTGTACAGATACCATAGCAAATCCCAGGGTAATTCATCTGAACTAATTCCCTGGGGGCAGCTGGAAGATCTGCAGATAACATGTTCTTCACACTGTCCAGTCAACAGCATGCAAATCACAATTTTCATCTTCCACTGACAACACATGCCAGCGTAGGAAAAAGCAAAGGTCTAAATTAAAGACCTGCAACATGGAAAAGCAGAGCTCCGTGTGATAAACTGCAAACGATGCAGCAACTAAACTTGCTCATAATTCTGGTATTAACTGAGACCTTGGACTTCTACACATCATCTAAAAATCAAACTACAAAATAAGAAAAATAAGGAGTCTGGTTTTTATTCTTACATCTTGTATCAGAGAGTTTAAAAACAATGAAATAATGATAAAATTATGGTCATATTAATGACAAAATGATTAATGCCATGACTATTTAAGTGCATAAAAGAGCAGCTTTCTTCAGGGAAGTTGCTTTCTGTGAAGAGTGGTTTTGTGAAGCCATTCTAAATATTTTTGTCCTTGATTTATTACATAACTTTGCATGAATACTGGCACTCCAGAGCTTTCCAAAAGAATTTTGAAGCTTCTAAGTGAACTGCTACGAAACACACATTTTCATGGCTATTATAATGAGCCCGCTCAAATGTCCTTACCAGTCTGATAAATCTCTTGTCAGCTGCGTTCCTCTCTTCTATAACAGCAAATCACGACAGCAGAAACTGCCTGTTTACTTGCTTTTTCTTACAACATGAAGTATCAAACACATCTCAGCCTCATTTTCTATCCTTTATGAAAACATTCACTCCAGAAAAGGAAGAGAATGACTTTGGCCTAGGAATCTTCTAACCACATCCTCTAAGAGAACAGTCACAGAGGGCACAAGACGTGAGGATATGAATGCAGTGCAGAGAAGAGGAGGCTCAGGGGAGACCTTATTGTTCTTTCCAACTACCTGAAAGAAGGTTGTGCTGAGCTGGGCGTCAGCCTTTTCTTGCTGACTACTAGCAGCGAGCTAACTAGCTGCAAGACGAGAGGGAATGGCTGCAAGTTGTGCCAGGGGAGGTTCTGGTTAGAAATTAGGAGAAATTTCTTTTCAGAAAGAATAGTTGGGCATAGGAATGAATTGCCCAGGTTGATGGTAGAATCACTGTCCCTCACATGTTTAAGGAAAGGCTGGATGAGTGAGTAATATGGGTGGGTAGGAGGATGTTTGGACTAGGTGATGTTGGAAGTCTTTTCCAACCTTAATGATTCTATGAAACTTCTCTAATTAACCAGCACCAAAAATGCCAAGTATGTGGGTAAGAGAAGAGGAAGTTCCTAAGAGGAGGCAAACACTGAACAGTGGGCAAGTCTACTTTCCTTTGGCCATTTCCTCAGTGTCTATCTATGTATATCTTTAAATAACTAAATACCTTTCATAACCTTTATAAACTTCAGACATAAGGAATCAATCAGTCTACAATTCAGCAAAGGCAGCACAACCCACTGCTGGCATAGGCATTGCCATAAACAGCAAAATTCAGTTATAAATTCCCCCCAAATATTTAATAACCTCGACAGCAGTTATTACCCAACTAAAGCCATAGTGTTCCCAGGGGAACCACTACATTTGTCTGACATGCAAATACAGCTCTTGGCTGTCCATTCTGGTTTTAATTGCAGACAGTCAACAAGAAAAAGACAAGGTAACTCCCATGACTAAGGAAAACAAGTTGAGTAGGGTTTTTTCTATTACCTTCAAGGGATAGTCACTCCAAGCAGTAATTTTCACCTCTCCCAAAAAGTATGACATTGATGGAGAAACAATGATTAAAAAAGTCTGACATCCATCATAAAGAAAAAGCATGCCATGTAATCAGAATTCTTTATCAAGCACCTTGACCAAATACTTTTTATCCTCTAGGTAAATCACTGCCATTGCTCGTGTAAATAATAAAGAAATAAAAGGCACGATATAACACCTAAAACTTTTCCCTCAAGAGAAAATCAAGTATATTACAGTGCCACAATTTCTATAAATCCCCCCAGTGATTTTATAATGTAGGAAAGTATGCGTTATTATTTAATACAGTTTTTACATATGCTATTTTCAATCCTATAGTGTGAAACTTAGCTAACGTCCCAGGCTAATGCGCTCTAACTGACCTCCTTTGAGTAATTTTATGCCTTACTGAATATACATTTTTCATGCATCACATGAAAAATCATCTGAAAACCTAGTATAACAACAGAATAATTTAAAAACTTCAAGTAACTCTAAAGCTACGTTATGCCACACACAGTGACTTGCAAAAATTATTCTTCATGCAAAATCCACTGGGGAGGAAAAGAACATAACCCTTGAATCCCAGGCGTGAGTAAAGGTTAGGAACACACTATGGTACAACTTACACATACCTACTTCTGTAAGAATCTCTGTAACAGCAAAAACTAAGTCATCTTTGCAGGGAGTGGGAAAGAGACCACACCAAAGAGCAAATGAAAGCTACAGAGTGGAAAACCATAGCAATGATGATATAAAGAGTACGAGAACAACTGTGCAAGGGGAAACTTCCCCTTAGATCTTCTCAGAGCTGTTAACACTTCAAAGACAAGACAAAATCATTCTCCAATTTAACTGTACTGCAGTTAAACAGTAGAAGCCGGAAGAAAATCTCCATTATAAATTTAGTGTCAAGTAGCAAAGATAAATGGAGAGAAAATTGTTTCTCACTGTGTATAGCTAATTAGACTCTCTAGTTTTCCCAAATAACCGACACATCTGACTTCTCCCAGCAGGAGAATACGTGTCAATAACATAATATTTTAGCCTACTAAAAACTACAGCAATACAAGAATATTGCAAAGACTTCAAAAGTGCAGGGAAGGACAAGCAAAAGTATTCAGAGGTTTGTAGACTGAGTCATACAATGAAAAATTAGGGGCTGGCTCCTAGCAAGGTAAAAAAAAAGGAAATGAAGTGGAAACTGAATTGACATGAACCAAATCCTGGAGGAGAAGGGTCAGATTGCTGGGAATACTTTTAGGAAAAGAAAGTGCCTGAAAAACAAGAGGTTGTGTGTAGAGATTTTGAAATGAACTAACCTACAAACACTTAGGTACTTTTCACAGAATGGATGGCTAAAAAAATGGCCCCAGTAGTGGAAGGAAGCCAAGCCCAGCACTGCTGTGAATGGCTGCACACCGCTGTAGGGACACAGCCCAAAGGGACAGGCTGAGGCTCAGTGTTTTCTGGCTTGGAGGGCAATAAAAGACAAGGCTGCTCAATTCTTCCTGCCCTAAGCTCTATCACACACCTCTGTACATGGAGAAAGACCTTTTCATAAAAGGCGATACTGGCATGTGGCCAATACCGAGGGGAGCAATGATGTACTGAGGAAAAGGCACACATCTTATAACAACCCATATCTATAGCACGCAGTGAGCACATAATATAGTTCTTTTATTGCAGCCTAAAACTGGTTCAGTATGTACAGAAAACATCGAAGAGTGCTGCTTTTCTATTCTCTATATTTACACAATGGGAAAAAAAAATAATCTGTGATTCCTTTGTCTTAAAACAGAATACACATTAATATTCTCAACTGCATCAACAGCTGCAGGAAGCTCTTGCCCAGTAGTCCAATATCTGGTTTACATTTATATCACATATGACACATCAAGTAAGAAATATATTCGGTATGTTTCATAAAACAGCTGTAAGTGAAAATGAATACCCTTATCTTTACAGAGATGATGATCTTTCCCCAGTGGGATTATTGAATTGCCCTATTTTATCTTACCATTTTTACTTTTCTAGGACTCGACATAATGTTCCCAGAATATTTTCCCATTAACTTCCATGGAAATTTAATTCAGACCTACATTGTCTCTAGGTGTTTTGGAAGTTTTGTGTTCTCTGAATCAAACCATTCCTGAAATTAATAAAACACCATTTGGATACAGGGAAAAGTGCATTCTAAATGTAATAGTAATTTTTTCTTGAGGTGTTTTTTTTAAAATTAGAAGAGTTGTCATCTTTTTAAGTCTATTTCCAGTTCAGCATAACAAGATCATCTTTGCTACTACCTGCCTTAGTACCTAACTAAGTAGCAGTACTGCAGTACCCCAATCTGATTCTTTCCAAAGATAAGGCACACTGGCTCCCTTCTGCCTGTTGTTTTCAGGGTAAGGCGCTCTACATGACAGTGTGGATGACTGCCAAGTGCCTGCATAGAGGAACAGCCAAGGCATCGTTGGAGTGGATGGGCAGGGACTAAAGGTCCATGACAGACCTCCCAGGACTCCCAATGCAGTCCTCTGCTGCTACTCACCATTCGTTGGGTAATCACTTCCTAAATTTATCAACCTGTATATTAAAACACAAGGACATTTCCTGTTCCTATGCTTCCCCAGCTGCTCCAGAAAGGTTGCTTGAAAAGTTAATTTCTGTGATGATGCACAGATAATTTCCACAGTAAATGGACTGTTTTCCAATAATCTCTTTCACCTCTGGAAGTTTGCTTCCTGTCACAGCACTATCACTGCTCGAGCCAGTTTCCTACTCCCTGAAATATACTCGTCTTCATCATTATCTTTCATAGTTTTCTAGTAATTCCTCACATAAGAGCATACTAAGCACTCTCTGATATCCAAATACAGTAGATGTAGAGATAGACAGACATGTCTATGAAACGTGTTGTGCTTTGGGCATTCACAATTAGATTCACCTCCATCCGCTTCTGGCTTATCCACTGCTCCCCTGGTCACTCTGGATGTACAGGGCTGAAGTTTGTTTTTCTTTCCTTCATGTTGGAGAACAACATTTTTCAACAACCAAAAATACCACTCCCCTCGCCCCCAACTGCTAAGTCTCCTTTTCAATTCCTTGAAGGCTTTCCCTTACACTGAATATATGTCTGAGGTGGTAGCCCCCACAGATGCCTGGAAACTTTTCTTCCTGTTCTTAAGTCTGCAAGTTACAAACAGATTTTCACCTCCGACCCAAAGAAATTTTTGGCCCTCCACATACAGCTTGTTTTGATCTTTGATCCCTTCAGCATAAGTCTGAATTAACTAACGTCCTCAGTTGCTATGAACACAGCCCACATAAAAGGAAGACGGTTCTATTTTTAGATGAAAGCAAAACAAAAGAAAGGAAGAAAAACAAAATTCGGGAATACTTTGTTCTTTACCTTCAATCTTTCTGCTTGCCTTTCTCTAGCCTAACAGGAGCTGATATGAGCTGCCAACCACTGGAATTTGAGAACTGTATCTTTAGAATCATAGAATGGCATGGGTTGGAAGGGACCCCAAGGATCATAGAGCTCCAACCCCTCTGCCACAGGCAGGAACACCAACCTCAGGCCTGGATCTACACAAGGTTGCCCAGGGCCCCATCCAACCTGGCCTTGAACACTTCCAGGGACGGGACATCCACCACCTCTCTGGGCAGCCTGTTCCAGCACCTCACCACTCTTTCTGTAAAAAACTTCCCCCTAATATCTAATCTAAACCTTCATTCCTTTAGTTTTAATCTATTCCCCCTTGTCCTGCCATTATCTACCCTTTTAAAAAGTTTAATCCCCTCCTGCTTTTATAAGCTCCCTTCAGGTACTGGCAGGCTGCAGTGAGGTCCCCCCGCAGCCTTCTCTTCTCCAGGCTGAACAAGCCCAGCTCCCTCAGCCTCTCTTTGTAGGGCAGGTGCTCCAGCCCTCTAATCATCCTCATGGCCTTCCTCTGAACCCTCTCCAACAGTTCCACATCTTTCTTGTATTGGGGGCCCCAGCTCTGGACACAGTACTCCAGATGGGGCCTCACGAGAGCAGAGTAGAGAGGGACAATCCCCTCCCTGTCCCTGCTGCCACCCCTCTTCTAATGGAGCCCAGGATCCCATTGGCCTTGCGAGCTGCAAGAGCCACTGCTGGTTCATGTTAAGTTTCTCATCCACCAGAATCCCCAAGTCCTTCTCAGCAGGATAAGAGAGGTTTGTTTCAAAGAATTTGCCATTTCCAATATTCCCTTTTAATTCAGGCAAAGTGGCTGAGTACTAGAGCACGCCCTGTCAAGGAAATCTGCTCCAAATAATGCTCTCAACACAGGAAAAATCAGGAGGCATACTAGTGGTTCAAAGAGAAAATGCAAGAAAAAAGTGTGAACACAGAAAATCTAAAGAGCTAACAATTTATATCCGAAATTTTACAAACGCCGATGACAAACACAACCAACACCCCCAGATAAAGATGAGTGGGCAAAGAACTAAGCCTTGGTAAAGTTTTCTGACCATAAAAGGCACCTCCACACAGTGGGGAACAGACAGTATTCAAACACACTCATCACAAGGAATCCAAAGTCCCGCAAGGAAAGAGACTTGATGAACTAAAATAGGTTTTCAGAATGAAGCTCCATGAGAAAAGAACACAGGTGGCTATGCACACAGAGTAGCCAACACCAACAAGTATGCTCAACACCTGGCATTTGGTGCGTGTCCCTTCACAGAAAACGGCTTGTGACTGTAACTGCTCAGGCACTGCTCACTGCCATGGGCCCACGCCGGCCTTGGGTGTACAAATACTGTTCCACGCTGCAGCAGCTAATACAAAACCAGGAAATAACAGATGTTCTGGATCTACTCCTCAGCACACCTGACTGAAGTGTAAGAGTACACCACATACTAGATGGATAAAAAATTGTTTAGGAATAGGGGAAAAAAAATAAATAAAGGAAAGGAAGCAGCAGGTGACGGGCTGCAGAAGCAAGTGTAGGAACTTCACAACTGCGTACTTCTGTGCTGGGAAATAGGGGGTGTAAACAGCTCCAAGGTTACAAGACAGGGTTCCTTCACTGAAAAAAAAATGTTAGCTGGATACACGTTGCAGATAAGAAGCACTATCATCTCCAAATCCCAGATGAGAGAGAAGAGCAGCACCGATTTGGGCATCTCACTTGAAAAGGTGTGAGATAAGTAGGATGCATAGCACATGATGACACTTAAGCCCTAGGACACCGCATTTGCTGTTTCATGCAGACTTCCACTGGTCCACATGACAGCTCCTTATACCTCAGGAACCAACCACACACTGCTAATTGTCAGGCTATTTGTTTGATATTTATGGACTATTCTGTGTTTAAGGTGTGGAAGAATGTGAGGGTATTAAATATAAATATTTAGCTCCTTTTTTTCAGCTCACGTTTTCCAAAGTCAAAGTGATGGCATACAACGACGATGCTAGCATCAACATCTCTTCACCAAGTCCACCTTTTTTAACTTGATTAAATTAGAGCTTGGAGGTTTTGCTGGAATTGTGTATGCTATGGATCAGGAAATCCCAGAGCGTTTGGAGGTTACAGTCTATCACAAACTGCCATCCACTGAGGGTAAAGGGTGGCATATGGAAGCAGCTCACTCAGAACCTTGCCAGTGCCAACAGATAATAATGGCATAGGCCTACAGTCCTGCAAAACACAGTGCTGATGTGTCAGCAACATTCCTGAAGAAAGTATGACAGAGGCTCTACACCAAAGATGTTTTTAGTGAACCATAAAAACAGAAGCACAATTCATTATTTTCATAACAACCACTATATCAATGCTGGCATGTTTCCCTCCAGTGTTGTTTTTTTTTTTAATTGAAATTACTTCAATAGATCTTTGCTGATCTCCAGTTGTTTCTCCCATTCATTGACTTTATACCTGCTGTTTCAAAGCCATTTGACATATTTACTGGGAAGTATCAGATATGAGATGCAGGTAGAGTGTTTATGTACTTTCTCAATCATTAATGAAATACCAAAGCATAAAACGTAGAAATAATACATCTTGATGAATTTGCAATGCTTACATGTATATCCTCACAAAAAGTAATAACTTCAGACTCCAAAGCTTGTGTATCCTCAGTGTCAAATCTCAACTTCTTTTTTATAATTTTTAATTTAAATACAAGTACTGCAATTGTTAACCACAAACAACTGTAACGTGAGAAAGTTTTACTAGTTAAGAATCTAAACTAATATATTTATTTCATTAATTTGAAGTCTCTAGACTTTCTGAGGAAAACAGAATAAAGATAACATAACGCGCCACATACAGGTTCTCTTTCACTGAAGGTATTTCCCAATATAAATCTTCTAGTTTCCTCTAGTTTCTGACATCTAAAATGAAATAAAACATGCTTTTAAAACTTAATTTCCAGTACCACTGTAGCATGTCCTTTGTGGCATTTCACCATGCTTTTTATCATTTGCCCATCTTCTATAAGCATGTGTGTGAGAAACACTGAGGCTGTTTAACACGGAAAAAAAAGTATATGTTATCCTCCAACTAATGATGGTATTCTTGCTTTCCCACAGTTTCCCCAAACATAACAATATGCTTGGGTATGCAGGATATTTTAGTAAAACATTTTGATATAAAATTGCTTTCCTTCAAGGGCTGCCTGCAAACATTTTTATCTTTGCATATCTGCAAGGTACACCTGGGTATCGATGTGGTAAAGGAAAAGGAACTCAGGATATTAATCCTATAGCAGAGATATAAATAAGAGCATTTAAAAGAAAAGTAACTTTTACAACAAAATTTAAAACTATGCTATTGCTACATCATCTTTTTATCCATGTACTAGATTAAAGAACCTAGGAGGAGAATACAGGAAGTCCTGATACCAGTTTCTTTTTAAAACATACTAACAACCACATTTAAGTATTTCTATCCCTCTGGGAATATTTCATAGACGGGAAAGGAGAAAACAGGGACTCTACACCTCTGGTTCTGAAAAGAACTCAAGATTTCTCCCACTTACAGCAGGGTCCCTCCACATCAGGGCAAGTGCCTTTCTGACCCTCACAGAGGTGTTTGTACAAAAAAGCAAATTTTTGATGATCCAACGCAGAGGTGTCCGTAACTGTTCATCTCTAACATGCAATCCTCTCCTGGTCTCTATGGCCCAAACCTTCTCTGTTGGGCTGATGACAAGTAGCCAAAGCCTCAGAAATTGATTCAAGTAACTACCTTTAAAAATAATCCAGAAGAAATGCCTTATTTCTCTTGCCAATGCAAATCAGGTCTTTTTTTACCTCCTGTGGCTTTTTCTCCTTGAAAATTTTCTTTTGGGCTGTATCTATACCATCCTGGGAACACCTGAGCTAACATCTAATCAAAATCCATACATAGTGCCTCCTGACTAGATCAAGCCCAGTGCAAACCTAGTGTAGCCCAGTATCACTCAGATTAGCTGTACTGGGAGGCAGGACATGGCGATACGTAGGCTTAACAACCAAGGATCCACTGGCTTGGAATTCCACTCCTGTTAGCAGCACATGCAAATGATGATCATCTTGGGGACACAAGGGCTGCGCTGTCTGGATTTCTGAGTAATTACCTGCTCTCTGTTTTGTTGTGTATCCTGAGAGTCAAATCGATCTATGCTTCACTGTGGCAAATTTTTATCACCGAGGCCATTATTTCTTTACATGCAATTCTATCGCACCCCATACTGATTCAGTGAAAAGTAATCATGCTGAATAGATTAATATAGGTGTAGCTTAAGAGACAATTAATATAACTTTAATATAAGAATTTTCATAGTTTTAAGAATAGACTAGTTTAAGAGAAAGCTGTAACTGCGTAAGCTGCTTGTGAGAGCAGATGCAAAACTTAACTATAACAATGCAACAGTAACAGCCTTGAAGATAAAGAAGTAAGAATTTGTGTGTTTTTAGGAATAGATTAGTTTTGAATTTTAGCAGCTACAAAACTTAACCAGAATAGTGCAACAGCCTTGAAACAAGAGAAAATAGGAGATAGAGGAGTCATAAATAATGAGACTAACAACCAATTAAAAGACAGTATATCTTGTTTTCAGTGAAAAACTAACTAGTTGGTGCAGGTGTTGGGAGCCCAGATAAGCATGGAGAAGAAACGTAAAGAGCATGCGCTGAGAGGAAGACGTCCAGCCTTCATCCCTGAAGACCACCGGAAGACCCCCTGAGTGTCACTGAGCATGCTCTATCTGGGGGGAGTTAACGTAAATGACTTCCTGGAAATAATTTGCATAACTCTGTCTTTTCCTAGAAATTATAATGAATATGTAGAGGTAATCTGTATAAATATGAGAAATTTTTCTTTAATGGGCACACACATTTGGAGGAGCGATCCCCTGTGTGCCCAGCACTGCAATAAAGGATACCTGCTTAATAGTCACCAAGGCTAGTGAGTTTTGATTCCGGCTTTCCGAGGCATCAGTTTGGCACCCCAGATGGGACCCTCTCTAGTCGGCTGCAGGATCTGGTAAGGAACAGGACTCCCTAGGTGCCATCCGGGAGTATCAGATATGTAACCAAAAAGTTACTGGGAGGTCATCAAGTCCATCCCGCTGCTCTGAGAGGATGTATCTAAACCACATGCAGCTTGTGCAAGGCAGTACGAAGGACAAATCAGAAATGAGTTATTCTCTTCCAAACAGTAACTGTCTTCATAGCAGCTTTAATGACTCTTACCTGAAGTGTGGTGAGCATTGCTTCCCAGTATTTTCCCCACCTCCCCAAGCTGCACATGTACAACAATCTCATTAAAAGGAACAAAACCAAACCACAAGTGCTGGCCATGTTTTCAAAAGCTCAGAGTTGAATTCTTATAGTCTCAACAGCTGTAACTTCAACCAGGTTTCTTAAACCAGTTATACAATGACACATTTACAAAAATGCTTATTTTGTGGAGTTTTTTGGAAAAGTTTCTGAAGGTTTCCTTGGAGAAACACACTGCATTGTCTAATTGCTGTACTGCTCCTTAAGTCATGCTCATCTGAAAAGCCAATCACCTGTTCTTAAGAGCATCCTGGCTTTTGATTTTGTGCTCTTGATGCTAACAGAGCTCTGCAAACACTAGCAATACAGTTATAAAAAGACATCGGATGGTTTAGACATCTGGAACAACAGCTGTTTCCACAACAGTTTGCATGTGGAGATTTTACTTATTTCCCACTGTATACAATACACAAGATTATTCATGCAATCCTAATCACTTAAACATGACTGATTTCCTTCTATCATGCTAAAACCTGCCTTATTAGCTACAGAGCATGCGTATTTCATATATCTCTCTCCTTGCAACCAGGCCAACAAAGCTCCTGTTTTATATTATGCATGCAAATACCACTCCAGGGGTTCTCCTCTGGATTTGCTGTCCAGGCACTATCAATCTGAAATGTAAGTTTCAATATGATTCAACTCTACTGATGCTTCTTTTCATCTCTTTCTTTGCTTCTGGTGGTCACATACCTCTCATTTCCAATACAGTTCCTTTGTACAACAGCCAGAGAGCTTTCACAAGCTAAAACTGAAGGCTGACTAACTCGGTCACAAAACACAGCGTCAATACAATTGCAGGACTGTTAGCTTTGATGTTTTTCTCCTACCATGAAGGCCATCTTTCTTCAAAACTGAGAACAAGTGACATTCAACAGGGCTAAAGCCACCAAAAATCTCAGGTTTTGTGACACTGTGCAATGTTTAAAAGATATATTAGTAAAAAAGGATACATAGAGAGGGAGCTGAAACAAAGACTGATCACTCAACAAAAAGAAGCAGAGTCAGTGTCAGAGACACCATTAACAGCTCTGGATGAGCACTTTCTGAACAAGCCTACCACAAGAAATAACCTAACAGAAAGCTACCCTGTTTTCCTCTGCCAGTTGTCCTCTCCTCCAGAATTCAACAGCAATCCCATCTAAAATATTATAAGCAGATTTTTAAAGGACTAAAATTTTATCAGATAAAATGCACATATCCGTGTATACCTCCACCCATCCACACAGCCTCTTCCAGTATTTTCCAGTTATTGAACTAAGTGTAACAAATTACATTATGCTCTTGCTAATATGCACTGTGGGACCTAGTCCTCCTGTAGCTTTTCAGAGCCTCAAGGAATGAAATTATCTTCAAATAAGGTATTTGGCTCTGCACTTCCCATACATGATGGAGTCTGGGAGGTGCGGAAGCAGAGAGCAATAACTTATACTGACCAAAGAGAGAATTTCACCAGTAGACACAAGTGGAAATCAGTGGTGATGCTATATAAGAAATACGCTCAATCTCATGAACATGAAAGGCTCTGAAGTACAGGTTTTCATCGCCATTTCCTGAGGGGATGACAGGATAGCAGCAAAGGCAATGCCAGAGCAGTATCATGTCACCTGCCTGGAGGAGATCAAACACACACTGCCTTTTACACTTTCCTTTAGCTTGGATAGTTCTCATCAACGCTCTTGTATTCAGCATAGAGGCGCCTCACTACTACAGTTATTACATTAGGTAACTCTGAAGGCAATACATTTAATAAAAAATCTTGATTTTACATACTCTGACTTTGTCAGAGAATTGCTCATATACATCGGAATGCTTGTATTTCCTTTTGAACTGGCTGTGTATATTACTGCCTAGAGAACACATTCTGAATCTCTCGGTTTTCATGGAATCTCTCTGTTTTTTAAAAGCTAAAGAAAGAAATCTAGTGAATTAAACCTGCTTTTTTGCTTATCAGGTTTTGTGGACTGAGTTGTGCTTAATAATTTTCTTTTGCAAGTGCAGTAAATAAAGCACCTCAGAGCGAGTAAACAGAGAGAACTGCACAGAGGAGCCATGAGGCACAAACATCCACCAAACTTACAAGAATTTTTTTTTCTTCCACACCCAAGGTATCCAGTCGAATTTCAAACAATGCAGTTACAGAATTAAAGTGGAAAAGGTTATTTTAAGTAATACTGTCCAATTAATCATATAATGACCACAAGTATTTTGAGACGACAAGGTTTAAAAAATAATGACATACTTCTAAAGTCACAATCTGCAGTCAGTTATTTTTCGGAGCATGGCTGTAATTACGTATGTCCTTTTATTTTTCCCCCAAGTTCTCATACATTTGGTGACTTCGCTTTGCCTTGTCAAATTCCACAATGACCCACTGAACTTTTAAATATTGAACCCAGGAAGCACACTCTTAATGCCAGCTGTTCATGTGATCGATGATCTATAACATCAGCTCTGTTTTGTCACTTTAACAGAGTAATGTCGCTGGTGTTTTTTTCAGGCAGGGTCAATTTAACACCTGCTTTCAGCTCCACTTTCAAATCATCGATATAACTTACATGGAAACCTGCCAGTGCAGAAAGCCATACTTGCACACATGCTTTGGTAAAAAATTGTGTGGCTTATTTATCCTTAACAATAGCACTGACAAACACATAAAGAAAAACTTGAATGGCTATCGCTGAATGTAGGCAAGGATCCCAACAAAGAAAGCAAATATCACTCTGGACAACCCCTTACCTACACCCTTCCACCCCCCAGTTTTTAGATATGTCGCTTACTAGGTTATTTCCTGTATACAACTTGCAAAGACCTCCTCTGTAGCACTTAGGAAAATGAAGGCTTCTTCCAGTGACAGAAAAACATTCTGTTGAACTAGTTCACTGTTCATTTAATCTGATGTGTGATACCGGGGCAGCTTATTTTCTGATTTCAGGTTACACACATTCTTGGAACGTGTTTTCAGGGTGAGCCATAATCACATGGGTTTGCATTTGTTTTCTACTTACAGTATGGAGTGTAACTTTTCCAAGCTTGTCATCTGTGGGTATATGGTACAGCAAGGCATACAAAATTCAGCTTCTTTGCTATGCTTGCTGAAAAATTTAAAAGCTGTTCCTTGAGTGGGAAAGGAAGATTTGCCATAAGAAAGAAACTGCAAAATGACCAGAATTAGCTATATAAAAGAAATGCTTTCTCCTCCACTTCATTCCAATTGTACTCCTGAAGCTTGATGCTATAGTTAAACCTCGCTATAAAATATTAACTACGTTCATCAGGGTACACAGAAGAACGTTTCATATGACAAGCCAACAAAGCAAACAGAATTGAAGTTTCACCTTTAAAATGCAACAGATGCTCTGTGCTACTGAAACAGATCCGCAAGAAAATTTCATGCTGGGAAACAGCTGGCTAAAATTCCATGGTTGTCATCTTTCACGTTGAAGTTTGTCTCAACCAGCAGATCAGAAACATACTCAAAGCTACCTACAGTGTAAGTGTTAATTGTTCACATTCAACTTAAAAAGCTTCAAGTGGATGCACCCAGCTAAAGAAAAAAAAAAATACAGAAATCAATGCTCAGTACTATCCTTTAAAAGGCGCTCTCCGTTTTTTAGCAAACCAAATCAAGCTGTGCAAATCTAAAGTTGGAGTAATATTGTCAAAAGATCATCTTGCAGAAACACAGCTGTATGGCTCGTTTCATGTTAACAGTCTCCCTAAATTACAGTAGTTCTGTTTTCAATGAGATCAGTAAGTACTTTCAGACTCCTGTGATTAAAGTTAGGAATACCATAAAATATTTGAGGTACTACTTCTTAGAAACATTTTCTTCTATATCCAAAGGAAAAAAGAGTTCGTTGAAGTACAGAGGTACACTAGAAGTTGACAACTGTAAAGACAACCTTTGTAATAGATGAGAAAAGTAGGTGTCTGGGTTCCATTTCTAGCCCTGACTTCAGGCAGCTCTCATTTCATCCCCAATTGCCTGCCCACCGTAAAAATAAGGAATTTTCTTTTACATCTGGGAAAGTGCTAGTGTTATCTGGCCCAGCAAAGTATACGTAAGCTGCCTGAACAAGTTTCTGGAGGGTCCACGGGGCCCCTGGTTTCAAAACACTGCAAGACAGAAGAACACTACAGTAAGTATGACACTTGAAAAACACCTTATCAAAGGCCAGATTTACAGGAGCATGTAAACCCAAAAACTGATTTCTTGCAAACTCCTGGCAAGTACTAGACAGCAGCTGCTCAGGCCTGTGCTTCATAAGCATGTTATTTTATTTCAAAATCCTTTCATTGCCTACAGCTCTAATACTTCCCATGCCTTGGGACAGGTCATTGTGACTGCGCTAAACAGCCAAGCACTCATATATAAGCCCTAGAAAAGCAAAAATTGACATCCTTGTCAGCAACCTTGAGATGATCAATCCTGTTTTTAGAGAGTTCACCATGTAGTACTACAATCAAAAAAGCCCTAGGACTTGACATTTTCTCTTAACACATTGCTGCTCCCAAGCCTTGTTATAGGGTAAAGTGAGATGATCAGAGGTTGCACGAGAAAGCAAAAGACCTGGGTTCAGTTTCGTGTTTCCCCTGAAGGAATTCAAAGGCACAAGCCCCATTCCCTTGCTAGTGTAGCCACCTCCAAAGTTTCATTTTGATTATGTCCTTATGTCTATAAAGCGAAATCTGCTCAGGAAAGAAAAAGGGAATGGAAGAAGGAATATGTGTTTAAAGCAAATATACAAATCCTCCTCCTTCATTTGGGCTGGAGGCAGGTTTCATGATGGCAGGTATTTGGTTGTTATAGCTTTCACTCAAAAGCAATCTTTTCTCTTTCGCTGTATGTGAAAAAACATCAGGAAATAAGTGTTCTGTCTAAAAAACCCAAAAGGATCAGTACCTTTAAGAGTGAGTGATTCAAACAAGGTAAAAGTCAAAGCTGAATAGTCCTTCCGATGTCTACTCGAAATTTTCCCAACAGCTTTCATTTCTTCACAATATTTATGATGAAAGAAATGAAACATATTGTTCTTATGCTGACAGAGAAAGATAATTCATCCTGATGTACTCGCGCAATAATAAAGTGGGTGTGACAACCTTCAAATCCCCTTATATTTGCCACTTTTTCTTGCAATGCAGTTAGGGGTTTGGGGCTTTTTTTGCTAGATAAAGACTTTGTTGTGAAACAAAACACATGACTGGAAAGGACTATCACACCACAATCTATTCTCCTAAGCTTAACACAGGTAACCTCCAAGGTAAAAACTGCACGTATTACAGTGCACGTATTTCAGTTTTCCAAATAGAAATATGCTAAGAAATGTGTATGTTTCAAGGAGAACCAAGCAGAAAGGCTGACTGCAACAACTCAGTAGCTGATAAGAAACCCAAAGTTTCCAATATACCTTTGGCAACCACTTCACTTTACCTATTTTGCAGAAGGAAAGGAAGAAAACTCCACAGAAATACCAACCTTCCACAACTGCTGTTAAAGTAGCTTTCCAGTGCCGTACTTCAATGTCTTTTTTATTGCTACAATAAAAATGTGTTTTCTTTCCTTGTCATCACAAGTTCCCAAATATTCTTGTTTATTTCCCAGATACATTTTTTAAAACCACACACTCATCTGAACGCAGTGGTCCTGCACAGAAAAGATTAATCTCTGTACAAAATTTTATGCTAGTCTTTCCAGGAACGACTGTAGGCCTAAACACATCATGTTTTTATCAAAAGTTGTTCATTTTTAATTAATTATACTCTAAAAGTACCTTGTTATTTTTAACCTAGTCAACCAATTTTATGTTACATAAGTGTTAAAAATTAAATAATCACCAGATTTCAAATTAGCAGCTTAGTTTCTATTGTCATATGGAGTGGATGTTCCCAAATTTATGAACAGTACTTAGGGATTTCCAGTAAATGAAGAACCAAGCCCTTCACCCCCCACCCTCCCCCATCCTGTTGATATTCATAAAACTGCCTTCAAGATCTCCCTTAAGCCTCCTTATGTTCTACAACTCTCTTGGTAAGGCAACTCTTTAGTTCCCTCTTTTGTCTACAGAATAATCGATAGAAGATTCCTGGAGGGAAACACCGTGCAGAAAAGGTGTACTTTTATGAGCTGTCATTAAAGCTGGCTGTGTTACTACAGGAGGTTTCTCATGAAGGAAGCAGAAAGAAGTATTAGCGCTCCCCGTCTGCACAGGCAAAACTTTACCTTACAGGGGCACATAGCAAAAGGCACGATGCCCATACTTCTAATTTGACCTGGGAACACCTGAGGTTTCAATCACTCAGGTGAGTCTGAATTGTCTCACTTCCAATGCAGTAGGATACTCCTAAAATACCAGAGACTTTTAACAAAGTATTTAAATTACATTGAGCAACATTTGTGTTTCTGTAAGTCCCAATATAAAGACTGCGGACTCGGAAACTCCAGGCTGGCGGGGTACTACCCAGCTGGGCAAAGGAGAGAGAGGCAGCGCTCCACGGCAGACAAACGGCCCACGACCCTGCAGAACACCTCGTCCTCTGCATGCCGATTCACTGGCTGCCACGTGCTGATTCAAATCCCACTAGATCTGGCTCTACACAGTTAATAACAACAACTGAAAATGAAGGACACCACCATGCACAGTGATGAGACCTACATCATCACATAGCCCAGACAGTGCTGTCCATACTTATGTTCACTCTCATAGAGGGGAAGACATTACCCTCTACCCACCAAGCTTAAGGTCTTTGAGAAGACGAGTAACTTTTGCAGCCTGAAGGCAGCTTCTGCTATGCTATTCTTCCACACAAGTGTAGTACATTTTTCTTTATTTTCCCCTTCACTTACAATGTCCCTCTTCTGATCCTGTGGGGATACAGCTCCGCTAGTACATTTTCATTTACTGAGCCCAGGTCAAGGACTGCTGAGACAAATGTATTTTATAAAAAAAGCATTACTCTATTTGCCATTGCTAAAAGGTCAAGCACACAAAAAATACACACATTTAGCTTTTGAAGGGACCACAGCTTCTTGAACATCAATATTACTGCCTAAAAAAATGCTGCACCACCTGCAATACCAAAACCAAGCGAAGTGAGCAGAATTACATTTTTCCCTTGCTGGTGTAATTTGGGCTTTTGGCAGCACGCTACCTACCACCAGCACTGTGACTGTCCTTTAAGATCAGTCACAAATAGCCACCCATGAGCTCTTCTATGCCACAGCTGAGACCTGCAGGAAAAGGTAAACACTTACACCAGCTCCTATTCCATATGTTGCTGGGTCTCCCTGACACCAGAACAATGACATCCTCAGACCCAACAGTGGGAGAAATAGAAGACTCCTGCTGTCACCAGGCCAAGCCACCATCACCACCATGTAACAGCTGCCCTAGGAATCACTGCATCATTGCTCCATCTACATCCCTCGACCGGATGCATATAAAGAAACACAAATTTTTGAGGCTTAACTAGCTTCAGATACAGCACTGTGGGGACAAAAGGAAGGGAGAGGGCAGGAGACGTTCATTAGTAGTGTTTGCAACCTGGAAAGATGAGACTTTTCTCTAGTTGTCACCTCAGGCTGCCCATTTGCTGCCCAGCACATAAAGGTTCACCTGTAAAGAAAGCTACAGGATGGGACAAGTGTTAGGGGTGGAAGTTGTACCATCAGGGTACGTTTCCCTTCTCCCAGCCCTAATTAACAAGATCAGGCTGTCCTCGTGTGTCTGTACGCCTGTCCCCAAGGAGAGTGTGATCATGAACTTTTTATTTGTACAGCAATCACTTCTGGTGGCCACAAATCCAGAAAACAGAACTCAGCTCACTGCCAAATTAATCATACAACACTGAGGCAGCGTGTCAAAACAAACAGACAAGAAAACAAAAACACAGACCCAATTAAAACCAAAGCAGAATATTTCAAAATCACATGGACTGCATCCAAGCTGTGTGAGGAAACTATTAGATACATGCAGAAAGTATAAAAATGAAGTTAGTTCTACTTAAGCACTATTAAGGGCACTTGAATTCAACTCCAGTAGCACAGTGTCTTTATGAGCATACAATAATTTACTTACAATTTCCAGTACTGTCAAAACTTCTCTTTGTATTTTCTTCATACACTACTTTATTCTGCTAGTCAATTAGCAATTTCTTGGAGTATAGAAAATAGCTTATATTAGAGTTTTGCGTTAAAAGGATTTTTTTTTTAACTATTTTTTCTTTTACACCCACAGTGCCTATAAAAGGCATCAGGAAAAGAAAAAGAGAAATCCTCAAGGACATTAAAAAGCATCGTGGTCAACAAGGTGACAGAAGAAAAAAAAACACTGCTGCAGACTGTCATGTTGTCAGCACTAATGGGGGTCAGCGCTGAAGGATGACCAATGCTCACACTTCAGTTCCTCCCTGAAGCCAACTCCACTGCTCCACAGCCCTAGCTGCAACGTCAAGCGAGACATGAGACTCTACACTCATTAAATGACAGTGACGAGATGCTGGGGAAGAATGTACCCCACATGGTGAAATACGAAGATTAAAATTAATATATGCGTTTTTTCTTGACATAATCTGCAATTCTGTCTTTCAAAACTCATCATGGATATCAAACCTGAAGATGTTTCAAACATACTTGACTGCCTTTCGGAAAGTAATTGGGCTGATGACTTATGAGAGCAACACAATGTGCTACGTTGCTGAACATACAGCTCAACAACAGTGAGCAGTCTACAACGTCCTTCAGATCTGCCCTGATTAGCCTGAATTATTTTCTGTGCTTTAAATAAGAAAATGGCATAGGCTTTCCAGCTCATTAGTAAATTGGATTTCTGTAAACATCCTTAATTGTAAGCATTTCTGAATTCCCTTTGCATTTCAGTGTCCCCTCACAATTCAAATATGTTTGTCAAACCTGTTCACACAAACGAGAATATGCACACTGTTAATGCCTCTGATTATCTGTTATAGGCACACGGCTCTGATGCACCAGCCACGTTTGCTAAAAAAGGTTATGCTGAGAGGAATAAATAATTTAAAAAGCCCCACAAATACCACAGAAACAGCAAAAAAGGACAGCCAGTCCAAAAATAGCAGGTTATTACCACAGTAAAATGAGTAAAAAACCCCAAAACTAAAAAAAAACCAACCCAAAACCAAACAACTCCACCTAATATTTAATTTGGCTTCACTTGCTGGAAAGGGAAGAGAGCACTTGAGATCTTGGAGCTGCACAAAACGTTCTAAATAGCACGACAATCAAAACAACATCCATGCCAGATGTTTTGCCACGGTTCACTTTAGCCAATATTCTTCTAGAAACAGTTAAGAGCTGTTACCCCTGATGGAAATTTATCATGGGGATATCAGGAAACCATAGTTTACTTGTGTAATAGAGGTGGCTTTATAGAAAGTACAGTCTCATGGAGGGTTCTGCAGAGGCTATGAGCACAAGTAGGGTGTGAGAATTCAAGCCATGCACTCTCTGACAGCTTAAAACAAAACCCTCCCATCAACTACATTTTGTTTTTAGAGAGAGAGAAAGATTTCAAGTGTCACTTCAAGTTGGACAGAAACAAGCAAAAACCATCCTGCTTAGGACAAGCTCCTTTTCAGATCAGACAAAAAATCCCATCACCCTCTTCCCAGAGGAACAAGGCCGTCAAGAGCTTACCAGACAGATTCCTTGGGATTCTACAGCTCTGGGATGGCAGTGAGTCTTCACAGCAGATCTGTCAGCTTCCCTGCTATAAAAAGGCAGGGCAAAAGAGGGTGAAACAAAAAAAAAAAAAAAAATCTCCTGTCTTGAGTCAACCACGAGTACTAAAATGGTTCCTTGAAGCCTTTGGGTATCCTGGCTGTGGCAGGAAGCCCTCTATCTCCCCATGGCACTGCAGAGGGTGAATAAAAGTCCCAGCCCTGGTGCTGTAAGAAGACCTTCAGGGGCTGATTTCCCTCAGGTGATTTGGCGCACTATTGTGCTGCATGGGATGTGCAGAGGTCCTCACCAATGTTCTCCCTTCTCTGGGGCTGTGCCTGGGGGCTGTTTGTGACACAAGGTGATAACTATCAACCCCAGGCTCTGGTTCATATTATTAAAAAAAAAACTTTCTCCTTTTTGGCTATAAACAAGTAAGTTATCCTTCATTCTGCAGAAAAACATTTGTTACTGACTGCAACAACTGAATACTGTAACACCAAAATTAGCCTTTGTGAATGACTCTTGTTAGGAGGAATTTAATTATTTGTATCATAAACACTCACTAAAGAGCAGCCAAACAGCCACCTCTGAAATCACAGACACTTCATGGGGCAAGGGAGAGCAAATGGAGATTGGTTCACTCCCAGTGGGGAGAAACCTGTTGCAGATCTGCATCCCCCTTTCATGCAAAGAACAAAGGAGGGAAGCAATTTAAAGAGACAAGTATAAAAATATCCCTGAATTATATGTGACACATTTCAAGGCTCAGTCAAATCTCTTTGCACTTAGGTATAAAATAACCATCGAGAAATTCTCATAATCTCAAAATGAAAAACTCAGTGTTATCATGTTCTTGATCATCTGTGACATTCAAAAATGCTGCCTGTTTGAGATCCCATCAAAAGTTTCTTTAGCCTATATTCTTTCAAAAGTGCATTTTAACATTTAGTGGCAGCTTTATGAATCTGAAAATTGTATCTGTTTTAGCAAGCAAGCCATTTTGAAATAGAAATTCCAAGCACGCTTTGGGGATAATTTCAAACGTGCATAATGAGTTTAATTTTGCGAAGCAAATCTTATTTATTTCCCCCCTGAGGAAACTGTAATTTACCAAAACCCTTCTTTAACCAGGTTCTTACAAGTTACTATGGACAGAGCTGGTCATTAATTTTCTCTACTGTGTGCCAACAGATCACACACTCATCACTGACAAAACTGGGAGTAAATTTATCAGGGTCTCAGCTGGAGCAGAGAGAACGTTATTCATTAATACTATCACCACTACTGTCCCTATTTTCTGTAGTTTATGCCAGCCCAGCTCCAAACCTCCTCTACTGCTCAGCTCTGCCATAGAATCCCAGACCGATTTGGGTAGGAAGGGACCTCAAAGATCATCTAGTTCCACCCCGCTGCCATGGGCATGGACAACCTGGCCGTGAATTCTTCCAGGGATCTAGGGGCTTCCACAGCATCTCTGGGCACCCTGTGCCAGGGCCTCACCACCCTCTTAGTAAAGAATTTCTTCCTAATGTCTAATCTAACCCTGCCCGCTTTCAGCTTAAAGCCATTGCCCCTTGTCCTATCAACTGCACTCCCTGGTGAACAGTTGTCTCCCACTTTCCTGTAGGACCCCTTTAAGTACTGGTACAGCACAACTAGGTCTCCCTGGAGCCTTCTCTTCTCCAGACTGAACAAGCCCAACTCTCACAGCCTGTCTTCATAGAGAAGGTGCTCCAGTCCCCAGTCATCTTCATGGCGTTCTCTGGACTCGCTTCAACAGCTCTATAACTTTCCTGTACTGTGACAGGAGCTTTCACAGTGCCACCACAAATCAAGTGTCTTCAGCAAGGCTTCTGTTACTTGTCCATGATTCACCTCTGGACAGAGCTAGAACAGGCTCGTATTTTTATGTAAAGGGAAGTGCCACAGTATGCAAAGGCAAACGGAAACATCTCAGAATCATGACTGACTTGGAAAGTGAAAGTTAACACCACCTACTCATTTGATGGCCTTCAGTTCATTTCAGGTAAACTCCAAACCAATCGATTTGGTTATGCTGGTACAAAAATACGTATCTCGTTTCAACTTGTAACTAAACCCTTGCTACTTTTGGAAGATTTGTTTTTTCCCCCAAATAATAGTCACTTTTTCAGGGAGCTTGCACAAAAAATAGACTGCAAGAGTTTAAAAATTGCATACATATATATTGCTCACTTAGTAGACCTACAACAGAATTTAGAGGCACTTACACAACGATTCCTACATCTGTAATTTGGAGTGAACTGTGTTATTGAAGAGTAGCAGACATCCTTAACAGCACTGTGTTTCAGAAGTGCCCAGCACACTGCAGCAAATACAGTGTACACAAGTGAGACAAATCAAACCGTGTCTCCTAAAAGACTCCCATATCTTGCTATGAATGCAGAGGATATATAGGGCTGTTGAAGAGAATTTAATGAAAGGACTGTTTAGGAGAAAAGGAGGTGGAAAGCAGAGAAAGAATGGATATCTAAGGTCTCCGAGTGTGTATCTCGGCTCTTTCAAAGGATGTTGGCACATTTTATCGGTGCTTTAAGAAGCAACGTTTAACTTTCTTGGCAAAGAAAACCCTATCTGTCTCTGGTGGTAAATACACTGCAGGTTTAAAACTGGGTTTGGAAGTTATTCCAAGTGAATCCTTCCAAGAATAAAGGCTACAGTAAAAGCTCAGCAGCTTTAAAAGAACCATGTCATTACTTTGCACACGCAAGGCTTTATGTGATGTATGATGAATTAATCCCAAATCCCAGCAACTTCACTTGAATTGAAAGTATTTTGCACCCTCACAGTAATATCTATGATACACTGAGGTAAACTTGCACAGACATTCCCTGAAAAACACCTTTCAATTAAAAACTCAAGTCTTTAATTGCTACCGCTTCTTAAAGCCTTGATAAGATCATTTTCCCAATGGCTGTGCTGACATACACTAGAATACAACAGCACAGCTTCATACAGTTACATGTGTAATACACTTAAAAAATCAAGTCCCAAGCAAGTCCCTTTATGTATTTACACATACTTCTTTAGAGGACTTACGCACACCTGCATAAAGACCACACACTGCACAGCTATATAAGCACCTGCTTGCAAATAATCCATTAAGAAGAAAAATCAACTGCAAAAACAGATGCTACCGCATTGCTTTATGCAGCCATAAGCTGAAAGTATCATCAGGAAGTAGCTGTGAAACACAACTGGAAATCCCAGTGTAAACCAATGAACTATCTTCACACTTGGTTCCTCTAGGAAGAGGGTGGCCAATGGCAGGACAGGGAACCACGTCAGGTCCCTGTAACACTGGGGCAGTGGAAAGATCTGGCTGCTCATCAGGACCAGATCTCAGCTGCCTTTAAAAGCAAGAGAAGGTGATTCCTCTGCAGTTCTGTATTGGACTTCATTAAATCAACTGAGACAGGTCACTTTTGAGCACCGCTACTTTGTAAATCTAGCTGGCTCCAGAAGAGTAGTATGCATTTCTGATTACACAGCAAGGACTTCTCTAACTTCAGCATTGAGAGCTTGCTCCTGTTCCCATTTGAAGTTAATTTTACAATTCCCATTGACTTCAGCAAGAATGGAATTAGATCCTAACATATTTGCATGTCAAATCTCTTTTTTTGCAGTTACAGTGCTTTCATCCATGACATCTGCAATTTAATGGTACATTTTTCTATGAAAAGCAACGCTACATTTCTTTGAAAGGCAGCAGCATTGGCCAAAACAGGGGAGATTAATACTAAAAAAAAAAACCCCAAAAAGCTTGCAGTACTGAAACTCTACAAGGCTGTCACTGATAATGAGAAAATAGTCTGCAGAGGTGTTTTGTTCACAAATTTTAAATAAACACAAAACTCAAAAACCTACTGGGAGAACACTGAGAACAGCATACAGGCAAAAAAAAATAGACATAGACACAGAGGAAATTTTAGGGGTGCTTCCAGCTTTGAACCTTTTATAACCCAAAACCAAACCAACCAGAGACAGAATATTACAATAGGCCAACACGTTATCAAATATGAAACATCTAATTCAACTTACTGCCAATGTAAAAGCAAGATGGGAGAGGGCACCTAGCTTGGTGGTATTACCTTAGCGGAAGCCAATATGATGTGGCAGATAAGTGGAGTTAATCTGATCACTTCTGACTTGGACAAAACCCACAATACTGTTAAAATACACACACACACTTAACTTAAAAGAAAACAGAAGTGGTCTTCCTGGTTCACAAGGAAATCATGCATCTCTTCTCTCAAGTAACAAGCATTAGGACAAGAAGAAATGCCTTAAATTGCACCAGGGGAGGTTGAGATTGGATGTTAGGAAAACTTCTTTCCCAGAAGGGTCATCAAGCACCAGAACAGGCTGACCCGGGAAGTGGTGAAGTCAATATCCTTGGAGATATCTAAAAGGCACGTAGATGTGGTGCTCAGGGACATGGTTTAGTGGTGGACTTGGCAGCGTTAGGTTTACCATTGGAGTCAATGATGTCAAAGGTCCTTTCCAACCAAAACAATTCTATTATTCTACTAGACAAGATTTAACATTTCCATGTACCAGTTTCTTTGTCACAAACTTGGTCCGATCAGTTTAATTCATAGATATTTTACAAGCAGCCCTTGAGGCATGCCTGAAGGTGAATAAAAACACGAGAGAAAATGAGAGCAGTGAGATCCAAGGGTCACCATCATTGGCAATCTGTACAATCATCTCTCTAATCCCGTCATCTGAAGACATAGCTTAAATAAATGTGTGTATTGCTTACGTATCATGCGTCTAAGAAAACCAGTCATTTGGAAGCTGTGCTAATTTATTAAATATCTCTGCTTTCATTACTAGAAATCAAACCTTTGAATGCCCTGTGGAATGATGTTTAATCCACCTCTCCAAGTTCTATAATTTAGGAATGAATTGAAATCATGTTTCACACAGGGATACCTAAAAAACATTGATGATTTTATTTTATACATTAACTTATTTTGTAGGCTTATTTTCTTCGTTCACTGAAAAAGTACAGCTGATCTGCCAGTGCTTTTCTCTCTCTGCCTTTCCAACTAAAACCCCAGCCACTGCCTTGAATTTTACAGGCACCCAATGGAAGGTCTCCTGAAGCAATTCTGCCGTGTAGCTGAATTCCTATGAACCATTTCCAAGGTTAAAACTAAAACCTGAGATATTTCTGGATCACACATCGATCATTTTATTATTTTCCATTTTGACTGCACGCTATTTTTGGGACAGAATATTTATGTTGGCTGAATATCACAATTAATTTTCTAAAATATCTATATGTCAAAAGTCAATTATTCCAGTGACAGCATTCATGTTTAGATTCTTTGTTAGTCATGATTAACAATTCCAAGGTTCTGATTTTAAAAGATATCTGAAAGCAATAATAGACTCTGCTTCCCCAAAGCTATTTCCATCTTAGTATCTATAGGCTGTGTTTAGAACTACTTCACAGTAATAAATGAACATTACTGTGCTGTTTATGAAGTTATGCACATAAAATGCAGAAACTGTCACATTATTAGTGCTGAGACCCAGTATATTTTAAAAGCTTCCCCCCTAGCCTTTATTAATAATACTCTTTATGTTTTCTCTCTCGGAAGCTTACTGTCAGGGTGAGGTTGTCACACAGGCAGTTACGATATCATTCTGAGTTGTTCTACTCCTTTCTCCAGGATTTACAGCTTTGCAATGAAACCTGAGACAAATTACCTATTTACAACTTATTTTCTCCGACCAACTTCCCATAAATCAGCTACTACACGATGGGGAGGGAATTACCTGATTATTATGTATCCATAATCCGTTATTTCAACTATGGTACCTTTATTCTGGAATTAAGGAAGTTTATTACTCTGATTAACAATTCTTTTCATTGCAGTCAATCTATGCTGCTTCGCTTTCCCTACAATTATGATATTAGAATGTCTTCATACACTGTGTGAGCAAGCTGAAATAAATTATAATTACTACCACAGATAGAGCAAGTGTCTATATCCGATCCGCTTGTTTTGCATGACACTGATAGCACAAAGCAGGTGGAAAGTTAGTTTATTCAGCTGGCAAGGGTACGAGCAGATGGCATGCAAGGCACAACAGGAACAAAAGGATCCTGCTACTGTGGCACCGAACTCAAAAGCTGCCAGACCTCTGACAGCTGGCAGGTGATACCGCACCTAGCTCAAACCTGAAGAGGACTTCTGAGATGCACTGACTCCTGACCAGCCTCAGGTAAAGGAGGCCACTATCTGGTACCAGCATCTCCACCTAACCCCTCCTTAAATTCTCATCCTGAAAGTTGCCGGGTGAGACCACGAAGCTCTTAGTGTTCAGGCTGCAGTGCCACATTTCACAGAGTTGTAGGGTTGGAAGGGACTTCCAGAGATCAAGTCTAACCCTGGTTTTGCGTAACCAATGCCTTATGCAGCGCAGATGACAACCTGCTGTCTTGTCCCCAAGTTGTCTTACTTGCACAAAAGATATTACTAGAAATCCCACAGAAAAGATGTAGGATCATGGAATTTGTGAGAACCAAACGATGTGATGCAAGAGGAGAGAAGTGGTGAATTATTGTTGAGAAATAGTGTCTTTCTGTAAAACATTCACTTTGGTTTTCTTCCAAAAGGAAAGAATGGACTAACAACAAGAATCAAGGATGGAATGGAGGAAGTTTTACTACCTGGACATGAAATTTTAGAGAAGAGATTGAGAGATAAACAAAATCTCATACAGACTCACAGTTTCCTGCTATTTGAGAACCCACTCCGCCATTTTCATCTGTCTCACTGCACTTTAAATGGCCAAACATAGAACCTGGATTAGATTTGACCTCTGTCAGTCCTCTAACCACAGGGAAAACATGTGCATTATTTATAAGAAATTAGAAAACATATACATCAAACCACCAGCGTGTAGGGCTTGGTTTATTACAGCTTAAAATATTTTGTGTCACTACAGCTAATTGGCATGTTTTCTTAGCAGAGTAAATAGATGTTCAGAAAACTCATAAATCAGCCTAGCTGTGTTTGTAAGCAACATTTCCGTATCAGGCATTTTCTATTTTCATATAGAAAAATCAGGCCATTGGAATACCCAAGCTACAACTGCTCTCATCCGAGGTTGGGCTAGATACTGTTCAGATAAAAACACTACATTGCCCAACGTTTTTCAACAATTCAGAGTAGCTGAAGATTAAAGGGAATTTTTTCTAAGGTAGAAAGGGCAGTTAGGCCCCCAAATCATTTCACTGTGCGAAATCCACTTCTCTATCCGTGTTTTGAATATTTCCTTACAGGATCTCTAACAGCCATGATCTGAAAAATTCCCAGATGATAACTATAACCCATTTCCTCAATTCCAGCAAATATCACTTCAAATCTGAGGTTTTCCCCTTGTAGATGAAAAAGAAACCAGCATTCGGAGGGTGAAAAGTCCAAATACATGTTCATTGCAAGTATGTACTGCCATAAATACTGCTGGGCTCAGCCTAGTTAGGGAAGAACAGGACAGGTTCCCAAGGCAGGCAACAGGAGATCATAACATAACAGGCTGATTTTCTCTAAGACTGGGCTGCAGAGCAAGTAAAAAACTTAGAGATGAAAGCAGAGAACATCATCTTTTAGTTTGAATTCTTCAATGGGTACAGGTATGGCAAATATAGACATAAATGAAGTAAAATGTGACTTTCTCCTCAACCAGGAGCCCAGATATCGCTCATGAGTAGCTCGTGTCAGAGGACCAGCCATCGCCAACTCATTATTAACTCTCAGCCTGAGGTTTATTCCTCACTATAAAATATCCTGATTTTCTCATAAAAACTAGTGGATCCTGACTTAAGTGATTTCCAGCCCTCAGAGGTTTGGGTCTTTTCCCCCTGTTTACAAGTATCAAATTCCACCTAATGATCATCAGACACAGACAGCACGCATCTCTCCTCTGACATTACCTGCTGGTATCTTTTTTCTAAAGTTCCCTTTGCATTTCAGTAAATTGCACCCAATGTCACTGCTAGTGAATTACCTTCCTTTTTCAGTGCTTTACAACAAAAAAATACTTATCCAAAAACCACTAACTGTCCCATTTGTGATTTTGCCCACAATGTAAGACAGAAGAGAGATTTTTGGGAAGAATTTTGATGAAAACTTAGAATTCTTTAGTCTCAGTAATTCCATGATCCATGCATGGGAAGGCTACTATGAAGGCAGATGCTCACATCTGGAAATGCCAGGTGATGCCCACACACCACAGTTTTGACAGAGAAAAGACACATTGCCGTGGTTTTGCCCCAGCCAAGAGCCAAGCACTACACAGCCGCTTGCTCTCTAAGAGGGAGTAAGGGGAAGAATTGGGAGGGGAGGGAGGGAAATGAAAACAAAACACCTCAAAACCTCATGGATTGGGATAAAGATAGTTTATTGGGAAAGCAGAGTGATAGATATAATAATAGGACGTTATAGCAAAATATATGAAACTGGTGATACACAATGCAGTTTCTCACTGAACCACACAACTCTGAGTTGTCTTGAAACTGGACCACCCCCAAAAACTGCGTGTCCTGGAACTAATTGCTCCCCACCCCACCAACCCCCCTTTATGCTGAGCATAATGTAATTGTGATGGAATACCCCCTTTGGCCAGCTCAGGTCACCTGTCCTAGCTCTGTCCCCTCCCAGCTTCTCGTTAGCAGGGCAAGATGAACAACTGAAAAGTCCCTGACTACTTAGCAGCAACTAAAACCTCAGTGTGTTATCAGCACTGCTCTCATCCCAACTCTCAAACATGGCTGTTTCACAGGCTGTTAGAAAGAAAATTAACTCTATCCTAGCCAAAACCCAGACACACGTCTAATATGCCCACAGAACAGCAGCTGACTTCTGTATCTGCAAGTCTGCCCACACAGAGCCAGCAAAGCCTGAAGATCTGGCATTCCCATGTTGTGCCTAGATACTGCAGCCTCAACATCACATATTTGCCATATATAATCTAAGAAAAAAACACAGTATTGAAGCCCTGCACTACAGTAAGTGAAGAATATGGCTAGGAACAAAAGCGAAAATTAAGATAAAGTCAATTCCGATGCACTGGATTTTACAACGATTTAAGTGGGGTTAGATTTCAATACCAGTTACACATTTAATCAGGAGCTGCTTTTGTTTACAGAAAACTCAAATATCTGGAGTGCTCATTGAACCTTTCCCTCATAATACTAGCTTACAATAATGCAATATGTTGAAAACATAAAGCCCCCAAACCTTCTAAGAGTTCAGCTGAAAAACACTTGCCAAAGACAGACCATCATTGTTCCACTGAAAAATCTGCATGCTGTTCTCATGTTGTGCTTTAAAATCTACTTTCTGTTTTTCTTGGCATCTGGATTACCTGAATTTGGTTATTAATATTCTAAATAGCACTCCTTACTTGAAGCAGCCATGTATACCTTGACACACTGAAACAGTTTATCTTCCTTCATCTTTAGAGCTGGAGCCATGCTTAGGTTAAAATGGAGAGTGCATCGGACAGTGACACCTAATGCTGAGCCCTTCAGGTTGAAGGCACTTGGAGATAAGACAGCTCTCCAACACACACACATGGGGGAAAACATAATGAGTCTCCACTCCCATTTAATAGATTAATAGCTCTTAGAGCCAGAAGGTTATGCTTTGATCCTTTAATGCTCTATTATGTAATAAGCTTGGCGATATCGCCTGACTTCAATCTCAATAGTTTCTAAACAAATAAATACACAGGCACCTGTTTTCAGGACAGCAGTCACGCTTCTGTTTAGTGGGATTCATGCACTTCAATAAATAAGATTCCCAGCTTCTGTTGCATATCCACATTTGATGTGGTCATCAACTGTATCACCCGTCTTTGAAATGCTACTTCACAGGCTCCAGCTCTCAGTTAATTAAAAATTCAGTCTAGCCAAGCTTAAAGCTTTTCTGTTTTGTTTTTAAAGGACATACAGCTAAAACAGCTGGAGAAACAAATAGCAAAATCTACCACATATTACAGTATTCGCTCTTCTGAAACTTCTTCTGTGCACATGTGCCACGCATGGTATATAACATCTATACAGAGAAATGTTACTTGAAATACCTTTAAGAAACTTGATGAGAGTACTTTTTACTAATTACACTGGATATTCCAGTGTGCAACACAACCAACCTGAATTGTAAGACTACTGAAAGGAAATGAGAGAGAGAATATACAGCCCAGGAGCTGCAGCAGGAATCGGGAATGGTAGGACGTGGGTGTCTGGAAGCCCTGCTGCAGGGGCTGTTTCAGTTGCATCTAAGAACTGCGTGACTTTGTGAATTTCCATACCGTACTGTCACTACAAGCTAATTAGGAATGCACTGTGAAATCGTTTCTTATACTATACCTCCCGCGGAGGACAGGAACACATTGTTTATTGAAGAAGTGAAGCATCCTTCTTTCGGTCTTTGTGTGTGCATTTCTAGGTAGAACAGCTGTAAGTCTCCATAATTAAAGGAGTCCTAGACACACCATCCACGCACATCTACAAGGTAGATACAGTAACATTATTCTATAAATCATTACTAGCAATTAAAGTGCAGCCTGTTTCTTTGCAGGTATGCCACAGTTCCTTCTAATTAAAGTATTTAAAAAAAAATATATATCACGAGGTAAGCTGCAAATCCAGCAGAACTCCATCTGTCTCGCCACCAGGGGACACTGTCACGTCATTCCAAAAGCAGGAGGAAACCAGTTCTTGCGTTAACGCCGGAAAGTCAAAATTTAGATGTATAGATGAACTCTTAATGTGTTTGCTGTATATTTTCTTAAAGCTGTGCCAGTAAATACGATAAGCACATGCAGAAAATAACACCGTATCTGAGAATTTTCTTTTAGTCTTTACATCACACATCTATGCATCTCCCAACAATCAAAATAACAACAAAAATAATGTAAAACCTCTGTCACCCTCTGTATAGCGAACTCAGTTCTGCCTACATAAGCTAATACTGCTCCAGAGCTGCTGCTGACACAGTACTGGACTGTCTAAAACCTCAACTGCAGCATTTATAGAAGAAAAGTTCTGCCAAAACTCTTTGCAAACTGAGCAGCACCTCATGTCTTAAGCCATCTCTCTAAATTCATTGAAGATAACCGAGAAGACAACAGCGGTGACACCTCAAGCACAGGTAGGAAAATTTAACTGATTCTGTATACCAAGTAACCCTTATTTTTATCCATTACTGAATGGGATAAGACAACAAGTACACCATTAACAGGCCACTGGAAAATGAATGCAAAAGTAGTTTTCGCATAACCAGAGATAACTTCCACCTAGATAGATGAAGATGTTCGAATATGAAGATGTATTTAAGCCTCACAGTCAAGACAGCTAAAGAAACAAAACTGGTTTTACTGGTTTTATCCATCGATGCTGGGAGTTCTTTAAAATATGCAGAGTGTCATTTAGTAAGTCCTTATTTGATATGCATTTGAAGTTCATTAATTTATACAGGACCTATCACGAGAACTGCATATCCACAACAGCTTCATTCTTCTTTTGAAACTCTGGTGTACAATACTTAACTATGAGAAACTAAGAGCATATATTAAATGATCCAGATAATGCAAAACTGTAAAGTGAATATTCTAAGCAATATTTTACTTATCATCTTGGGTAGCTCAAGATTCAAAATTTCACTTCTTAAGCTTAAGAGTGCACTTGAGTTAAGTACATAGGAAATCGTACTTGGGTCAACCAGAAACACGGGATATTGGTGTATAGAGGTGAGCATTCTGCTTTAGAGAAATTTAATATAAATCACCGTTAGTTCTCCCCCTACAGAGAGGCTGAGGGAGCTGGGCTTGTTCAGCCTGGAAAAGAGAAGGCTGTGGGGGGACCTCATTGCAGCCTGCCAGTACCTGAAGGGAGCAGAGAAACACGAGGGGAATAAGCTTTTTAAAAGGGTAGACAATGGCAAGACAAGGGGGAATGGATTAAAGCTAAAGGAAAGCAGGTTTAAATTAGATATTAGGGGGAAGTTTTCTACAGAAAGAGTGGTGAGGGGCTGGAACAGGCTGCCCAGAGAAGTAGTGGATGCCCCGTCCCTGGAAGTGTTCAAGGCCAGGTTGGATGGGGCCCTGGGCAACCTTGTGTAGATCCAGGCCTGGAGGTCGGTGTCCCTGCCTGTGGCAGCGGGGTTGGAGCTCTATGATCCTTGGGGTCCCTTCCAACCCGTGCCATTCTGATTCTATGATTCTGTGTGGACTGTACAACTACCACAGTTTTGGTTGGGTTTGAGTTAATTCTCTTCCTAGCAGCAGGCATAGCACCGTGATTCGGATTTAGAATGAGAATCATGTCAATAACATGTGGATGGTTTAATTGTTTCCCAGCAATCAAGAGCTTTTCAGCTTCTCATACTGCCCCCCAACAGCAAGTAAAAAGGAGGTGTCCAGGCAGCTGGGAGGGGACACAGCCCAGACTTCTGAGCCTAATGACCCAAAGGGATATTCCATACCATAAGGCTTCATGCTCCACATATAACTGGGGAGTGACCAAGAGGTGGCACAGCTCAAGAATTAACTGAGCAGAGGCACCGGGTGGTGAGCTATTGTGCTGTGCATCATTTGTTTGGTATATTCTTTCATCATCGTCATCATCATCATCATCATTATTCTCTTCTTTGTTTTCTGTCCTATTAAACTGCCTTTATCTCAAACCGTAAGTTTTACCTTTCTTTTAAACTCTCTCCCCATCTTGCTGAGGGAAAGGGAGGAGAGGTGGGTGAACAAACAGCTCTGCAGTTGTTTTAGCTGCCTTCTGGATTAAACCATAACAACTTAGACATCTGAGCTAGCAATAAATGTTAAATCACCTCTTTGAAGCTTAAACCACCCATCCTGGCTTATCTTACAGCCCTGTCAGATGACAGCACCAAGAGTCCCTAGCTGCACCACCGTGACCCACATCGTGCCTATTTTGGTTGTCAATCTTACCCCTCACAATTTTTCCCCCAGCTACTGTTTCACTTCAATCTCACTGGGCAATTACCTACCAAAAGCAAAACCAAGTATATTTGTTCCAAAATGAGTGAATCTAGGTGAAGAGTGAAGAATTTGGAAAGACTGGAAAGCAGAGATTTCTACATAAAATCATGACAAGATCGGAAGTCTGATAGAAAGGTAGTGGTCAACGTTCAAAAACACAGAGAAAAATAAGAAGAGGTCTCAAAGCTGAGAACGTACATGGGCTAGAAAGTTAACCAAGTTTATACAGAATTTTCTGTGCTGTCCGAATTTGGGCCATGGAAACCACCTGGCTTATACTGCATCTGCCTGGCCGGAGCCGAAGCAGCAGGTGTGCAGGCTCTGAAGTGTTTCCAAAGGTAATTAAGCACATCCTCTCAGGGTGCAGCTGCCGTGGGGCTACATATCACCATCCCTTGACACTCCTCAGCACTTGTCATCTGTGAGCTGACTCCCACAGTTCTGAGGTAGAAGGATGAGCACTCGGGGATTTGCTTCAAGACCAGATTAGCTCAGGCCTTATAGAGCTGTTCCAGACTCAACTGGAGAAGTCCTTTTGCAACCTGATTGAATTAGATCTGCTTCAGGCAGGGACTGGACTTGGTCCCATCTATGGGTCCCTTCCAAATTAAGCGAGTTTACAATTCTGTGATATTTCACTGTTTAAACTAATCCAAGAGACTAAAAGAAATTCAGGCTGCTGTTTTCCCATGTACTGACAGTCCCATCTACAAAACACTTCTATCATGCGACCGTACCACTTACAGCACACTTTCAACTAAAACCCTCCACTTAGCGAGAACATGGAAGCATAAATGAATAAATATTAAGACATTACCTAAGCAGTATTGTTCTCCTCTGTCATCATAGATGTGTCATATGCCTTGGGAACTCTGAGCATTCAGATAAATGATGTTACTTACATTGCAGCTATATCACTGAAAATCTATACTGTTAATAGGCGGTGGTTTTAACTTTGGTAAGAATATGTTCTTAGTTATAATAAGAACTAGAAAGCAGGAAAATAATTCTTCATAAGATCTGAAAGGAATTCTGCTTTATTGGTGTTTTGGTACAAGAGGATTATTGTCTTCTCTGGAAGACTAAACAGAGATCAGACAAGCCAGGCCTATTTAATATTTTTAGATTCTTAAGACTAGAGAAGAGAAAGCTTTGATGGATTTCTGATCCACGCCTTTTCTTTCTGCAGGCAGTGAGTACTAAAAATTGGATCTCCTGCTGTGCAGCCCTGATGCTAACAAACATTTTCAGTTCTGACATTTCTGTGACACTTTATGCAACTGTCAGTGGGCCTTATTCAACATATCAGATACCCACACAAGATTACGTCTATGTCAGATGACACTGAACCATTCCAGTCTTTCATATAAATCAGCAAAAGCACCTTTTTCCAGGACCTTTTTACTATGCATTTCACTGAAAAGGGTTGATTAAGTGTTAAAAGAATGATTAGCCTATTTTGCAGTTATAAAGGGTTGCATTTGACAAGATCTGACAGTATTTCAGGCTAATTTCAGTGCTAAGCAATATTTGTAAAGCTGAAAATATTCTGCAAAGTTATCTGAAAATCATTGAAATTAACAATTTTGTTAAAACATGAGGACCAGAAGCTAAAATTCAGGCTGGCATTAAAAATTCATTGCTTAATGACTTAACACATCTTATCTAGGTGGATATGTGCCCAACCCCCTTCAGTCTGCTCCAAGCTATTCCTTAATAGCAGGTACATCGAGTCATGATGTTAATACTCCTATCTGCGATATGGACGTAGGGCAGGATTACCAAGACTTGTGTAGAAATGGCTACATCAGTCTCAGCTGACAATGCCCAATACCAACAATGAAAATAGGGGAAAAACACTCATAATGAATCCACGTGATTGCAAAAGACAATCATGGAAGAGAAAATTTACTCCTTGCTCCTACAGACCGTGAGCTGTACCTAGACACACACAAACAGGTTATAGCACTCACCTCAAGCATACATCCGCATACACAACTTAAAAGGTTGAAAAGCAACATAGTCCTCATATTTTTTATTTCCCATTTCATTTAAGAAATTAATAACTTTGTCACATTCTTAAAACATGGAGTGTTTCTTTTAAATGTGTCCAGTATAGCACCAAACACATTTAAAAGCAGCCTGGGGTAGAGAGTACCAGAGAAAGAACAAAAACTCTCTTCTTAAAACTTACCATCTGAAGCCACTAATGGACTTAATGCATTAAACAGACTAACGGAACCCTTTGATTGTAAGCAGTGCAATGTAACATCCAAGCTGAAATAGTTTGGATTAGAGAATTTTGTAGGGGAAAAAAACACCCTCAAAGCAACCAAACAAAAAAAAAAGCCAAAAGAGATCTTAGGAAAATTAAACCCTTTTTACAGTATCATTACTAAAATTGCAGAGCAAAAAGTACTTCAAATTCCTACACCTCTAAACACATGCTACACATAGGCTTGTACCTATCTTTTTTAAACATCTGGCAGACAAGGACAAGAGGGAACGGCCACACCTTGACATACAAGCAAGAACAGTTAAACAGAAGGACTTTTGCTGTAAGGATAAGCATTGGAAAGGGCTGCCCAGACTGAACATCTGCCCAGTCCCATCTTGAAGATGCTCAAAACCCAACCAGACATGACCCTGAGCAGCCTGTTGCAGGTGACCCTGCATTCAGTGAGAGGTTGTGGTGTCCAGAGGCTCCTGCCAGCCTCAGCCATTCTGTGATTCAGCAAGTGAGTCTAGCATAAGTATTAAATACTTGTCAGATCAGCTACACAAAAACCCCAAAAACAACAGAGGGCTCTAGTAGCAATTACACTCCATCATGGTCTGTCATCACAAGGAGATAAAGGACACCATCAAGCAGTTCTTCATTCTCATATGAAATACCCCCCTTTATTATGAGAAGCAGTATTGGGGTAACTGAAGCACCATGTGCCCAGTGAGCGTGGCTATGTGAGCAGAAGGTATGTGGAATGCCAGTTCCAACCATAAGCAGCACCACCTACTTAACTCACACCATCCTGGCCTGAAAAAGCTGGCCTTGGTTTGAGAGATACAGTTTATACCTCAAACAACTGTAGAATAATCCCGTAGTTAATGCATTTTGAACCACCTAGCTTCTTTATTAAGCAAATATTTACATGCCATTCTATGTTTAATTGTTATTTAACACTCTGTATCTGCTTTACATAGAATTTTTTCTAAGCTTGGTAGAATACTTTGTTGGGTGCAAATAATTTAGAGTTACCCTGCATGAGGTACTATGATCTAAAAGCAGCCCAAGATCAAACACCAAAATGTTTTTTATTAGTTTTGGTACACAGAAAGTCCTGAGAGGACCACTTAAATCCTTGAGATTTCAACACAGTTAAGCTTCCTCAGAATACCAAATATTTTAGGATTTAATATTATACACTGTGATGCCGAGTAACTCAGCACAAAACTACTAATTTGTCATATTACAATCTGTGCATTTACAGTGTGACACTGAAATCCGTTGTTTTCTAGAATGACTAGTAGAGCCCAGACACATTCCCTTCATATTCACCTATTTCTAAACTCACCAAACCAAAATGAAAGGTATTAAAAAGTAAAACCTCTCACCTAAAGCCATGCCAGAGATGGGCTGGGCTTCTAATATGAATCTGCGTAAGACAAAACGAAACAACTCCCGTAGGTACTCTCAGCCATACAAAAGGCTGACTTCCTCACATCTTAAGTTACTAAAATAAATACTGACAGAACACACTTGTCAGCTTCGTTTAACTAGATGTTACCTGACAATTTCCACATGGCATTCAGGAACTGCCTCTCAAAAGGGATGTAAAACCACAAAAAATGTGGAAGAACTCGTCAAGTCAAATAATATAGGCACAGATCTCATAAAGGAAAATGGGGGGTGTTTATGAAATCAACTTTAACTTCCATGATAACTGAGGCAATCACCCCAGCCACTGCCCCTATGGGTTTGACAGTAATGCCATGTCTACATAGGAAAATAGCATTCAACGCTTTTGGAATACCTAGAAATGTTGGGCAACATAAAAAAAAAAAAAGCCACAAAAAAAGCCCGCCACAAAAAACCCAACCACAAACCAAACAAAAAACCAAACCCAAAACCTCAAACCAAACAAAAAACCAAACCCAAAACTTCAAACCAAACAAAAAACCAAACCCAAAACCTCAAACCAAATCATGAAGCCTTTCACTTAAAAACCTTCTCCTTCAACTCACTAAGAAAAGGAAATGCCTGTTAAGAACTTTAAAAAAAGGGGATCAATATTTTCAATTGAGGTCCATCCTCCTGCAATATCCTGGACTGTTATTAATGTAGATGTTGAAAAGAGTAGAGAATATTAGTAAGTTCTTAGAAGTCTGTCGGGGTGGGTGGGGTGTGGAAGAAAAAAGATGCAGCTTCAATGGGAATAGTTTCAAGAGGAATTATTTTAATTATTTACTTATACAGGAATTATTGGCTGGGTAACTTGAATTCCTCTTTAGACATGATGCTAAAAAGAGTGAGTACTTTTCCTTATATTATGCAAAACCTGTCAGAATTTTTACCTTCAGAGATGGAAATATTCCTGCTAATGCTAGGTTTTAATAAAGTTTAGATTTAAATTGCTCAGCTTGCACAGAACAGTACTTCATAGCTGACTCCCTGTTGCCTTTCCACTGACTTGCTCTGCCCAGGAAGCTTACTACGATTTTATCTGAACCGTATCAGCCTTTAAAACTCACCCAATTAATACTTCCCTACTTCAGCACAACCTAGTTAACCTGAGCAGAGCAACACTAAGTGCATTTTAGTTCAGATCAGGAGCACATCCACTCACCATGTTTCCACACACAGCACACATCAATCTTGCAACGCACTGCTTTCAGATGACGTTAGACAGAAAGGTCCTCCCCAGGACCAAAGGAACTCCATGTTTCAGCCACTACGAGCCATCTGCTCACAGGACACCCTCAAAATCATATACAGCATGAAAGCTGTGACCTCACCATCAACTACTTCAGTCAACTGATCCTCTCCTATTACATAAGTGACCACTGCAGAAACAGCTAAGAGCTCAGAGAATCCAATCCATAGTATTGTCCAGCTGAGAAACACACCATGTTTCTGGGTGCCTTCTGGTAGGAATAGGGCCGCTACCTTTGCCATTCAGTGACCCTTCCTGCTGGGAAAAGGAGGCAATAACTAGCAGAAAGTTTGCTTTTAATATCAGTTCTCAATCTAAGGAGACTGGAGTCTCACTGCTTACAGGTGCTTAAGATTGTAGCTTAACATGTAGGTTTGTAGCAAGATAAAGGTGGTATTCTCTGACCACCTCTTACATGCCTATGACAGGAATAATCAAAAGTGTAAGAGAAAAAGGCATAAGCAGGGACTACTCCTCTGAATCACCAGCAAGAAAACAAACATCCTGAAAATAAGAATACTTCTTTTTAAAGCCTGACAAGAAGTCCTAGCTATGCACCAGCTGCTCATGAAAATCAAGACACTAAATATTTTCAGCTGTAGGCAGGAAAAATTAATATTAAAAAAGTGTAGCTTCTAACAATCAGGAAAATGTCAAGAGAAAGAAAAGAAAGCCAAAAGGTGAAAATCCTCTTTTCTTTTTGTCCAAGACTCAAAAGATATTTGTAACAGTTGAAAAAAATGGGTAAAACTTAATTGCTTTCTTACTCGTAAAATATAAAAAGGCGTTTGCAGCTCCCAGCATTTCAGGCTTGGAATAATGTACATGCAACACATCTATCCAAACCCTATTTTGCAATTTAGTGGGAGAAAGACTATAAATAAATTACAAACTTTACAATAACTAAATAAAGTCATAAGCAAAGAAGCTATTCTAGTAAAATGTAACTAAGGGTAAGTATATGTAACTACCAAGTAATATGCAACTCAAATATACTGTCAAAAAAAGTATCTGCCTTGGAAAGCCTCTCTATTAGTGGACTCCTGCCACTGCCACAAGGCCACGGGATGAGGCCATTCCCCACGTTCTTCAGGCTTGATTACATGCCAGGTCTGAAAACAACTGCATCCCTTCACCTCAAATTCATCATACCCCCACGATGAAGGGGGGACTGCAGCACGCCTGGCAGCTGGGGAGGGCTGCATCTCCCTCCTGGTACAGGAGGGCGAGCAACAGGCCCAGCTCCTCTGCATTCAATGGTTTGCCAAACAGCTGAGCCTCCCCTGCGGAGTCCCAGCATGGAGGGAAGCCAAGAGTAGAGCTGGGCTGGGCTGCCAACCATGCCAGATGCAGGCACTCTCGCAGGTGACTGCGACGTGGGGCCCAGAAGAGTGAGCCTTGTGCAGCACATATGAATGCCTGACAGCCTACATCTAATTCAGAGTGTTTCTAGGGGGCATCAGGAGGATCCAATAGCCAGCCACTGAACCTCAAGGGTGCTTAGCTTACTGCGCAAAACACCAGCTGCAGGGCTTGCAATTTATTCTCCGTTTAGCTACTCCTGCTGCAAGGACTTAAAGCAACTCTGACTGCTTGGGGAGAATACAAACACCACAGCCTTCTCCTGCAACGTCTAATACAAGGAACACATGTCAGAAGCTCCAGGGGAGGAGGTGCCACCAGCTGGAAAAACAGGGAGTGAGGAGTCCTCCCTGCAGACCATGCCCCTACAGCAAAGCTGGAGCCTGGAAAACGTCACCAAAGGAGTTTCTTGCTTTATGACCTGCAGCGTGGGAATGAGAACTGGAGAAAGAATAGGATAGAGAATCGTAGCTATTCTTCTTATTGTGAATGATGACCACAGAATCTCTTAACATGTAATGGAATGGGAATTCTTTTGGTTGGAAACAGTAGACATATCACTTCTCCAGAGCTCTGACCTCCAAAATTAATTCTGACAGAGACACTGAATATATTAGTCTTGCTAGAATACATGACTGGCTGTAACCGATAACTGCCAGGACACTTAATTGAAGCTTGAATCCCCCACCCTGTAAACACAAACACCCTCCTGAAGTGCACACCTCTCCTCCGCACTCCCTTCAGAGTCTGTTATTCCTATCCTACCAACACAGTGCTACCCAAGAACACCCGTTAAGTAGAAAGTTTTTTTGCTTGTCCTATGAAATTTCAACTGCAACATTGTGTCTGAACAGAGGACATCAGTTCTCTCACCTGCAGGCTTCTGTATTCATGTTCAGAATCCTTGGTAATATCTGAGCAATGTTTTCTCCACTCACTGCTGAATTTCTCAAAAGAAAAACAACCACAACCCAACAACAAAAAAACACAATAGTGAGAGATTTCAAAGAGTCTCTACAACTCACTAGGCACCGATTTATTGCCCAACCATACATTCTCCATAGAAAGACATACCTCCTTAACACAGATGAAAGATCTCAAGAGAGGATTCATTCCAAGGCTACTCCTCATTCATGAAAGCAGAATGAATTAAGCCGTTTCTTACAGATGGAAATTTCCAAATGACGCATGAGAATCCAGTGTTTTCCCATCTTTACTGTTTGAAATTTTTTCATGCCACCTAACATTAAACTTTTCCCCCCATGGTTCAACTTCTTGTCCCATCTACCAAGGATACAATGAAAAAAAACTCTACCTGAAGTCATACAGCCTGCATTTGTAGACTCTTAAATTTATCCCTCTCCCCAAACCTCTCTGATTTATACATGTGCTAAAAGCTACAGTAGTTTATCTACAAACACCTAAAGAATCTGCAATCAGCATTCCCAATCCATTTGAAGACTGCCCTGAAGAGCCATTATACAATTAGTGTATTGGACCCAGTAGCAGAGACACTGGCACGTGCAGTGGCTCGCAGCAGGCATCTCCGATTGCTATGCAGCTGATGGATCGGAAAGGCTTTCTCCAGCTCCTCTTAACATGACCTTTCTCCACTAAGCTTCAATTGGTTTCACACAGAGGCAGCAGCCAGAGAACCCGGAGAAAGCTTCCTATTAATGCAAACTTTCCCCACACATTCAGAGCCTGATGCTGAGCATACCCAGTGGTATTTCTTCTAAATATGCCTGGTCTTTGTGGATAAGTATGCTGTTCTACAGTCCCGCCCCTCACAAAAAACACAGGCAGGCTGCTTTTCCACAAGTCAAACCTAAAAATCAACAGAAATTAATTGCTGCAGTACTAACAAATACATGATAGAGATCCTGCTGAAGACATATGGCACCCC